>JAKGDA010000025.1:11499-486459 GCA_021596325.1 Parafenestella ontariensis
AATCAAAAAATCAAAAAATCAAAAAATCAAAAAATCAAAAAATCAAAAAATCAAAAAATCAAAAAATCAAAAAATCAAAAAATCAAAAAATCAAAAAATCAAAAAATCAAAAAATCAAAAAATCAAACAACGACACTCCCCAGGGCCAGCAATCATTGCCAAAGTTGCTACGCCGCGTGATGATGTTGTGTAGAGTGGGGTTCAGTCACATACCAGTAATATAAAAGTGCCCCTCTAGAATGATCTTGATCTCATCGTACGTGTACGTGTACTCCAGCGGCGTGCCTTTCTCCAGACGGTACAGACCGCCTGAGATCGGAGTGTCGGGACTCGTAGACTCACTAGAATAGATTATCAGCGCACCAATAACCACAAGGACTACTAAAACCTAATCATGGATCATGCAAACTATTTGGGGGGATAAAGACGTGGAGATAAAGGGTGGACGAACGAGGAAGTCACGTCGCCGAGGTATGCGTTCTCGTTTGCGATTAGCGGCGGCTTGAATGATGATTGGGCTTTTTCGAAGTATTGCATCGCGGGCATGATGGCGGTTTGTGTGGGGATCGAGAGGCTCAATATGTAGTGAATAGGACGCTGGCTTGGATTAGTGGATTGGGTCAGGCATGATGGAAGAATAGTATCTGAATAAGGCTGTAGGGCTTTCATTAGGGACGGCGATGGAGCCGGTACGTACTTCTGATCACCTGTAGAACGGTATGATGGATAGCTCAATTAGGATGATACTCGAAGATGAAAAGAGAAGAAGAAGAAAGACAGGCTGAGGTAGGAACTCGCTGCCCCTTATACACATACACATACCCGCACGTCAAGCCAGTCCCGCTTTCCCTGCACCATCCCAGCCTATCTCATCTCTACAGCCAAGCATCATCATCATCAGCCCGTTACCAGATCGCCGCAGCGGCCGGCGGCGCCATTACCGCTCGGAACTCGGGGGGGACTTTTCTACCCAAAGCAGCCTCCCAGCATGCACCATATGCCTAGTAAACCCCCCGAATCGGTCTACTGCCATCCACTTTTCCCCTCAGCCTTGTGTAGGAGTTTGCTTTGCTATTGATAGAGGCTACTGCAAGAGATGATTAAGCGGATGATGGGTGGGTATGTCATGGAGGGAGCGATAGGCGTAAGTGCGCGATTGCGGGGCAGAAGGGAAAGGTGGGTAGTGGTTGGGTTATACCTAGCTTGTCGCTTGGTTTTATTGCCTACGTTTGGCATAGCGTGGGATATTTGGGATCTTCTATCTAGCTTGGCTTGGTTCCTGAGGGTATCAAGTAGTAGTAGTAGTGGACATATTGAGGTATAAGTAGCTTGGTAACGTAGATAACCACTCGTATTTAGAGAAAATGACGCTTGTCCAGGTAGGTTTCAGGACTTGCAGATCTTGAGCAATGAGCAGCTGCGTACTGAAAACTGGATGAGGAGCGTATTATTTGATTCATATTGATGCAAATGCTAAATGTGAGTGGATATCATGTCCCAGGTTCCTCATGGGCGTCGCCCTCCCTCCACCTCTTCCGCCACCACTTGAGCTTGAGCCAATCACCCAGCCCATCTTCACTCTTTGCTCGACCACCAAAACCCCAGGTCCCTCTTCTTTGCGTTGTAGCAGTATTAACAACATCCGCATCCGACTGATCGCCATCATCCGGATCCGGATGGCTAAGTAAAGATGAAGAACTGTCGACTGGTCGTTTGCCCTGCGATGCGCTTCTACTCCGCTGACTGCCCGCACCCATGCTATCGAACCAAGACCGTCTCCGCATCTGATCCAACCAGGCCGACTGTGTGTTTTTCCTCCGTGCAGGTAGAGTGCCAGATCTCGGCCGCTCTCCTAGGTCTACGGATCGTCTCGCAGGGGAGGGTAAAGTTTCGCGATCATTCAGCTCATTCCAAATTTCACTAGTCTCCTCCGAGATTGTCATGCGCCGTCTTCTCGGTGGTCTGCGCGGAGAGGGACTCGCTCGCGGACTGCTTTGCTGATCGATATCCAAAGAGGGGCGCTTCTTGGACCGGGCGCTAAGCGTGTACGCGGGTCCAGTTGGGGATCTGGCAAGCAAAGGCGTCCTCTCGTCGATGGCCTTGCGTTGCGCCTGCTCTGTCACAAAGCCATGTTCGCCAGGTGCGACCTCCTCAATGTCCATTGGTGACTCGGGATCGTCTATGATGTGGCCATGAACCAGGCCTATTCCTGGTTGTAATGCAGTCTGTGGCATCTGCACCCTGCCCATGTGCTTACTTGCGACAGGCGAAGTGGGCTCTTCTTCGCTATCCTCCAGTCGCCAGCTCAAGCATATGACCCCTGCAAGAAGAACAATGGTCCCCAGAGCGATGAGCCCTGCGTGAAGATTCGATAATCGGTCGCTTTGATGGAAGTATATCAGACCATCTATAATCGCAATGATGTTGTAAACGCAGAATACGAGAGGGTACAGCACGCTCGTGCTGCATAGCTTCAGTCCGCGATGCATGTAGTACAGTTGGGTGAGGGCGAATACGACCAGTCCGATCAGAATCATCCATGACTGCCAGCGATCGAATTGATTATGACGATCGACGATGGTGCGCACGAGGAGCTCGACAGCGCTCTTAGCGATCAGGAGCGAATGGGCGGACAGTATACCACTTATGCAGCCGAAGATCATTCCTCGTGCCAGGCGAAGGCGAGGGGTCGAGCGAGGGTATATGCGCTTGAGAAGCCAGTTGGCAACAATGAGAAGGATGACTATGACGGCGGTGGAAATCATCCACACAACAAAGTGTCTCCGCACAAGCAGTGCTAACAGCTGGTCCAGATTGTGCGAGGGTTCAGAGATTGCGCCGAACAGTGCAATGAGGAGAGCGCCTATTGCCACAAGCATTGTCCCGATGAGCGAATATCTCGTAAAGGGCTCGCTGAGTATGATGGAGGCGCATATCGAGTTGAAGACGAGGCCGGAGGCTTGCAGGGTGGACAGGACCGGGAGCGGCAGGGTGGTGATCTGGATGGTGCTGCCGACGATGTTTGCGACGATGAACATGAGCATGCCCAGCTACATTGATCAGCGAATGACTCCTGTGGCCATGACGTGACTGTGCCCTCACCTGCCATCTCCGCCGCCTGTATGGTGGCCGTCGCTCATCGTCTTCGTCCTTCTCTTCCTCGAGCAGATGGGATTTCCGCTGCAGCGTCAGGCCGACGCTCTGGATGCTGGTGGAGGCGAGGCCAACGATGACTCCGAGCTGCAGGGCGAGTATTAGCCTTCTATGCCCCTATTATATGCTTTGCTCGATAGAACGTACAGCAACGCTGGCTCCTGCCGAGAGTTCCACCATGTTGCCCCGTCGGCTGTGGTCGCTGCACTGCGCTGACGCTACCTAGATGTTGCGCGCATGTTGTATATGTATTTGAATATGTATGTATGTGTCTGCTTGTATGGGGAAATGGAAAGGGCGTATGGCGGTGACAGCCAGCGCTGGCGTTCGGGTCGCGAAACGTCACCGTCACGCTGATGGTCGGTCAAGGGCACGAGACGATTGGGAAGCCTAGCCGAGGCGCAGGGCAGGGGTCAGCCGCCGGGCGATGACGTTGGGAGAAGAGGAAGAGGAAGGGCAGCACGAGCAGCAAATGCTCAGAGAAGGCTGCGACGTGCTGGATATTTGAATTACTCGGGAGCAGATGCTCGCAGAGCCACTGTTGACTCCATTGCCGCATGCATCGCGCGACCCTAGCGTGAGGACTGGACTAGACTAACGTAATCGCAGCCAGCAGCTGGGGGCTATCGCCAATCGGTGCCCCGAGCTACTGTGAACTTCAACTTCCAAGCTACTGTACCATCGACCTACCTATACCCACCGTGTCTGCACCACCCCCAATTGTCCTCTCTTTATTCGACGAGCCTCACAAATCTCCGCCATCATGTCGCAAGTACACGCCCTCTCCGACGACCAGGTAGGCAGCATCCCCGCGGCTCGAGGCACCTCTCAAGCTCCCCGCCAAACTACGTCAACAGCACGAGCTAACACACATCACCATGGCAGGTCGCCGGCGAGCTGAAGAAGATGACGGCCTTCATCCGCCAAGAAGCCATGGAGAAGGCCAACGAAATCCGCCTCAAGGCCGACGAGGAGTTCGCAATCGAAAAGTCCAAGCTCGTGCGCCAAGAGCAGTCGTCCATTGACTCGTCCTACGAGAAGAAGTTCAAGCAGGCCAGCATGTCCCAGCAGATCACACGCTCCACCCTTTCCAACAAGAGCCGGTTACGCATCCTCTCCGCCCGCCAGGAGCTGCTCGATAGGCTGTTTGACGACGCGAGCAAGAAGCTCGGTGACGTAGCGAAGGACAAGAAGAAGTACCAGACCATCTTGAAGAACTTCATCCTGGAGGGCGCATATGCGCTGAACGAGGACAAGCTTCAGGTCAAGGTGCGGAAAGCGGACAATGACTTGGCCAAGAAGGCCATCGAGGAGGCACAGACAGAGTACAAGAGCAAGCTCAACAAGGATGTCTCCATCACGATTGATGAGAGCGATCCGCTGCCCGAGGGATCGTAAGTTGTCCATCTTCCACACTAAGGTTCGCTGGCTAATTCACGGCAGGGCTGGTGGTGTCTTTATTGTTGGCACGGGCGGGAGGATCGATATCAACAACACCTTCGAGGAACGGCTGAAGCTACTCGAGTCTCAGGCTCTACCCTCCATCAGGGTTACGCTATTCGGAGAGAACGACAACAGGAAGTTCCGCGACTGAGAGGCTAGGTTGGAAATACGATGAATAATCTGCAAATAACTGCTAGGACGGCACCCAATGTTCCTCTGGACGGCATTGTCAGCACATGCATCTTCTTCTTCAGCAGCAGCAGCGCCGTCGAGGCTTTATACACTTGCAGAGAAGGTCTTACTTGCAGGGAGGCCTTGTAGATTACCTGGAAGATTTAGCGCTTTCCTCTATCAATCATATACATATCGTCATCAACCAGCATCTTAGAAATCAATCCATGCTGAATTGATTTTAGGTGAGTACTTAACCCTAGCTTGCACTTGACATGATGCATTGGAGGGCCTCGAAAGAATGTCGAGGAAGTTGCGCCCACGCACTTGCCTCCTTCCACAATCAAACACCCAACCTAACCAAACAGGAAGTCAGTGCGTGACCAGACTTTAAGGACGCACGAAGGACGCTTGCGCTCTGCTATAGCTTATAGTAACATGGATATTGTAATATTATTCGCCTAGGAGCTGAGCTATTCCTTGTAGCCTCATTTGACCGCATGCAATTCCGACATGGACCCCTAGTACGGCCAAAGACGAAGCGTCGCCGCGGATACGTTATCCGTACAACGAACTGCAATCACTTATTTCTACAACCACTCCCGCCGCTGCTAAACTCGTTTACTTCGTCTCTTTGGGAGCGTTTCTTTATTCGGGATTTGCTCTAACCCATAAACCCTCTTCGCCCTGCGGTCGGTCTCCGTCAGAACACAGTCCGGTCTTGATCGACAAGAGCGCACGAGAATGCCCGGAGCGCTGATCAACCATTTGACTCCACTACCCCACGGGGTACCACGCTCACTTTCCACGACTGTCAGTCTTCAGCCTGGTCCGTCTGGAACTCCAACATCACACAAAACGATCTGACCACGCCGTGGAGCCAAAGACGTCAACCCGATTTCTTCTCGAGCACGTGGCTTGACATGCTCCACTAGGAACGATTCAACAAAAACCATCGGACGATGCACTATTGGGTCTTGATCACCAATTATCGATGCCCCTAATTCTGACTGGCAGTTGAATCAGCCCGCAGAATAAGGCCGAGGGCTGACTACCACGAGTTCGAGCTCGATTGAGGCTAAATCTTACCGTAGTCCACGAACTGTCTTCCGGGATTCCCCGTGGGGTAAACTCGAACCATCTGGATGGTGTTGAGTTCCGCTGATGGCCAAGACGATAGAGGTTCAACGATTCGACTTGGCTGCGTCACGACTGGCTAGTACCTTTCTGGCATGCCTGGGTCCCGTTTGGTTCAATATGATCTCGAGACGATATCTACGCACCAACGCGAAGTGGACTTCCACCTCCAAATGTACAAGTAAGAGACAAGCACGTACGGCGAGAACGCTTGTCGCCCCCACCACGGTCATACCTGTGCACGGAGCTTTTTCCCCCGCAGTACTATTCGATCCAAGATCTTGGGTCTCATCTCGGGCTCCTTGGCTTCGCGCCGACTGCAACGCTCACCTAACTTACATGCGCTTTGAACCTTGAACATACACAGCCCCAAGATCTTGTCGCTTGCCAATTGTCTCTCACCTCCCCCATCCTTCACGACAAGACTATGGAAATTCTAGGCTTTTTCTAGCCCTTGCCACCGGACCACTCACGAGTAATGCTTTTGCGGCAACGGGATTGTTTGACGGCATATACATCATCGATGAGACTCTTGGTATTCATGGGTTGCCTTCCTAGAGCATACTTCAAATTGCGTCGCTACTTCAACTAGGGCACGAGCTGAGAGATAGTAGGGTCGCCAAGAGAAGCAAAGAACGCAAAAAAGAGGCACTATATGTACACGATGACGGACCTGGTGTTGATTTTGTCGCAGCCAACAACGTTCTACACAATCTGGTATCGGTGTATACCGGAAGCGTGAAGATGAACAACGGACCACCTATAGGAAGCCTTCTAGAGACCCCTCCAGACTGAAGCTCATTGCCACGGGGGGTAAAGTAACAATGCCTAGCTTGTTACGGAGCTTCCTCCGATCTCTGGCGGTCGCATACCAAGCCATGCATCAGCGATTCTACATATGTTGGAGACGGAGCACAGACACGCTTCCATCGGAGACGCCGCCTCTCCCCGTACGTAGCATCTCAAATGCCTCGTGTTGTCCAAGACGGCCGAGAGGAGCGCACGCAAGTGTCTTGGTACGTATGCATGCGCGGAGCTTACAGCCAGGCCGACTATTTTTCGGAATGTAACAGATTGGAGTTTGACATGCGGGGCATGATAGACCAGACTACACAGTGTTGATCATCCTATTTCTCATGGTGTATAAGACCAGCGCCAGATCCCCAGACTGTTAATTCCCCAGATCATCCAGCTTGGGTTCTGGAGATCGAGTAGTCCTCTCCGCACTTTCTTACCCCAGATTCTCAACACCTCGGACTTTGATCTACTTCTCTTCAAGTCGCCTCCTAGCCAGTATCCACCATGTCTCCCGAGAAGAACGAGGTTTTCATGCTCGAGCAGCAGACGACAAGAGACTCGGAGATGCTGAAGCCTGTACCTCGAGTGGACAGGATCGACTACTCCGGTGCTCACGAGAAAACGGATCCGCGAGAAATTGCTTTGGTCAAAAAGCTTGACAGATGGATAATGCCCATGTTATGGTCGATGTATTGGCGTGAGTACACCCAGGAAACATCTCAGCTAGCAAAATGACCTGACCATTGTAGTCAATTACCTCGACCGCAACGCTATTGCCCTAGCACGTCTTGACGACTTGGAGGAGGACCTCAACCTCGACAGCACTCAGTACCAGACCTGCGTATCTATTCTCTTCGTCGGTTACCTTCTCGGCCAGATTCCATCCAACATGTTCCTTAACCGCACGCGGCCATCCCGCTATATGGGTGTCTGCATGATGCTCTGGGCCGTAGTCTCCGCTCTCACGGCATTGTCGAAAGACTTTACTGGTCTGCTGCTCACACGCTTCTTCCTCGGAATTACAGAAGCGCCATATTATCCTGGCGCTGTCTACATGCTCTCCATGTTCTACACCCGTAAGGAAGTCGCCACGCGCATTGCGATCCTGTACACGGGAAACATTCTCGCGACCGCATTTGCTGGCCTCATCGCCGCGGGCATATTCCATGGCTTAGGCGATGTCGGTGGCATCACAGGTTGGCGCTGGCTCTTCATCCTCCAAGGCGCTGTTACCTTCCTCATCGCCATCGTCGGCTTCTTCGTACTCCCCGACTTCCCCCACAACACCAAGTGGCTCACCGAAGAGGAGCGCATGCTCGCAACCAACCGCATGGCAATGGACACCGTTGGCAACAAAGGCGAAACCTCCGTCTGGGCAGGCTTCAGGCAGGCCGCGAAGGACCCCATGGTCTGGATCTTTGCT
The DNA here is from genome assembly GCA_021596325.1 of Parafenestella ontariensis. Lineage (NCBI taxonomy): Eukaryota > Fungi > Ascomycota > Dothideomycetes > Pleosporales > Cucurbitariaceae > Parafenestella > Parafenestella ontariensis. Next base: position 19,625 of record JAKGDA010000025.1, read on the forward strand.
GCCATGGCACATTTCCACCTTGCTGCCAACGGATTTAAAAACTTCTTCCCCACGGTCGTCCAGACTCTAGGTTTCAGCCAAACTATCACACTTGTTCTGACCTGCCCACCCTATCTTATTGCTGGCGTGGTGACTATCGCCGTTTCTTGGTCTTCTGGCAAGTTCAACGAGCGTACTTGGCACATCACTATCTCCAAATGCGTTGCTACATTTGGCTTCGGTCTTGCTTGCGCGGATATCGGTGTGGCAGGTCGCTATGTCGCCATGGTGATCTTCACCATTGGAACATATGGTGTGAACTCGCTGATTCTGGGTTGGTGCGGATCGACTTGCGGACAGACTCCTGAGAAGAAGGCTGTCGCTATCGGTATTGTCTCTACCATCATGAACGCTTCTTTCATCTGGTAAGTTCCCCGCTCCTACCTCACTCGCTTTTCGAAGACGATAAAAGAATAGCTGGCTAACACGACGGTTGCGACAGGACACCGTATCTCTGGCCCAAGTCCGATGGTCCGAAATATATCATTGCGCTTAGTTCTTCGGCTGCTTTTTCGGTTGCTACGTTCCTGCTTGCGTGGATGGCGAAGATCTTGTTCATGCGCAAGAATAAGCGACTCCGCGAGGCGGACGACGAGGTCCAGACTTTCTATGTCTACTAAGCTGGCTGGCTGGAGTTGGGATCGAATCGGTTTCTGGCATGATGGACTGCTGAGAAGACGCATCGCAAGGCTGTAGAAGGTCACAGAGAGATAGTTTATGGGAGAGCTCTAGATATGACTGATGAATTATGTTCGCTTCTTCCAAGTCACTGCTTGTATAAACGTCCAGTCGTCAGAGTGGGCATTCGTCAAGTGGCACGACATGCTAATTTAGGGTGAAGCGAGGTGCACTTGGACTGGACACTCGGCAATATCAGCATGACTTCAACACATACTCACTTGCTTGACGGCCACGCCTAAGCTAGGCCGACTCGTCCTTTCGATCCCTCTCCACCGCATACTCTTAGTTGATACTGTCGCACAGTGCATTTGTAATGCCGAACAGCTTATAGTACGAGCTCATTCAACCCCAACACTTTCTCAAAACCAAATCTCGAGGGCGATTTACGATACAGCGTTGTTGTAGATTGTCAGCGACACGACGTTACGTACCGGCTACTAAATCGTGATGGAGGAAGGCCGTCTTTGATAGGAATATGGCCTTCAATCTGCATGAACACGTTTATTGCAGATTAGGTGTTGAACAAAGGGGGTTTGGAATCAATACATGTCTGGATCGCTGTTCGGTCACTGCGAAGCCACGAGGCTGCAATCCCTTCCACTGTTTTCCAAATGGGGACTCTTGTCCATATTACAGGGTGTGCTGACGGGTCTCCGCGATTCAGCGATTTCCACATGCAGGCTTTCCTGTCAGTTCTGCGACCCAGAGACGACGAGAGGTCAACTAGCTTCGGCATTCTTAGGGCCCGGTCAACATTGACTCCAGGAATGCGAATCCCGCTGGAGATCCTGTCGGATTGGGTACCCTTCGGTAGAGAATGCCATAGCGGCAGGCCTCATCTCCACACTCCTAGGACGGTTGAGGGAATGCATTGTTTCAATTGAGAAGTCTGGCAAATTGAAGTGGTTGTTTCGAGGTTCCGAATGGGCAGTTCGCTGCTAAGCGCAGTAATTTTAGGCAGGGGGAGTCAGCACCGTTTGAAGATCAGCCACTCGTTTCTCGCGTGCGACGGTCGTGCCACCAAGCGCCCCTAGCAGCGCCCGACAGCTCCCTATCAAACCGTTGAAACGTCGAGCGCTGGCAAACGATCAAAGAAACAAAAAAAAAAGCGAACAACTACAGCTGTGCGAGGTCCATATTTGTCTTGTTCCAGCCAACAATGGGTCGTTGCAAGCCAGTCCGCAAAGATCATGTTTCCTTGTGCTATCTCGAGAGGTTTGATGAGTTCGCTCAGTTTGGACCATGCCCCTGACAAACATCCCGACCCGTCCTTGACAGTGCGCAGCTCGCTCTGGCTCGGATCCACACTCGGCAGCTACGCATCTAGTCACATAGGAAACTTTTGAATCCTTCAGCTAATCTCGTTTCACGATGGTGCGCCTCCAAGACAGCCTCGCCGGGTCAGCCGCGAGGCTGCATGCAATCTACGCACAGGAGCGTTGGCATATATGTCCCACTCTGCCCCTCTTGCTTTGCTCTACTCATACTTCGGCATCCGGTACAGGAATACCTCACATTCTTTTGGTTCTTTACACACTCTTTTGACAGAACACATCTTGAGTCTGAGACTCGGTTACCTTCGTTTACCAACAGCTCACTTCTTTGCTGGCTTTCGATTCACATCTGATACCCGAACAAATCAAACCTCAACCTTAAGACACCATGCTATCCAACATCGTTGCTCTCACAGCCTGCTTGGCCGCTACTGCTTCTGCGTTCGACTGCAATGGCAACTACTTCAACTTCTTCAACCGCGATGGAAATGCTCTGAGCTACCAGCGTCTCGATCCTGCTCTAAACCCTGGGACACAGGCCTCACATCTTCACTCTTTCGACGGTGGAAACGCATTGGCTGCTCTCACTACTTACGAGCAGACTCAGAAGTCCACTTGCACAACCGCCCGCATCAAGACTGACAAGAGCTTGTACTGGCGCCCGAGTTTGTTTTGGAATGGCAACGGCACTGGCTTCTACCGTGTGCCAGAGAAGCCGAGCAAGATCTATTACAAATTTGGTGATGGAGATCACTGGGCGAACGTCACGGGCTTCCCCAAGGACTTCAACATGATCGCTGGAAACTCAGCGAAGCGCGCCGATGGTGCTAACCCTGCTGGTGTACGATGGGCCTGCCACCAACCTGACGGCAAGGCTGATCCCATCTTCAGCAACGGCTTCCCTACAGGATTTACGTCCTGCCAGTACGGCTTCGCCACTGAAGTGACCTTCCCCAGCGTCAGTCATCACCCAATCTTTGGTACTGCAACGGACTAACGGCAGAACTAGTGCTGGAACGGTCAGATGCTCGACCCCAAGAACCCCAATGCTCACATGGCCTACCCAAGTGGATACGGTGGTATTGGCATCGAGAATTGCCCTACCACTCACAGAGCTGCACGCTTCCCGACTATTTTCATTGAATTCTGGTATGACATCTCGCCCTTTGACGGCAAGTACGGCAGCAACGACACTCCTTGGGTGGTCTCCAACGGTGACCCAACCGGCTTTGGATTCCACGCTGACTTCGTATGTTAATCACCGAACCCCTTGTCTGTCGCCATTCACTAACGTCCTGGGTAGCTTAACGGATGGGAAGAGGGTGTACTTGAGAAGGCCACAGCCGAGACCGGCGGATGCAACTGCGGCTGTGGCTGTGGCCAGAAGGAAATGGAGACATGCTTCGGTGCTGAGAACGTCAACAAAGACGGCGATGCTGACTTTGAAAACTGCGCCGCTACCCCCGCCTACCAAAACGACGACGCATCACCTGTCCTCGACAAGCTTCCTGGCTGCAACCCCATTCAGTCTGGGCCTGCCGATGCCACTATGGCAACTGGTCCTGACTGCTCTGCTACCGCTGCTCCTACCATGGGAGGTGACAAGACTTCCTCTTCTGCCGCTGGAGCAAGTCAGACTCCCGCCGATGCTGCGTCATCCCCGGCTGTTACTGCTTCATCTGAGAAGGCGATGTCCACGGCGGACTCCTACTCCAGTGTTGCTGTGAAGGACGATATCAGTGCGATGCCCTCAATCACCCTGAGCCTCCCTGGCAAGCAGAACGAACCTGCACCGACAGGCAGCATGGATGAAGTCAAGCCGACCTCAACTGCCGCCACCCCGGAAGCCGACGCAAAGCCAACTTCGTCTACCACTCCTATGTACGATGACCTTCCTACCCTGTCGCTCGCCTCCACAGCCATGCCAGGAGACCACACCGGCGCCCCATCCGCCAGCTCTCCTGCTGGAGCAGAGGAGGGGGAGTGCACAGCCCCTGTGACCATCACCGTGACCCCCACCGTCTACGTGACCGCTGGCTCAGACGCTACGTCCTGTGGGCTCGGTACGGTTACTCAGACTGTAACGCAGACGGCGACTGTCACTGTGGCTGCGTAAACTATGGAGTCGTACTAAGGTTCTGGTTGCTTGCTGTTCTCCCCGCGCTCCAACCAACCAATCTTGACGTTTCTTGCCATTGCGAGACGAGACGAGACGTGGACATGTCACATTTTCATCACCTGTTCAAAAAACCTCATTTTAGAGTCGTATCTATCACGTACGTTCTTATGTATATTTTCAAAATAAAATTCCATCGCTTTTTACATGGCCAGTTTCGACTATTTGGGTGATAGGAAGCAGTGCATGCACCGCTAATTTAAGCTACCATGTCGTGATACATACACTTCTATGCCCCCGCCCATTAGCGAAGAGTAGTTCGATACCTTGCTCTAGTACTTCTCATCTTCTAATATATACGCCTAGAATACTTCAGTGTATTTTTAGCTTTCAACGAATATTTCCAAAGTTCTGCGAATTAGTCCTGGCATACATGGACCCTGGTAATGTGTATCGGTAACGCAAATGCTGAGAGACTGAAACGTCTAAAGAACAACGAGCCGCAAGTCGGGAACGTGGCGGTGGGAGACAGAGACGAAAGAGTGCAAGCCTTGTTTGTACCTCGCTCCTCCCCAGAAAGAGGAAGGAACATCCCACTACCCACACTGGTTTAGGAAACCGTGTGTGCCTATTGCATCCTATCCAAAGGGTAGTATGGTGCCGGGTCTAACATGATAGCTGCCGACTGATTGGATGCGGATTGACCTCTTGTCATAGTATAGATGCACGATACCTCACCTACCACCTCCACTTGATCGTCCGTCCCACATATGGAAGTTAGAGGTGAGATTTGGTCAAGTCCGGGTGGCGATGCGAGCCATGAGTAGAGTTTAGTCGGAGTGGAAATCTGCTCAAGAGCACAATGCAAGGTGAGTGTTCTTAGACCTTTTCGCTCGATTGCGTGATCGAAAGGCATGGGAAGATTGTACGCGTACCGCGAGCCATAATGACAGCACACAGGAAGTGAGATCTGATCCCGAATTATAGCTTGTAGCCTGGGGATCATCGGGCCTTAGTGCGTGAAAGTGCTACAGCGAAAAAATTAGCAAGTAAGGTAAGAAGTGTACCTCCAAATAGTTGAGAGTGTTAACGAGCCTCGTGTTCTTCAGTTCGACATGGAACCTCTCACGCTTTCACTCTGCTGTAGGTTGGAGGCTCATCCGGTTCCTTCAAGCGACCCATTATCATCAAACGGCTGTTGGTACCCAGTATGCACTGAAGGTGTGAATCGGCCATCGAATCAAGATGCTTGGAGATGAAGGTGCCACCTGCACCGTGACTGTATAACAGCTGCCGTTGCGGCATTGTTCTCCGCGCCTTCCATCAACTGCAAACAGATCAAGTCCCCGCCATAACATTCACTTCACCTGCTTGCTCGTTCTCTCTCGCTGTCGTCGCCTCCCACAGCCCCGACGCCCTCCGCACAATGCTGCATTCATTCGCTATCCTACGCCGCTGATCCTCACCTCAACCTGGATATCCGCTGCTCAACGGCGCCTTCGAAACCGTGCACAAAGAAGCCATTGGCGCTCCTCGAATTACAGACAAGCTCAGGTGCAGTTCTACAAACTCGCGATAGTAGCCTGTACCACCATCACCAAGCCGATAACACTGTCGGGAGCCCCGGGGAGCCCTTTCGCGCTCAAGTTGGCGGCTGGCCACAAGACAGTTAACCTCTGCCACTAAACCTAGCAGGCGTCCTAGAAGCCGGGACCTCAGCACCTTTGCGCTTGCACAAAAACAGCGCCTACATATATCTGATCACGATGCTTTCCGCGAATTCAGTCAAGATCCTACTCGCGCTCTGGCTTACCGTCATCTCATTGGTCGACATTGCGCTCGCAGAAAAACCCCGGTATGTGGTAGCAACAATCGATGGACGGGAAATGCGAGTTCGAGACACCAGACGACCAGCTCTATATACGGCGGATTATGGCGACTGCTTGGGCGAAAGCGCCATCAACGTCACTCGCTTCGATGCCGCATACTACAAGGACAACATGACCATCATCTTCCACTTGGCCGGAGAGACAGCTCTACCGAACGAGGCTATCATGATGTACATCGGGGTGTATGCATATGGTGAGAGCCGGTTCGATCTGACCTTCAATCCTTGCGACGCCAACATTGAGAGGTACGTGACAGTCTGATTTAGTTAATCATGAGACTGACGAACATAGCGCATGCCCTGTCAAAGCCGGCACCGCGATAGAGGCGGCAGGAATCATTCCTATCAACAAAAACGACGTCGCTGGGATTCCTGATATTGCACTGAGCATTCCCGATTTCGAAGGCGAAGCCATCTTGAGGCTATTCTCGAACTCAACGCAAGCGGAGATTGGCTGTTTTGCTGCTCAGATCACGAATGGCAACACGTTCCAGCAGAAGGCCACCGTAGGCTCCTCTCTGGGCATATTCACGCTTATTGCCCTTCTTTCGTCTTTCGCTACTGCCATCTACGGAGATGATGTCGTCGTTATTCGCAAACACTACGCTCACTCCTTGTCAATTCAAGTTGTCTTCGCTGTATGGCACCACATCTTCTATAGTGGAGCCCTTTCCATGAACTGGCCAAGTGTTCTTGTTGCGTTCTGGAGCAACTACGCCTGGGCTGGTGGCATGATATACTCCGAAAGCATGCAGAACACGATCAATGACTTCATCGGGGCAAACAAAGGCAACACGTCTCAAGTTGGCGCTGCAGGAACCGGTGATGATAACCCAGGTCTTGGTGGTGGATACGATATCCAGCAGATCTACACACGAGGCGTTCTTCCAAGGTCCTTGGGTGTTCAGAATACAATCGCGAAACGACATCTCATCGACACTACCAGTGGCTTCAAATACTATGGACAGCCGGTCAAGCCTGGTCTCCCTCTACCAGGAAACTATTCTGGGTTTCCTGGAACGCTTGCCCCAGAGCGAATTCCTGCGAGTAACGCGTTCATGACCGGTTTGCTCTGGCTTCTCATACTGGTCGCCTGCGTTGTCGTCTCCGTGGTCGTACTAAAGGTTACACTGGAAGGATTGAGCAGGGGACGGCTCGTCAAGAAGGATCGCCTCGCTCTCTTCAAGGCTCATTATCTTGGCTATATCGCGGCTGCCGTTCTCCGTACTCTCTTGATCGGATTTTTCATGATGACATTCCTCACGTTGTTTCAGTTCTCTTACCTTGCCTCCCGTGGACCCGTCGCGGTTGCTTGTGTGGTATTCATTGGCATGCTGTTCGGTTTAGGAATCCTCGGGTTTGCCGCCTGCTACTATAGGTTCACTTTTGGAGAATACGTATCCGAGCCAGATCGCCTAAACCTGGAGAAAAGAAAGATGTTGCGTTTCCTCCCATGGTTCGCAGTCTCACGCGCGAGCAAGAAACCACGTGCCGAGGACAACATCTACACAGCTTCACTGCCATGGTGGACATTCCGCGCCCAAGCTGGAGCAAAGTCGATACACAGCGACGAAGGGTATATCAGACATTTCGGTTGGCTTGCCTCACGGTACCGCAGGACTCGCTGGTGGTTCTTTGTCGTTTGGATTGTATATGAGTTTGTTCGGGCTTGCCTGCTCGCCGGAGCTTCCCGTCAGCCCATGGTCCAGATCTTCGGCCTCCTTGCGGTGGAGTTGATTGCATTCGTAGGAATGATCTTTCTGCGCCCCTTCGAAGGCCAGCGTCTGAACGTCATCGTCGTATACCTCCTTGGGTTCAGCAAAGTTGCAACGGTTGCGCTCTCCGCTGCGTTCGACACACGATTCAACCTTCCTCGTATTCTCGGTACTGTGGTCGGAATCATCATCATTGTAATCCAAAGCCTTTTGACGACCGTGGTGATGGTAGCCATCATTACAGGAGCTCTCACAAGCTACATGTCTGTCATGCGGAATCGGGAAGACATCAGGCCGAAGCACTGGGCTCCAATACGGGAGAAGTACTTCAAACATATGGACTTCAGGGCGCAGGATACTCCACGACCACCACTATCTCCTGTCGAGTCGGAGCTCAAGGTTCTTAAGAGCCCGTCCTTCAACGTGAAACATGTGAAGCGGATGGCCAAGGTTGAGGATGAGGATGCCGAGTTTATCGAAGAGATATACAACAATCCTTCCGTGTCCCAGTTTTCTTTGTCCGGTCATGCTCGACCTGGGCTTATGGAGTTGACATTTCGGCATGGCAATGCAGCGAGCATTCATTCACAAATGTCGCATTCAAGTCGACCCAAAGCTGCCCGCCTCCATCGCAGCAGCTGGAGTTTACAGAGCTATAACGACATTCAGCGTCCAGGCCGCCTCAGGACGACGAGCAATACCATGCTCATACCCAAAGGTCTGAGTCGCTCATCCTATCGAGATCTGCCTCATCTAAACACTCAACTTGGAAGCCTCGAGAATCTTGACAAGCAATCCAGTCCACTCAGTACCAGCGCTAGAGAGCACAACACTCCGGCAAGTTCTCCCATCTTGCATATTGTTGATGATAGCGACCCGGCCAGCCCCGGGGGACGAGCGATGAGTCGGTTGACGTCCAAGTCACGATCGAGCTCTAGGCCAAATCTAGAGACGAAAATCAGCGAGGAAGATATACTTCCGTTATCAGAGAAAATTGAGGAGTCAGACAACGCTGAGGAAGCGAGGTGATCCGATCGTACACGAAGGGCATACGACAGTAGCAGCAGCCTGTTACTTGAGAGTATCCTCACATAACAGCTTTCAATCAGCTTACCCAAGTAACCATACGACGCTGGATGAGCAATTAGGACAGACTTCTCACCCAACGCACATCCATAGTATACTCATTTTCGTAATGAGCATCTTTTTGATCGCATTTCGTGATCGATCACTCTCGGCAGTATCAACTTTTGAACCCTCGAGGCATCTCATCTTGGTCGCAGGTTTAAGCACAGCAACAGCAGAACGACATCTCTTTCCTATCTCCTTTAGTGGCATTGCACCAGAGGCATTGTATCACACTCTGCGATGGGATCATTCCGACGCCCCATTTAGGACATTGGATATAGCGTAACTACAGATGTATATGAGTAACGGATATTGTATAATGAGGTCAATGATAATGAGGCACATACCTGAAGACGGGACATCTGTCATTGTTGCAGTGTGATATTTTCCTGTGGTTGAAATACGGCTCATTTTCCTTTATGCACGCAGACCGAAAAAGGATCATCGGTTCAAAGCGGGCCGTGGTGGCAGACAGCCACACTTTACACCAGCGCGTGACGCAAAGCGTTTTTGAGCCACATTCATCTCAACACCAGCGCTAATTCCAAGATACGCGAAAACAAGGACATGAAAATCTTCAATATGCCGAAGCTCCGGAGAGTAAGACCGAGAATGTCGCAGAACATCCATAATGACAGCATGAACTATGCACCAGCCGAAGCAGTGAGACATTTGACGAAAACTGCTGCCCTGTTTCTTCAATTTCCTGATTCTGCACCCCTGCGCTTGTGTGGCGTCACCGCATCAATGAACCAAAATGCTGGATCGCTGCATCGTGACTAAACGCCACAGCTACGTCACAAGCACAACCCACTTTGGGATATATCTGCAATCTCGGATTGCATAGCCGCTGCAGAGTTTGCGACATGCGGGGGAGAAGAGGAGACACGATGTTTAGGAGGAGGAGAAGGAGGGGCGCGATGAGATATGGTTGGTACGATAACGCTGAAGATTGGCAGTACCGGTAGATGGCGAAAGTGAGCTATCAGTAACTTCGGCTACTCTGCTGTTGGAAGAAGGAACTCGTTTCTAGTGTCCGAGGTCGTACTAGTCGCATTCTCTGCCAAGGTGAGCGGACACTAGAACGAGTTCTTCGTAGGTCTAGGTTTTTTGCACATGCATGTGGGACCAGCCACACGGTCTCGGGAAATATACCCATTCCTGACTTCAACCAAAACTCACCTCACAACATTCGTATATATAAGAAATGAAATCTTTTTGACTATAGACAAAAGATTCTCGGTTTAGTCTAATGTTACAAAAGAGCTTCCAAACTTATTTTCTAGATAACGGCGGCTATACCTATCTAGCCTTAGGCCTATACCCAAATAGAAACGAGCTCCTTCGCGCTCCTTCGTGCTTACTCTTTGTACAACCTGGTAGGAGGAAACAAAGTGATTGCTAATAGAAGGGGATAATCTATGCCTTCGGGCGTAAGCTAACTTTGGTGGCCTATTTGGAGGTACGGTCTCCTTCCCAGCAACTGGCATTCTTGCCCATTCGCTATTCTTTGCCTACCGAATATTCTACACAATTGCTACTATTCCGCCTGAGAAAGCCCCAAAGCCGGGTCTCAACATCTACGGCGCTTCGGTCGTGAATCCAGTCAAACTTTCCATCGCAGCCGAGGAGCTTGGGTAGGATCCTCCCGTTGAAAGCCCAGTAAGCTACTTCGACGCCTGGCTAATCCTCCACCAGCGTTCCGTACAATTACATCAACTTGGACATAACCGCCGGCGACCTTCAAGCCGAGTGGTTCAAGTCCATCAACCCGAACGGCCGCGTGCCTGCCATCGTGCACGTCCGAGAAGATGGAACGTCCGTGACTGTCTTCGAAAGCGCTGCCTGTCTGCTGTATATCGCTAGTGAATTTGATAAAGAACACAAGCTCTCGTACCCGCCAGGAACCCCGGGGTAATGGACGCAGCTGTCCTGGGTGCCTATTTGAAACCCCGCCTCGTCAATAAGTATCTAACGTTTGCTCGAGTAGCTCTCTTGGCAGGTCGCGGGCTACGGGCCCATGATGGGCCAAGCTGCCCACTTCAATCGGTACGCCTTTGAACCAGTGCCATACGGCGTGTGGCGCTATACGGCTGAGTCCCGACGGCTCAACCATGTGTTGGACACGCAGTTGGTAAGTTTACGCGCGGGAGATCAGATTTAAGTTCACAACATGGCCTGTGCACATAGCCTAACTTTTAATCCTCTACAGTCCGCCTCCCCTTCGTTGCCGGAGATCGACTGACGGTGGCAGACCTTGCGGTGTTCATCTACGCACACTCTGCCCAGTGGTGCGGTATTGACTTAAAAGAGTACCCCCACGTGAAGGCGTGGCACGGTAAGCTGGTGCAACGGCCCGCGTTCCAAAAGGGACTGCAGGTTCCTGTGCCCTACCCATTCAGTGACGAGGGCGTGGTGAATCCCGAGAAGCAGGACTACTTTCAGATGATCCGGAAGTTTGGTGGTCAGATGATGAAGGAGGCAACGGAGCAGTGGAAGGGCGAGGTTCTGCCTGTGTCTTCGGACCACGCCAACTATGATTTCAATTCCACTTAAGAAGGTCATTCCCATACGATATCAACAGTTCAGAAAACTCTTATCTCGATATCATCACCACCTGTGCAATACGAGTAATATGCGGAAATTTTAGGGCTTAGACCCGCCAATAACAACCCAAAGTATCCGGATAAATTTTGATAAGGTGGCGTCACGATCGTGAAAGCTGGAGATGATGTTCCAGCCACATTGCTAGTGCATCGTTGCTGTATTAAGCTTCACCGATGACGTCGCTACCGCAAAAAGCTGCCGGTAGATGTGGCGCATGACCCACATCGCAGACTGAGACAAGGATGCACCCTGCTTTCTTTCACCTCTTTGAGCGATGCTTGGATGATCGCTACTGTTTCAGGCTGCCTTGTAACGTCAGAGAAAAAGAGCAGGTTTGTTTGCGGCCAAGGGCGCGTGCGTTGCCCGCGAGATGAGGTGAGGGAGAAGGCACGGGCCTGACGTCATGTGTAATGTTAAGCAAGGACGTGACTGGGTTTATAAGTAAAGGGACAGCTCGCCCTCTGTGATACATTCCTCACAACAACAAACCACCTTGAAGAACAACCTCAACCCACTACTCTCCCATCACCACCACCTGCTTTCGAGCCACATTGATACCTACAACTCTTCTACCGAAATCTACAACCACACAACACCGCAAACATGGGTGCCGTAGTATCATGCATTCAGTCAATCTGTATGTCTACTTTTGCCTCTCCCTTCCACTCCCATGCGTTACTAACTCTTACTTCCAGTCCGAACGATCGGTAACTGCATCATGGCGATTGTTAATGCCATCGCCGCCGGTCTCAAGGCCATCATCAACGCCATCGTCTCCCTCTTCGGCATCATCATCAGCTGTCTAACTTGCGGACGTGGCGGCGGCGGCCGTCGGAGGACCACGCATACTAGTAGAGTCTAGTGTGCTCCCGTCTCTGAGCAACCACACTGACAGGCGGCGTTCAGGGTGGAGATTGTGAGACGGGAGCGGTGTCTGATTCCTGGAGCGCAAGCGACTTGAGGACGGCATGACGACACGAAGATGATACCCAGCGTGGACTACCTATTGGGGACGTAATGAGCATGGCGGAGTTTGAGATTTCCTTTGTGTACGATAGCATGCGTGCGGAGGTTCGAGATTGGCGACCTACGATGAGTTTTCCTGTGGGTTAGCGCGATGGTGGAGGATGCATTCGATCACGACCCGCGCATAGATACCCCGACATTTGAATGGATCAACCTTAATACGCAACGTTCTTCCTCTGCCATTGTGAATTTGTATTAAGAGCTTGCCGCTTTATACGCAACGTTCTTCCTCTGCCATTGTGAATTTGTATTAAGAGCTTGCCGCTTTATACGCCACATTCTGACCTCTAACCGAGACCTTTCCAGCCTAGTGAGAGTGTGAACAATATACAGTCTTGGGTATCTCTAAAAGTTTATACATCGCCGCCTTCATCACATGTCGCGGCCCTCGAAGATATGTCTTATTCTTGTTATATGGACGGTCCATGGAGACCAAACGTCCCCTTCGCCCTCACACACAAGTCTCCCTTCACACTCTCTAACGTGCCCACGATCTCGCTAGCCTTGTTCTGCACAGGCACCTCCCTCTTCGTCATATCTTTCCTCGCTGACAACCAACTCAGCCAGCTCTTCGTAGGCTCTGCTTCCGGCTCAGGTGGCGGTTCGGTCTGCGGTAAGTCGGGCTTTGAGAACGACGCGCGGAGGATATAGAAGTCGAGGCTGTAGGTAGGCTTTGCGTAGGTTACGCTGAGGGATGTTGGGCGGTGAATAGCTTCTGCAGGTCTGTGTTAGCATAGATTCATCGACGTCGTCGCAGCGCAGATCTAGTCTGTAGTCGGGGGCAAGAAGGGAATGAGCCTGTTGATTGAGTGGTATATACATACCTATAGCTCCCTCTGGTCCCCTAACCATCCGCGCCATAACCTCCTCAAAAATTGTCGCTATAGCCCCTCCATGTGCAACACCGGGCCACCCGCTCAATCCACCTCCAATCCACACCACAGCAACCATCTCCCTTGACTCTGCATTCCAGAACGCCCTTTGTACTCCCAAACCCCTCGTACCGCTCATAACTCCTAGAATACCCCTCCTACTGTCTTCATCCTTGCCGAAATCTAGGTCGAGTTCGAGCCAGCCTTTGTACGCTGATATCTTCCTTCCTCCTCCCCCTCCGCCCAAACCGGGCCCTGATTTGAGGGCAGTGTCGGAGTGAAGATTGTAGGATTGGCTTCGAAGGGATTGTACGATCTCGAGGTTATCGATGTCTCTGCTTAGCGACTCGAGGATCAATTCGTCTTCGCGCGAGCCTGGAAGAGGCAGGCCGAGAGGAGCGGCGAAGTGGCGTGCACCCAGACCGGTAGTTATTCCCAGGGCAAGTATGCTAGCGTACCAGAGGTAGGACCACCGTATGCGGGATTGGAGAATGGGGTTCTGCGGGAGGGCATGGGCGCTGTACGGTCGAATACATTGGCGGTTGGCAGAAGGGAGTATGCTGAGAAGGGTACGGCGGTGGAGGAGGAGGAGACGGGTACGGGACATGGTGGGCGAATTGGTCGCTCGAACGTAGCGGCTATGCGATTGTCATGGGAGAAGTATCGGTTCGAGATAGTCGTAAAGCTTCGAGCTGTTGATTCACCGAGGCACGATTTTAGTGGCTTGGCGCCTGTGGGTACCCTAGCATCTGCTAACGTTCTTCCCACTTTACTAGTACATGATGTTGGTACATACAGTTGCCGTACGATCAAAGACGCACGACAAATAGGATAAACCACTTCTCGACTTCTCACGATGGATCCACGTCCTCTGATCTACCTGGGTGCGGATCTTCAACATGCACAACATCCAGCTCTCCGATCTTGACACCTTGAAACATTCGAACCTATTCCAGGCAAATCCTTAGCTTGAGTGCTTCACGGTCTCTCGAAGATGTTGATCACTTACATTTACTCCCAGCAAATCCGGTGGTGCTTCCCCAAACTCCTCCATTCTCGGATCAAAGAAGACCGCACTTCCACACCGTGCGCAAAACTTGTGCAGATTCCTCTTGATGCCGAACGAGTAGTTTCTTAGCTGCTCCTCACCGCTTGTCATGTGTAGCTGTGACCTTTCGGGGTAGACAAGCAGGTATCCGTTGCGACTACAAATGCTGCAATTGCAAGACACGACTTTCCATTCAGGTAGAGGTGGTGAGAGGACAACAGAGTATTGCACAGTTCCGCAGTGACAGCTTGCTGGGTATGTTTGACAGTTGTTTGGATCAAAGGCCGGCAACGAGGGTTTTGTTCTCTCCGGAGCGTCGCTCATGGTTGCGATGAAGTGGTTGTAAGTCGTGCAAAGGCGGGGTAGAGTTGCAGGCTGGTGAGGGTAGAGGTGAGTGTTACTCGACCAGCTTCACTTGCTACATATAATATTGACTTTGCTATAATGAAATGTCAGAACCAACGCGCTGAGAAGGACGGAAGCTAAGATTTTGGGTTTCTGCGATCGACAGCAAGAAATGGTAGCCTTGTCGGGGACATTACAGAAGTCTCCGTTTAACATCAGCGAAGGTATCGAAGTCTCCGATTCGCATCAGAATGACAAAATGATTCCAATTCAGACCTACTAAATCGATGGTACCTCGTGCCACCGTCGTCACGAATGGCAACCAAACCGACTCACTTTGAACATGCCAAAAATAACCCTCGGAATTCGCACCACCGCTCACAGTACTCTTCCCCAGCAAACCCTGTGTTCCTACTCAAAGTCCTCGGCATAGATACCCATCTCGTCCCACAATGCAATATATCTCGTGCCCTTTGTAGCCAATACCTACCAAGCCTCTGCACAACAAACCCTCTCAGCAGCTTAAATCACACAAAAACACCAATCTACGCATGTTCCACCACTTTGGCCAACGCCGGCCCAACGCCAACGGGCGCCAGCCCTCCAGAGCCACCCTCCGTCCCAGCGATCCTGCGCCCTAGCTACACAAACCGATCCCGTGTCACTTTCCCAAGGGACGCCTTGGAATCAGTGGTAACCAGGCTTTGGGATCAGTGACACCAGAACTGGAACCACGTCTCACAAGGACGAACGGGCTTGGTATCACGCCTGGACCGCGTGCTCCGATTGGTGTCTCAGTTCGGAGACGCTAAGTTAGGGGACAGGCTTGATGAAAGGCTTGGTGGTGTGATCCGAGAGCCTGGTTAGGTGTGGTGGTACTGACGGTCAAAGTTGGCGCGCGGTTGCGATGCAGTCCTGGCTTGTGATTTTGAGTGAATAGGGGCTGAAGAGGGCGAGTGCGAGTGCTGGATATGGAGTCTTTGGCAGGTAAGGGAGTACAGGCTGGTAAACAATGATGTTAGCTTGTTCAACGTTTCAATGCTGCATGGTCAAAAGAGAAAGGACTGCAGAGTGGAAGAGAAGATTAGGCATGCCCTTATTTCACGTTCACGATGCTGCTGTCAACATCGGAAGATCAAGCTTTGCTCACTTGATGACGAAGTCGAGGGTCATTGTGCTACAAGACGGTACGTACCTAAGCTATGGTGATGGTAAGGCAACTTGAAAGGCCATATTGCTTGTAAAATCTACTAGCCGCTGTATCTATCATGTAGATATACATGGCAACCATCTACGTCCGGCAATTAGATTGTTGACACCACAGAGCATAAGCTCGACGATGACTTGCGAACAATACTACGCAGACGAAATCAACATCTTGAAGCAAAACCTCTCTACGCCATTCCATATTCTGTATGAATGTAACGACATAAGCAGAATGAAGCTTCTCCAAAACCCCCAATATGTAGACCTATGTATAAGCCGGGCTTCCTCTTTCCCTTCAGCATCTACCCGAGTGTATCAGACCAACTAGTCTCCAGAATTTCCATCAAAGTCCAAGAAGCTGGTTGGGACCCGTGGAGAATGTAATCCAGCGTCCTAGACTACGTTAAACAGGTTTCAAAGCTATAAGCATTATATAAAGGAAGCCCTACTTTGAACTATCCTACGTCATATTCCGTACAAAGTCTGGAGTCGAACAACGGAATCCAAAGAACGCAAAGGTTGGGGTGTACGATCACTACGCTAGCTCAAACGAAATGTAAGTAAAGGATGTCTACCCTCTGTTATGTTACTAGATCTCATTGAGTCGATCCGTAGAAATGAAGACAAAAACGCGTACATATGATGATCATGTCTTCCTTTCCACCGCCTCTAAAGGCCCGTCCGCATCTACGCAGGACTTGTCTGTCCATGTTAATAGGATGACATGAACCTTAAGAGTCCTACATGGGTGTAGTAACGTGTGCATAGCGTGACTTTATTACATTAAAACAAGCATCGTATCGTATCTTTACCATAACAAGGTAAACACCCTAGTTATATGAACAACGACTAAAACCCAACTGAGTGAGCCGGGCCTAGAGAGAGTGTGATCCCGACAACAAGAATAGCAAAAAGTGCATGTTCGCCGCTGTCCTGACTATGTTCAACAAGATCAAGATAGAACACCTCCGCGAGAATCCGATAGAATACTGTTTCTCCGCGGTCTTAACGCAACCGACTACTACTGGTATGTGCTAAAAATGTAATTACTCCATATCGCGCATCATGATCAGATCGAAAGTCGGAGGAAGATAATATCTCATGCGAGTAGCGGAATGAAGGGTGTGGGGGCGTTGAAGTTAGTTAGGCGTGAGAATGAGAACTGTAAATGTCAGTGGGATCTAGATAGACTACGGAGGAGACGCTCGACGACGTCAAGGTGGATATCGATGTGTCTCTAGATTGCTAGAACCGTATAGTGATGATTCTTCAAGCTCGTTAAATGCAAGGTTGGGAGCGGTCATTATCGTAAGGCCTAACGATGTTATTGAGTGAGAAAGGGCGAAGTAAGTGTAAACAGAGGTAAGTCTTCGAATACCGCAACACAACTCTGGATAGCTACAAGTTCGTTGCAAGTCCGTCAGCTCATTAGTTGGGCGAAACTACTCGTCACCTATTTCGTTTAACTCGCACTCTAAAAAAAACTAAGGACATTTCAAGAATTGACTTATGACCACACTACTAGTTGTCGAAGTACGAAAGGCTAGTGTGTATGCATAATCAAACCTCAAACGCAGCAGTCATGAGAACCACTGAACATAACAAACAAGTAATGTCATAGCCAGTCAGTCAAACTACGAAGCAATCGTTACTCTCAGCATCACCTAAACAAAGCTCACCCTACACTACGGTCGCGCACCTCCATTCACCTTATGTAGACACAGCGTTGCTAGCCACGGTTCAAAGCGCTTCGAAACCAGCCAAACATTACAGGATCTCGTGTCTCAGCGACAAGTCATGCGCCTATTCTGCAATTACATTTGGCCCCTTCTTTTCTCAAAAGCAAATCTCCATTTCATTGCGATTTGCCGTGTGCCATACCCGCGACGCTTCTGTCTCGCCCTGGTGCGACATGCGCCAGCCCGGTATAGGAAGCTCGGTCGCTTCTTCCGTGGCAATGTCAGCAGAAGGGCAAGTATAGGGACAAAAATCTGCTGGTCAGGTGTGAGACATTTAGGAGCAAGAGGAAGAAGAAGAGGCAAGTTAGTATGGGCAGGAATATCTTGGGCTGGTAGGCAGACACTTTTACCTTGGGGAAATGAAGAAGGAGACGGTGAGTGTATGTGTATGTGTGCTGCTCGCATATGGTACTAAGATGTAAGCTGAGTACACACCGGCTCAATCAGGTGCGCGAAGGGGAGATTGTTATTTGGTACAAGGCGTTAGGTGAGTAGTGATGAATCAGACGCGAAGTTACTGATAGAAGCATTGGGCAAACTGGCGAAGCAGACCTGAGTAGTGGGCTGGGTCAGAGTGAGTGAGTGAGGACGAGCGGTATCGCTGCGCTCTGCGAAACACGAGCGACAAACGTTCGGCGGAGTTAAGGAAGGATGCCTTCTATTCCCCACCAACTTGCGGCACAGTCGACTCAGCGCTTCCTTCCTACGCTAAATCTCCGGTCGGTCAAGTTTACCGCTGCTGCTTGGAGGATGGAAGGAAGGCCGGACTGCTCAACAATGGGTGATGTGATGGAATCCAAAAATGGCATTTTCAACGACGAACGGAGTCCATTCCATGGATAAGCAAGCGAATATATCAAATATTGGAACCCTCAATCCAGAGCGCGCTTCAAAAACGCCATGTGCAGCCACTCCCCTTGCCGCCCTTGGCAACAATTCACTAGATGGTTTTTGCCCAACGATGGATGAATGATGGATTCGTTGCCTTGATCCGACCGCCCACCATCCTCACAAACCAAGCTAAAGCCAGGGCGAGAAAGCGCCCCACGGTAATCACATACACACTAAAAGAATCCTCAGCAAGGATTATGTGAGACGGCTATGCTAGTCATGGCCAAGGTGCTTACAGCGTAGAATTGATGCACACGCGAAGAGGTAAGCTGCAGTAAGCAACAAGCTGCCGAAGTTGGTATCTGGTATCCGGGACTACTTCAAGTAATGCAGCGGACGAAACATATGGTATGTATATTGCGTGCTTGGCGAGGAAAGTGGAGGAAAATGATCCTGTGAGAGCTAGTTGGATTACGAAAACCATCTGTAATGTTTTGTCGCGTCGAGCCCGTGCTGGACTGATTGGAAGCGTACACGCGAACACGAGCTGAACGCTTTACGGGATTCTTCTTTCGAACTCCGATATGCCGGGTAGAGGCCTACAAAGATTGCAGGAGGAAGCAAATCAGAAAATGAGTGAACCTGACTGGCTGGATTTTTTGAGTTTCTGCACGCGGAAAGGGTGTGCTGTAGCACTGTGGCCCCCATGGCCTGATATTTCTCGTAATGCAGCACTGTGTAAGCGACACCGATCTAGGATGTGATCGAGTGTCCGGTGAGGAGATTAGTGTGATGGGTCGAGGGGGTCATCATATCTAAGAGGGGCTATCGAGAGATAGTAATTAGCATCGAAGATTGAGACGATGGATGATGTTAATGCCTAGCTAGAGAAAGTCCAGATAGGCGCGTGAGCAAAGGAAGCAAGTTTGCGCATTTGGAAGACTCGGGAGTATTATGTTACCCCATTGGCGGAGTTTTACATGACGAGAGCGCATACAATACGTATACGATCGAGACAGCCGAGCAGGATCGAGTAGTCAACACCCCTCAGCCAGCGGTAAAGAAGCGAATGCTATATCAGGAGCGAATAGAAGTTGATGCCCGTACATCCACTGTTCACAGAAAGGGTGTGAGCGCGTGCACATCCAAATGCCTTTCCGAGTGCAGCTTATCTTGTGCTCCGAAGACCAAGCATGAAGCGCGCGCACAGTGGAGAGTCATGAATGGATGCCGAGCGATTTCGCTCTTCTGGACCGTCGTTGACGGGGGGCTCCCTCCCTCGTGCAGCAGCTGAGGACGAAAGCGGTCCAACTGTAACAGAGGAACTTCTGACAACAGGCCTTCCCTGCGTACATCTTCGATCCATGGCGCGCGCGATCCAGACGGGATGGCTTTTGTTGGCGTCTAGCCTAGCGGGCACGATAACTGGCGTATCCTCGTTCAGGCAAGAAACGACACGCCTGGAGAAGATCATCGTGGTGGGTTCAGATGCTGGCGTCCGCCACGGAGATTGTGTTTGAAAGTCCACCTCTGACGCAGGTACAGGTGTTGCAGGCTGAACACTTTCTCCGTTGACGCACTCGGGCTCATTTCAGTGATGTCAACCCCACTTTTCACAATATTGACTTCCTGCGGCACATTCCTCGGGCAGACAATGGAGAAACGCTAGCAGACGTGTTGACTGATGGAGATGGAAAAGGCAGCAGGTGCGAGGCGCTCTCCGCGGCTGAGAGGAAGCGTGCTGCGGCTTCTGGCCCCTTCAGCGAAAGAACTGGGAGAGGACTCCAATCAGCAGACTCGGGGAAGTTGTGGACAAATCATGTTTTGGCCGAAGTGAACTCAAGAGCGGCTAGAAGCAGCAGGATGGATACAGCCCAAACGTGCTTTGACGCAAGTCGCGTTCAGAAGCGCACGGCTGTGGCAGGGTTTGGCGAGACAGTAGCCGGTCACACTGGGATTTGAGGGGCTATATTTTTAATAGGCTGCATCACGCAGGAGAAGGAGCTGCCAAGCATGTATAGTAAACCTAGTACCGTGGGGTGCTTCATAATGTCATTTCACTTACAGCAACTTACTCGCGCTGCAGATGGAGTGTGTTCCGATAGCAGCATGAAGAGAGACAGGACGATTTCCAGGTCCGAACGCGACCCATGATCGCGATCAAAACCCGAGCAGTGGTCCTGGTGTCGTTCGGCTTGGACATGTGGAGTGCTTAGTGCCGGCGTGTGCAGCAGCAGCACTGCAGACACAAGTATGCAGGATCGACTTCGCATCGCGAATTCCCAGCGTCCCAGACCCAGCGACGATGTGGTGAGGCTCAAAACGTGGCCGCCGCCAGCCAGTGGGCGACGGCAAACGAGTTGAAAGCGAGAGCGAATTGCTTCTTCTGGCAGTGGTGCATAACGGAATCCCAACAGCGCGGTCGGGCGTCGCGGGCGTCGTCGGTTAGAGCAACAAGACTTCCGACCCAGGATTGCTGGGCTGGGCCGTGACGGGGAAGGGCTTGATGGCTTCCTGGACGCTAAAGCTGAGTCCGTGTCAAAATTAAGTTGTGCAGCCCGCGTGTCACAGAGCCGGGCTTGTGGGGACACGGCCACCCCGAAACGCTTGGGGCACCTGGTGCAAAGATCTGGCAGCGAGGTTTAACGGGCGAGATCCTAGCGCAGCCCGGGTGGAGAAGGCCGTCAGCGTGCCTGGGAGATGACAGAGGGCTGCTAAGGTGGCGCAGAGTAACACGAAGAGAGCGAGGTCCACCGTGCGAGGCAGCCAGACGCTCCCCATCTGGCAGAAGTGTGAACACAACCAAGGCTGTCTCGACATGGGTCGCAATGACGGAATGGCGGGGTACATAAGAGGTGTCCGTACGGATAAGGCGACACGGGCGGTCCAAATCAGCTAGAGGGCTCGTCAATCAACCAGGCGTGCAAGAACAAGAACCGGCAGACAGGTTAAATGGGAGAGTGCGCCGGGATGGGCATGCTTGAGGCCTCCTAGGCGATGCATATATCTACTACATACGATAATAGCGCGTCGCGGAATGGCTGCGAGCCGTGGGAGTGAATACCCGATGGCCTCGCACCTTCCCAGCTGTCGACGTGCATGCGCGAGAGCGAGCAAGAGGGACCGGAACATCTATCAGAGCGCGCCTGCCCTTAGCGGAGACTGCGAGTGGGTGGCTTCGCTTAGCCACGTCCCCCATTGGGCAGGCACCACCGGGATTACACGAAACCTCGCATAGCAGCTGCTGCGTGACAAAACAACGCTGAGATGAAAGGAAGCGTTCCCGTGTGCCTAGTCCTCCCTCTTCTCGCTGCGCTGGTTGCTCAGCAGATGTCAATACACAGTCTCCCAGGTCCCCGGAGAGGCATCGCCAGGGCGGTCCACGTTGCAAACGCCTGCCGCGACCCACGGCGGGGAGAGGCAGCAAGCCATAAAGCCTCTCGAGCGCGCTGAGGGCGCATAAGGAGCCGGCCATCGGCTGCGGCTAGGAGATCTCTGCTCCCTGCTTAACCCCCTAGTCCGGAATGGCGCCGGCGAGGGCTGCCCCAAGTCTGCGGTCTGTGGCAGCAGCCTTTAAGCACGGCCTGGGATGTGTAGACGGATTGGGGCCTCGATCGACCGCCGACTCGTCCCCAGTTCCATGTCGCTCTCGCTTTCCGCCAGCTGGCTCAACCAGGCCGCCGGGAAGCACTCAACGACACAGCGTGCTCCAGAAGCCAGAGTGCAGCAACAAGTGCGCCAACCGCCGTTCCCAAGGCGTTTCTCCTGTACGGCAGCTGTCAGTGGAAGCCAGCAGGCGCCTTGTGCTCCCTGTCAGGTGTGATGATGATGCTCGCCGCCTGCGACAGTGTCTGCAGTGATGCGAATCCCAAGACCCAACACACGGCATCAGACGCGCGCAAGACGGACATCTAGTGCTCTTCCACGTGGAGATCCGCCCAGCTAGGCAACTGTGCGACGGCGATGCGCCGGGACGGCTTCAGAGGAGATGAGGGCGCAGAGAATAGATGCTCTGCTTATGGCACCAAACCGCTTCTGACCTACACGTGCCGCAAGCAATATAACAGAATATCTAATTATAGATGTCACAAAGCACCTCGCAAAGACCAATCATCACACCGATCGGGGCCAGAAGCAGTCCCCTGGCAGCCGCGTTGTGTTTACTGTATGAGCCTGGATATTAGGCATATTGCTTTACGAATCGAGCGACGACGGTAATCTACAGGGAACGGGCACTATGTCGATCAATCAAGGACTTAGTACATCACTTCGTCTATATTTCCTTTGTTTCCCGCCATCGAACCAGGCCTGCTAAGCGCAGCAAGGTCAAGCCATCACTCAATCATGTGCAGCTCGCACTCATGTTCCATCTCGGTTAGCGCCAGCCCGCCGACCTGTGAGCGCCATGTCGTCAGCTAAGCCTGCGAAGCGAAGCGGTAGAAGCACGGTCGCAGTGATGGTCGCCGAACAGTTGTGACAGGGATGGCTAGTCCCAGCTGCAGTTGGGTCTCTTGCGAGGACGCTGTTGACCTTGACGCTGGGGTTCGCGACGATGCAGCGTGATGAGGACTACCAGAAGCGCTCATGTCCTCTTTCCTATAGCGCTTCGCTGTGCCGCCTTCAGAATCATAGCAAGCAGTGCTGCTAGAAACGGGGATTGGCTTTCTTTTTTAAACGGCGACCTTGAGCGAACGGGGAATGCGTGTCTTTGATCTCTGGCTTTGTCTCTGTTATGGCGACTTTTTGGGCCAGACCGCGTCCGTGCACCACAGATTTCCCAGGTCCCTGCTGGCGCCAGTCCCGACGCACCCTAGAGTGCCTCTGGGCTCCTCACCCTTGGTACTTGGGAAATCAAAAGCACTTCTTCCTGTCTGTCTCTTGTCGTGCCGCAAGTCTGGGTCAGGAGAGCCGCATGGCCCCGCAGTCTCTTTCACGCGTGCCCTTACAGTGGCATTACTGAAGAGCATCACAAAGGAACGACGGCGAGGTCATTGTCGCTTCGATTGTTGTAGGAGCGTGAATGAACAATGGAGGTCCTTTCACTCCTCGGGCCGGCGCAAGCGATGCTCCTCCACGCTGCTGGTCCAAGCCGTCCCGCACGCCAACAGACTCCGATGGCCAGCGGACAGGGTCTGGCTGCGGTAGGTGCTTTCACACCCCCCCCCCGGTAATGCATTGTGGTCCGCGGCCCCATGCTCGCTGGCTCTCCAAACCGAACCTGAACGGTATGGATTATTATTCATTCGTCGCATTGCTTCTGCCGTGCCTCGTTTGCCTTGCCTTATTATGACAAAGTGCGTCTGTGAATAGCGCTCCCGCCTGCTCACCTGAGGCTTGCACTCGTGCCATCCTTCATCTCCCATCCCGATCCAGATCCCCAAACGCTCGGACGAACCCTATCGCCTGGTTGAGCCCTTGAGATTCCTGAAGCCCCCAGTGCGCCAGTCAGCCACGCGAATCACCCAACCCTGACACCCTTAGCCCGCCATACATATACGTGAGGGCCACCGCTCTCCACTCGCTCGCGGTAACAAAGCCTTTAGCCCATCCAGGTCCCAGCCCTTCTCCGCCTTCGCTCCTCTAGGGCGCCCAGGTACTGAGCTTAACAAGGAGTGATCGCCGCTCCGCAAGCCTCAAACTCCACCATCAGCACTTCACAAGGCTCACGTCCACCCCCGCCAAAAGGATTCAGTGGACCGCATCGCCAACGTGCAACACCAGATCTTGCAACGCCGCTGTGGTGGACGGTATAACAACAACTCCATCTGTCCCTGTTTCCCAGTCTGGAAGTCGACGCCGCTCCCAGGGCCTTGGTTAGATTCCAGCCGTTTGAAGATCAGCCAATACGCAGCATCTCTGTGATCGTCGGGACGACAACACCAGCACGGTCATAGTAGAGGCACTACTGTCTTGACCGAAAGCTATCAATCTTACAGCCTGTGTTACCTCGTCAGTAACACTACTTCTGCGCAACCAGGAAACCGGGCCCTACCGAACGCTCTGTGCTGGAGGTCACCACAGTTCCACCAGTATCTGCTTTTGCTCTCTTGTACGCCCTCCTTTTTCGACCTCCGACGACGAGCACCACTGATTATGCGCAGTGACTGAGACTTTCTAGAAGATTTACGGCCAGAAGTGCATCTGTCGGTATCACTGTCCGCCTGAATCAGCGCAGGTACCATTTGGAGCGCCGTTCGTCGACTGCAGCATCTTCAGGACCCGAGGTAGCCATTTGCCGTCTCGAGTGACGAGAGACTAGATCGGGAACACCATCGTAAAGCCTCTAGACCGAGCCGGTGTCTGTGTTCGGAGGCCCTTTTACAAGATCCTTTCCCCTCCACTGCCTGCCTATTCATCAGCACTTTGTCCCTCTCGACTAGAGCCTCTTACCTTCACATTACGCCTTTGAGCTACGAGCCGCCGTTGCCCTCCGTGGATCCCTCTCAGCCTTCACGTGGGTTGTATTGGTCCGGTGGTCAGTTCACGACTCCGCCATTCGTAGCGTCACAGCTGCATTCTCTCCCAACTCCTCCTTCATCCGAAGCAGGTAGGTCATCAGGACCTACCCGGGACACAACCGCCAACGTGGCTGCTGCAGTGGCCCCTCTGACTTCCATGCATCCTGGGTCTGACCCAATGGGTGCACCTCCCAGCTTTGCAGCGCGGAGGCCTCATGCCCAACAACTGGGTAGCTTCGAGCTTCCTCCGCCGCCGATGCACAAATATCCCTTCACCAACACTGTTACCGCGTCACAGTCGACACAGGCGCCGACGACCATTGCCAGCGTTGGCAACCTACTTACTCCACCAAATACCAACCACGGTGATGTGATAAGCTCATCTGGAGTTTCGACCAGCAACGCGCAGTATCCGACAACAATGGCCTACTCGAACGGGCAATACATTTACTCGCCACCCACGCAGGCTTCGGCGACACAATATGGCTATCCGCCCGCGCATCACCAGCAAAACCAATATGGTCAAGCCCGAGTAGGTATGTTCGTCGCTCCACTACGCAATGACCGTCAGCTCGGACAACACGACTCACTCGGCAAAGGGCTGAATCCGCCACCGTATGAGATGAACCAACAACTGCCACCTTTTACGCCATCCTCGAACGGTTCGACTATGCCTTCGATAACTGCACAACACCAACAGCACCAACAACAACAGCAGCAGCAGCAGCAGCAACAGCAACAACAACAGCAGCAGCAACAACAACAGCAACAACAGCAACATCATCATCACCATCACCAACAGCAGATGATTGGCGCACAAACACCTGTGTCGTCATCAGCACCTCAACAGTCGCCTGCTCTCGCTCAGGAGAGCTTTAGACCACCACAGCCGCCAACACCAACCTACAACTACCATGCACAAGGAACGCCGCAGCACTCAAACTTCTCATACACGACCGGACCTTCGCCGACGTTAAGTCAGCAGCAGAGTCCGATCAGCGCTGGAGGGTCGATGCCCAGGATGTCGCCAGCCGTGACTCAAGGGCCGATTCCGTCAAATAACCCAGCGCAATCGTCATATCCTTATGGACGACCACCCGCGCAATATGCTCCAGGCCCTGCACCAGTCTTCTCGAACGTCCAGAATCCTGGTGGTCAACTGGCGCTCGTTGGAGTGCACCCGGGGATGATGCCTGGCTTCAACAGCGGACACGCAGCAGCCATGCCTCACTTCTTGGGACATCCACAACACCAACAGCAGACGGCGAACGACAGACCGTTCAAGTGCGACCAGTGTCCGCAGAGTTTCAACAGGAACCATGACTTGAAGCGACACAAGAGGATTCATCTGGCCGTCAAGCCCTTCCCTTGCAACCACTGCGACAAGAGCTTCTCGCGGAAGGACGCGCTCAAGGTACGTTGATATGAATATGTCCGCCTAGTTGTACTGCATGCTAACATTTGGTCCAGCGTCACATACTCGTTAAAGGTTGCGGCAAAGCAGTCGCTTCGAACGACGACGCAAAGCGAGAGAGCCACTCACCAAAGTCAGAAGCGGTTGACACTAAGCCTGTCATCGCAGGTCACGCATAATGGTACCTTTTTTTTCACAGAGTCTTCGGTCTTCACTTCTCTTCTCTTGTATTATCTATGTCGTTCTGTGCTTGGTTTCGGCGCACATACTTACGGGACCACCACCTTCGCTGTGCAATCTTCGGCTACGATCTTCATGTTTCATGTTCATTGGATTACCCCTTGGGACGCTGGATATATCCTAGTTGGCGTTCCGGGCGCTCTTGTTTGTCTGTTATTTTTCTTTTTCTTTTTCTTTCCCTTTGTTTTTTACAGCGGATACCTCCTTTAGTCGGGCATTTTGTCGGGGTTGTATCAGGTATATGTGCAGGGGGGGAGTTGTTTTACGGGTTTGGCTTTTCGCCTCTGACGCGGGCCGGGCACAGTTTCATGCCGGGATCTAGGGTTTGAGGACAAGCGGATTTGGAGCTTCCTCGGGCATAATGTTTGAAGGCGAACGCCCCGCACGGCTTGAACGCTTCGGATTCTGTACGGTGCATCAGTGTGGATAGGTGACAAAGGGACAAAAGGTGCTACGAATGTGGAGAATACCAAGATGCGATTATTGACTTCACACCGCTTGACCTGTTGGTGATCTATTTCGTAACTGCGCACCATGTCGATGTGCGGATAGTGATGTCGATATACATGCAGTGTGTTCCTGAAGGAGTGGAGGCTGCGTTAAGGTTATTGTGCTCGGACGGTTGCGTGCAGATGGTGTCGTCTGGGCGAACCCATGTACCTGGGTAGTGCCCGGCATGTTCCGTGGCGGTCGCGCGTCCATCGATCGACGCCCGTCATCTTCACACTTCACCCCTTCACTGTCCGCCTGCATCTCATCCTACTCGGGATAATAGTGCACCTGCAACCGCCCCCGAAAAAAAGATGAATGTGCATCAGAATGGTGTGTAGTGGCTCGCAGGCTGCTTTCGAGCGTCTCAGACTTTTTATTGTTTCTCCCGTGGGTTGTTGATTTTCCTCGACTGCTCGCGTTTCTCATCCTATTGCTATGTTATTCGCATTCCAGATCAGAAGTCCATTCGTTCTTTCCGTATATATAGGTGTTTGTGTGTCACAGTTTCGAGATGCGTATCTGGACACGCGGTGTCGTCGCAGCAGCATGCGGAGCCTCTTCTACGCAAGGAACGAGACGGCGAGCAGCGTGCGTCTTGTAGAACCCCAGTAGCATCATAGAAGGTAAGGACGAGCGCATTTCCATTCTTCTCATTCTGCATTGTCATGAAAGGCACATTTTCAGGGTTCCTCGGGGCAACCCATTCCTCTCGTTCTGTTTGGGAGAAGTGCAAACACAGGTTTCTCGTCCACGCGTCTTGGCACATTCCAAATCTGCTGAGCCTCCAAACTCTCTCCTTCGCATCAAAGCCTGGATAGAGGCCGCGCCTCCCTGCTCACGAGGACTGTTTCTGCTTCTGGTGGTGTTGAGAGTGCTCCTGCCGCGTCAGCGTTTGCATCGATCGAGCGCTTTCCACCCGGCTCCCGTCCGTGCTCAACATTTGCTCCCTCAGCATTGCTATCCACGACGCCGATACTGCATAGCCCGGCATTGTATGCACTCAACACTTGTTAGCTTTTTGGAACGCGAGCACGCTCAATTGCATTTGCACTGCCAGCCGCCCCTCCTTTACCGGCACGGCCACCAACTTGCAGGCAGCGCATCTGGCGGGCGCCCCAGTGTCAACAGCAAATAAACAACACAGCGGCCCGGCCATGGCAAACGCTTGACACCACCCCTACAGCGATCACCACTACCACGGCAACACTACTGGCTTCTTGGTGCTCGAGCATCTGGTGCATCACTTACCCTGTACATTTTGGTCTATCACCTTACTTATTGTAATACCTGCACTAGTCGAGGGCTCTTTGCCTCTACAACTGCACGCAGCCACCACCTAACATGGACTCTAACCACCATGGCCGTCCACCGACCCGTCGACGCGCCCTCGGCGATGCCTCCGCTCGCGCCAACGAGAACAACAACACGCAGCGGCGGGGAGACAAGTACAGCAGCGACTACATAACCTCCTCGTCCCCGCAACCGCTACCGCACAACGAGTCAATAGTGCCCAATGGCACACTCGCGGTGCGACACGAGCCGCCGACGCCCGAAAACAAGCGTCTCTCCGCCGTCCTCGCCAACGAGGCACGCCCGCACAACCCCAAGCGTGACTCGCAGATCTCCAATGCGAGTACGAACGCCTCTAACACGACCCGTCGCCGCAAGACGCACATTGGCCCATGGCAGCTGGGCAGGACCATTGGACGTGGCGGCTGCTCGCGTGTCCGCCTGGTCAGGCACAGCGGGACGGGACAGTATGGCGCCGCGAAGATCATCTCCAAGGCTACGGCGGAGAAGGTGCGCGCGCTGAGTTTGGCGAATCTCATTCAGAGCGCTGAGCAGGATCCAACCTTGTATCCTGACGGCAAGGTCATTCCATTTGGCCTGGAGCGCGAGATCTGCATTATGAAGCTGCTGGATCATCCGAACATTGTCCGCCTGTATGATATCTGGGAGAATCACAATGAGCTGTGAGTACTATATGCTCTTGATCTACAACACATCCTCTGACTAGATCGCACAGCTACCTCATCATGGAGTTCGTCGAGGGCGGCGAACTGTTCAGCTACATCCATGAACAGGGCGGCTTGATCGAGATTCACACTGTACATATATTTCGGCAGATCATTGCGGCCTTGATCTACTGCCACCGCATCAATATCCATCATCGCGATCTCAAGCCTGAGAACATCCTGCTGGATCGGGAGACTATGACCGTCAAGCTGGTCGACTTCGGCATGGCTGCCTTACAGCCAACTGGCAAGAAACTCACTACACCCTGTGGCAGCCCTCATTATGCCGCACCCGAAGTTATCAAGACTATTTCCTATGATGGCGCAAAGGCCGACGTATGGAGCTGCGGCGTTATCCTCTATGTTTTGCTCACCGGAACACCGCCCTTCAACTATTCGGGCGAGGATCGCCACCTCAAGAACCTTTTCCAGGACATTGCAGCGGCCAAGTATGTTATGCCAGACGGCCTTTCAAGAGAGGCGCAAGACCTCATCAAGCGGATTCTGGTCGTAGACCCTAAGCGCCGCATAGGTCTAGACGATATCTGGAATCATCCTTTCTTGCGCAAATACCAACACGAACTTAACTTTGTTGGTGAGAACACCAGCCAGGACCATTGGACCGGGCCTCTTCCAGCAATCGCGGAGTGGACAACATTGGAGCGGACTACGATTGATCGGGAGATACTGCGGTACTTGCGCACACTGTGGCATAGCGAGAAGGAAGAGATTCTCATCCAGCGTCTGATGAGTCCAGAGTAAGTGGTGAAGTATTTCGTGTCTTGTACGCCCTCCAACTAACAATCTGCCAGGGCGAATCAGGAGAAGTACTTCTATTCCGCGCTACGCAAGTATCACACCGATCAGCTGGAGAACTATCAACCTAGCGCTCATCATCCTGTGGCACACTCTAAGAGTGATCATCATCATAACACGCGCCATACTCCCGAGCCGCAGGACCTTGAGAAGCTGCCATCAAAGAAGCACAAGCGGTCCCAGTCCGGCTACTCGATCCTCAATAACGAGCATCTGTATTCCAAGCATAGCTTCTACGAGTCACCAGTTTCTGAGGCCAGCTATGATCCATTCCGAGCTTCGAGGCAGCCCATCATTCCCGAGCACCCCCTTGTGCACCAAAATGTTACAGTTCACCGCGGACCTAGCAGCCCTAACCGTCGACCACGGCCAGCTACATCGATGGGTCATCGAACGGGGAGCTCATTACGTATCCAAGCTTTGCGGAACTCTAAGCAGAATTCTGCCATGTCGCGTGGCTCTTCGAACCGTAGTACACCATCTCACCGTTCCATTTCTGCTAGGCGACGATCCATATCGCGCTCATCTCTTGCGAGCTCACACTGGCCGAGTAGTCCTCCGGTTATAGCTCGCTCTGGAGGTATAGGACGTCGAGGTGTGAGTTTCTCACATTTGCGCGATCGCCGTTCATCGGTAGCAACAGCTAGCACCTTTGAGACCGATACTGTGGCCTATGCGGATTACACGTCTTCTCACCGCCCTCACACTTCCTTGAGATCGCATGGCTCGTCTGTCCGGTCAAGCACAGCTCGGCAGTCTCCTGCTATCACCAAATCACGCCGAGGCACCGTAAGTACAGAGGTACCGCATCTCAAAGTTCGAATGCCAGAGAGCCCGACCAAGTATATTCAGGGTGAGGCTAGAAAGGTCAGCATGGAACTCGGAAAGGTAATGGAGGAGGCCTTCAACCGCTCGTCAATCGGATCCAGCATTCGTACCACCGGCACAGGTACTGAGACCCACCAGGATGTTTCGCAGTTTGTTACCCCTCCTACGTCCTTCTCCAATACTAGGGACTCAGGAGGTAGCACGTTGGCCACTCCGAATAACAAGGCAAATCTCGTGCAACGACCTCTTCCCCCGATCCCGACCGAGACGCCGAATACATTCGTGCAGCGCAAGCTGGCCGAAACCCGCGCGGAGATTGCCCGACGACTGGATGAGGACGGCGATAACACTGAAAACTTCAATGAAGTTCTCGCGCATCTTGATCGTCTGATGGTACCTACGGCTAACGGCAAGCGTGTCGTGTCTGCGCCTGCCAAGTCTCCTGAGCATCCTGCGCCGCTGCATGTGATTCATGAGGAGAAGTCTGATAGTGGAGATGGGTTTGAGGCCTATAGTCCCCATTATCGTGCTGTCACTGACCCTATCAGACCACAAAGTCGTCGTGCAGTAACCGAGCAGCAGACCATTCGTCTCGTGGATGAATCGCCCACCCGTGTTGCTCCTCTCAACATCCGCAAGCGCAGTGGAGCAAGCGTTGCTTCGAAGGCTGCGAAAGATGGGTCTTCTGTGGCCTGGCCTGGCCCGGCCGCAAGCTCTACAGTTCGCTCGTATCAAGACGTACAGACTGACCTGCTTGCCGCGCGTACCAACGATGCCGCCCCTATACTAGAGAAGCAGAACACCGTGATCAAGAAGAAGAAGTCACTGTGGTTCCGTCGCAATACGGAAGAAAAGGATCGCGAGCAAGAGACGCAAGAGAACCAGGTCAAGAAGAGACAATCGACGGGACTGCTCCAAATCCCAGAGGCGTGGCAAGGCCTCGATGATCGTATCAGAAACGATGGGTCGCGAGTTGCAAACGCTAACGGAGATGTCACTAAACACTCTCAGCAGCACTCAGAAGTCAGTAATGGAAGCGAGTTTCCTATGCGCAATAGCAATTCAGCCGCTGCTAAGAGCGACGCCGCGCCACGCAAAGGCTTCTTTGGTCTCTTTGGTAAGAAGGCGAAGGAGGATAAGAGCAAGAAACCGATGGAATTGGGCGGTAAGCACATCCCTTTTCGCAAACTCATTTTTATCCAGCATGCTAACATTTTTGCAGCAGACAACTTCAGCACTTCGTCTATCCTCTCTGGCTTCGATCTCGGTCCCGAGCACAACAACACTACCGCCGGCGCTCCCGAAATGCAGATGAATTGGCTCAGTCGCTTCCTGCACATCAAGCCCGCCAGCCAGTCTCTTTGCTTCCAGATTGGCCGTGGCAAGGCCCGTCAAGATCTCGTTCGCCTGCTGCGGGATTGGCAGCGCTTTGGCGTCCGCGATGTCTCGGTCGACCGCGAGACGAATGCCATCAATGCACGTGTTGACAAGAGTAACCGTACGTATAATCTTTCCTGTTCATCGCGATTGATTTTCAGCGAGTGGCTTCTACAAGACTGGCGGTTTGAAGTCGAGGTGTTGGATGTGGAGGGTGGTGTGCGATGTAATTCTGCTTTTTTCTCATTACTCTTCACATTCTATAATGATATGCTAACACACTTGGTGCAACAGACCTCAAGATCAAACCAGTCTCCTTCGTCATCGAGCTCTTCGTTGTTCTGGATCATGGTCGACGCGCCAGCCTTTGTCTAGCGCGCTTTACGCAGACGCGTGGTGCTGCCTCAAGTTTCCGCAAGGTCGTCGACATTGTCGAGGACGTTTGCCGGGCGCGATGCATGTTGGTCGAGGACGAGGACAAGAAGGTTGCTATGATGGAGGTCTTGGACTAGGATGCCTTGATCAAAAAGAGGGATCATGGCGAGCTCGGTTGTGTGCATACCAGGCGGCATGTTACCCTATGAACTCCGTACAGGGGCAACAGGTTGTTTGAGTATCTGTTTTAGGTATGACGTCTGCAGGACGATCTGGATAACTCACCTGGTTTTGCATGTCGATGATGGCTTGGATATCGATGGAGAATTGTTGACTACTTGGACACGATACCCACCCCCCGAGCAGCCCCGTTACCGCAACATCATCACCACACCAAGTATCGACATCCAGCCACTCACTGCCCACGCTCCAACAGTATTCGACACCTCAGCCTTGGCTTACATACCGCCCACCGTCCCCACGTCCATACCCACTTTTTCGAAAAGCATCTTGTTCGCTTGAACATCAGCCAGCCAGCCACTATGAGTTCGCGTTTTACTTAACTAAGCGAGGTAATTCACTAATACTGTCTTTTTTTGTTTTGTTTTGCTACATTGTGCCCATTTTAGACGGCGTTTTTGTCTCCCATGGAGCATCGGGCATTGGCATTCGCATTGGGTCGGCGGTATCTGCGATGAGGGAGTTTATAGGCGCGTACGTCACAGCATGAGCATGTGCATTCATGGGCCCCTCGGCGATTTTTTGTTTATGATGGTCTTTCCAGTCTACATTATGCGTAGATGCTGGATGAGTATAATAATTATGGAATTGGCATTGTCGTTCGAAGTGTTACCGGTTTACTAGCTTTGTGATGTGATGTGATATGCGAATGTCCTGGTTGCGATTCATGTGGAATGAACATGAGAGCGGCGATATTGTGCACTCAGAAACGGGTTGGTGCTTTGTTAGAGTAACGAGGTCAGCGTAGATGACTTCAAGGGTTGAATCGTCACATATGACTTGTAGCAGTCAATGAGTTCAAGCTGTGCGTGATATGCCGATCTTTCGGGCAGGACAGTCGGCTCAGAGTAAGTTAATCATATGGGACCTAGGTAGAGGGTTTGTGAGGGCGACGTTGAGTTGTGTTAGTCATGTTGACTGATCGTATCGGGTGGAATGTCCGTTATACTTCCCATTGGGCCTTTCATGATTGATAGCACCACTATTGAGTATGGAAACTTCCAGTGCTGCAGCATGTTGGTCTACAAAGCACTCGAATCCATGTCGCGAGAGCTCATTACATTCGTGAGGACATGGTATTGCATTTGCCCTATGGCGCCAGACCCTAAGCTCGAAAGGATCCGGCACAGCGGTCCAGAAAGATGTAAGCCATCATCCATCCATCCCATTCATTCCATTTTCCCGTAGTTATCGGAGAAGCCAGAGATAGTAAAGGAACACCGAGTCACCCCGAAAAACCGACCACGCACATTGCCCAATCCGCTTAACGAGTCCTTGCCTGCACCTTTGGTGCTGCGCCCTTGGCACCCTGCTTGCTCTGGATCTTCTGGGCCTGGCCTCGTGCGGCGCTGGAGGCGTTCTTTGCCTTCTCGGCCTTCTTCTTGGACTCGGCGGCGGCCTTAGCCTCCTTGCCCTCCTTGATGGCGGCGCTGCGGGCGGCGGCGCGGGCCTCGGGGCGCTGAGTGCGGCGCTCCTTGATCACGTCGAGCGAGGCACCGACGATGGCACGCTGGTGCTTGACTGTGCGGCGGGTTCGCTTCTTGGCAATTTCCTGTTGGAGTGATGGTGGTTAGCGCATGATTCATGATGTGTGCGTCGAGGTGCGGGGTGGAGACGAGGGTGAGAGAGCGGTTGGGCATTGCGATCCTGCTCCATCGTTGCATGCCATTCCGCAGTACAATCTGATATCATAGCTCGCAGCCACCCCCAACGCGACGCGCTCTCTTCTCTGTCCCCACGGGACGTGTGTGTAATTGTAGCGACTAACCTCAGAGATACCCTTCTTGTGCATCCTTCGGTAAAGGGTTGTCCAGGAGATCTTGCGAGGGTTCTTGCGCTGGAGGAAAAGGGACTCGGTCTTGCCATTTTGGAAGCGGAAGATCTTGCTGTCACCACGGATGTAAAGCTTGCCCTATAGATTCCATTAGCGACGGTTCCGCCCATTGCACCAGCCCATCCTTCTCGTCGTGTCTCTGTATCGTTGCAGCGCGGACGCGGATTTCGACATCTGGCGGAGGACGGCTTGTGGGAGAGGGACGGCGGAACGCACCTTGCCCGGGTAGATCTTCTGACCGCTGAAGGTGTCGTCGTAGGTACGCATGTTGGCGGTGTTGGCGCAATACCTGTGTTGTTAGTCGTGGGGTTGTCGTCGAGAGCTGGTCAGGAAGTTCAAAATGGTGATGCGAGCTGTGTGCGGGTGGCGAGCCGCTAGAGATCTTAGCGCCACTAGCCACTGTGGCTGGTGCACACGCCAAGGATTCTCCCTCATCATGTCCTTGGGTACGATTGACATTCTTCGTTGCAACTCGTATTCTGGCCTCTTATTGCTCGTCGCCATCGATACCTTGTATTTTTATGTTCGTACAGACACCTCTTGACCGCTTGTCTTCCTAGATCAAAGTCCAAGATCCCCTCCTGTATAACTTCTGGAGAGCCACTTGGGCGATGGTCTGGATGATATACATCGATCACTCACGAACTTAGCAAGCAAAGGACCTGACCTTGGACACCCTCAGGCCTGCCAGCAACGACTCCGCGAAAATATGTCGTGTCATTCGAAGCCTTGCAAGCGATGTGGCAAGTATCGCAACGAGTGGTGAGAAAAGGCCAGAGGTACCAGTGATGCTACTGGTCCTGCGATCGCGACACCTACAATCGGTCCTCCGTACTTTCCACTGGCTTTGGCCGCACTCACAGAAATGTCCCTCACGCACTCAAGTGGGATCATGAGCGGACGTACGAGCTGTGCCCGCGATGACCCTATGGTTACCAGAATCTTGAGCCGCCTGCTTCGGTATTCGCATTTTATTGCCGTGTAGCGAGCGTCTACGTCTAAGGTGAATGTTGCTATTGCTATATCGAATAACTGAGGTGTGAGGTTGCTTGGCGTAGTAGTGAAAGCGAAGAAGGACACACGAACGATGGGAACTACTCGGTCACCGCATCCAAGGCTCAACTTGGTGAATTGTACTTTCACTCCACTTACGCCTTTATAGATATTATGAATTTCCGCTCCTAACCCTTCATTGTGCGACTACACAACCGCAATAGCGAATCAACCTTATATCAACCTGATTACCACTTCACGACAACGATCTTACGCTTCCATGGCTCCTTCTGAAGACCAAACAAGAAGGCACATGGGCAACTTAGTGGTTTCCATGACTAGTCTCGCAAACTCACAGGAGCGACCAGCAGCCCTTACAGCAGCCCCTACAACCTTGACATCCCGACTCGCACTCCATAATCAGGACCTAGTTGACGTCATGCTCGAACTCGAACGTTTCACAGACTCCAGAGCAGCTTTTGCGTTCAAGATGGCTGAAAAAGGTCATATCCACGCTCTAGACGAAATGGAGCTCAAAGAATTGCGTAATGCGCATCGGGGCATTTTCAATCCGAGTGAATGGGAGTCGCCAATACTCTCTGGCTTTGAGGAAGGACCTTTCAATTCTCTGCCAATAGTTGCGCAAACTCAGCATATAATAAAAACAGATATCGGAGGAGAGAACTTCTTCCGCTTCGCTCCATCACGCGGCTCGCCAGAGGAGGACGCCCACGCTATTATGAAATTACTTGACAATATTGGTAACCCAACATATCGCGAGCCAGGCTCTGTTATCCAAATGCGATCGCCTACCTTTGATCGGCTTCGCTCCGCATCACCAAACTGGAATACCGACGGCTTCCTTGGCCAGTCGGCCTTCCAAGTGACTATTACTCCGGCCAAGGAGATATTCGAGCTAGAGTACTACGAGCACCACTTCTTCTCAACCCTGCTCACGGGCAGCAAAGTGTGGCTGGCTTTCCCGCCACTTCACTCCAACTCGGATGTCCTACAGAAGGCGTACGAGGACATGCATGTTCGAAGCTCAGCACTGAATTCAATACACGTATTGAAAAAGTTGCAACACGGTATCGCCATCATCCAAAAGCCTGGCCAAACGCTCATGATCCCTCCTTTCTGGTCTGTCATGGTATTCTGCAGCGAAATGTCGACGTCTTGTGGCTTCTTCATCGCGACAGCGCTAAAGTTTATGGATAGAGTTAGGAATATGGATATTTGGCTTGCGGTCAACCGACTGTGGGATGACAACGAGGAAGAACAGGCTCATCTTGTTAAGTACGCGGCCGAATTCGCCGGTCATCTTAGCCAGATCCTGAAAGATTCCCTCAAGCATTTCAAGGCTGGCCCGATCATCGCCGAGATTTGTCGGGAGTGGATAAAAAATACAGAAGACGTCATTGCGGAGAGGGGTGTGAAGTCTGTCTTGCCTTACAAGAGCATGAAAGACAAGATGGTCGAGCTGTGCGCAGCTATTGAAGATCAAGCAGAGAGGGCACGGATTGAGGACATCTTCCAGAAGGCGTTCATCGGTCTTTTGAATGAGAAGCGTAGGAAGAGGCCTGAATGTCGTTTGTGCCACGTGCGTATAGAGCATATGCCTGGAGAGGGAAACCAGAACCAGCGTCTGGCGCAGCACTTTGTCGGCGTGCATTGGGCTCGTCAGATGTTGTGACAGTGTTGCTGTTGGTCTAGGGTGGAGGGTGATATGATGACTTCGTCCATTGAACTCTAAGTTGGGTATTCGAATTGTGTATTAGGTGTATCAACGTCGTAAAAGGGTTTAGACCGGAGAGTTGTGGGCATAGGCTTTCCCCATTGAGCCCAATGGAATAATGAAGATAACATGATATGCATATGTTCCCCGCGACGCGAGACGTGTCTACTTAATACACAGTCTAGTAGCTTCACATGACCTTGGCAATGCTTGACTATGGTAGATATAAGGAATCTGCAGAGTGCTCGTAGTAGCCTTGAGCCCAGTATTCTGAATGCCGGCGCTTGAAGCACTTGGTTCAGCTATATGATGAAGTAAGAGTCCCAGGGAAACCTACGCTGAGGCTTGCTCCGAAGGCGCTTACCTGGCAAGTAGTGTGAAGATTTGGATGAGCTACTTCCTTTTGCGTGATATTTTCGAAATCCATTCCTCGACCAGTTATTGGGTTTGGGGGCCTGCAGGTGTGACAGTGAGTCATTGGCTACACACTCGATGATCGCCTCGGATAAATATTAAAACTAGAAGGACTGACTGACATCTCCTGCTACATATATGTACGACTCTGGATCCCTACCTAGCTACGGATCGTACAGTCGCAAAAAGGAAATTTTCTAGACTGTGAATCAAAAGTCGCTGTCTTATCAACAACGATATGTTTTGTGTTTGTAAGAGAATAATCCCTATATTAAAGCACGGCGCAAAAGTCAAAATCAGGAAGGTGCGTTGCGCGACAGCTCCAGTTAGTGGTGTTTTGCAAACACGTGGGGACGGAAGCGGCCGTGTAGGCACGTCCCATGACATCACCGCAACTCAACACCATGTCGCGTTTAAAGTTCTATCGCACCACGAGTCACGGTTCCTCGAGACCGTCATAGACAATATGTCACGAACTGAAGTAAGTAATGCTGGGCCTTTAATGTGTGCACTGCTGACGCCATGACGTAGCAACAAAACCGCAAAATCGAAGAAGCTATTGCAGGCTCACAAGACGAAGGGGCGAAAATCGACCAAATAGCCAAAATTCGAGGCTGGTTCCGCCCAGAGGATAAGAGCTCGTTCTATCCTGTTGTGCAAGACTATGTGAACGAGAAGATCGATCTCGCCGAGGCTTCGAAAAGACTATTTACCCCAATCGACGAGAAAATCTCGGCGAAAAGACTGGACGATGTCCACTTCATGGATCTTTGGTATAGCATCATTCACTCCGCAAGGCGTATCTCATTCGGAGAAATTCACATGCATGCCAAACTCGCCGATCTAGTAGCCGCATTCAAGAACCACGACATACCTGGAAACCAAAAATACAACTACCTCTACAGCTCCCTGACTGATTTCTCCATGGCATGCAGAGAGGCGTACAACGATGCTCCAGCCGCGTGCAACGGCTTTTTCGAAGCCGAAATCAATGCCTGGGCAAACGTAAACTTCTTCTTCGCTCGCGTTGTAGCCATGGATCTAGGAGGCTCACACTTCTTCGCAATCTATGCTTTGCGTCAGGCTCTCGAAACACCACACCAAGACAGCGAGGAGGCTAGCGCAGTGCAACAATACGATGCATACGTACCGGCTGCCGCCGCATGGATCCTTGGCATGGGCAGGGACTTGTCCTCGAAAGAGGAAGATCTCACGCCTAAGGATCAGAAGCAGGGCAATCCTGGACGGGGTGGAGAGTTGTGGAAGGGGAAAGCCGAGTTTAGTAAAGAGAGGTGGGCATTCTGGAAAGAGAGGTTTGCCGAGGTGGGCCAGATGAAGGATGTCAGAGAGGAGACGAGGAATGTGGCGAGGGATGCTGTCCAGCACATGGAGCGCGCAGAGACGTTTGAACGTGTATAGTTTTCTTCCTTGGTAATGCCAATAATCTGTGCATGGTCGCGCGCTAACTATCTCCAGATTCTCTCGCCTGGAACGCTTTAGGGAGGTACAAGATATCATCAATGATTGTCACGCTGCGCTATAGTTAGTTTACCGGGTCGCTCAAACGTACAGAACATGGATACCCACGCGCAGAGACGGTCGATGTATAGTTTATAAGCTCTCCAGCTCTAGCTATCATCTCACTCCTCAATTCCTCCTTAGCCCTGTGCACTCCTTCTCCCTCACGACGGCGCAGTCGTACTCCCACCCAACCCCTCCACTCCCGCCGTCGCAACCTTGACATCTTGAGCCACGCTTCCACCACTGACTCCTACTCCGCCAATCAGCTTCCCATCATAGTACACGGGAAATCCTCCACCAAAGACGACGAGCCCTCCATTCGTTTCTTCAATCCCATATAGCGCCTGCCCGGGCTGACTCCCCTCGTACAGGTCTCCGGAGCTCAGGCCATTGAACAGCACGGCTGTTCGCGCCTTTTTGAGAGATACGTCGATGGAGCCGGGGAAGGCATTGTCCATGCGTACTGTTGGAGTTAGCGTGGGATTTGGCAGAGCTGTTTCCTTCAGATTGGGTTGTCCTACAGAAGGCGACAAGGAGGCCTGATGGGTCCACGATGGCGATATTCTGGGGAATGTTTTGAGCTGTGGCATTTGCGATGGCGGCGTTTATGATTGTTTGAGCTTGAGCGGAGGAGATGTAGGAGCGTTGGGAAGGGGTGCTGCCGATCCCGTTTGTGGTGTTGGCTTGGGCGATGACCAGAGGGAGGAGGGCGAGGAGAGGTGCGAAGGCCTTCATTTTAACAAAAAGAGTGATTTGATGTTCAAGATTTGAAGATATCACCACTGCAAAATATACGATTAACCAAACAGTGTCCCACGAAGCTTCTTATACACGGCAAGTAGCCTATGTGGAGATCCGGCAATCGGTCCACGCATGCACCAGCAGATCCCTCACCGATGACACTGCATGACATCTCACATGCTGCATTTCATGATCTAGATGTACCGGACGACGGGGCTCCCCTCCCGTAGCGTAGCGTGCGGGGCAGTCCTAGTTCGAGAGGCTCCGCATGGGCGGGCCCGTTGACGAACCTTCTTCCTGGCTGGTACCTTTCAATGCTCGTCGGAGCTGGCTCCGGTCGTCAAATGTCCACAAACTTCGGGTAGATACCTGCGAGAGTACATCCGAGTGAAAATTATCCTGATACGGATACGGATGTGAATGCTTTAATGCAATGGCGGTGAGGGGTATGTTGTTCTCGAGACAAACAATGGCGCCTTTGAATGTGTACAGGGTCACCTCGCGCTGAGTTTATCAAGAAAAAAAGACCGGATTCTTGATTTCAGATTATCAAGGACCTTCTATCGGAGTGAAAATAACAAGGGTGCAACTTGGCGTGTGAACACTCTGTAGGCTTTGACGATGTAAGCTATGCATATGTAAGCGTTGCATGTGTAAGAACTGTGTACATTACTGTCCTGGGGATGATCTCACGAGTCGCCTCATCGTCTGAATCAATTGTCCAACTGAATAAGTAGATTGATTTTAACCTGCTTTGCATATCGCGTACCGAAAAGACAAAAAAACATCTCACCCACATCCACATGCCTATAATCCACACGTCTATAGCTTCGCACCCTGCTCCCTCTTCGCCAGTATCCTAAGATCCTTCCTAAGAATTTTCCCACTCGGAGACTTGGGTATCGCGTCCAAAAACACCACACCACCGCGTAACTGCTTGTGGCTTGCAACGTTCTTCTTGACGTACTCGATGATCTGTTGTCCACTGATCTTCTTTGCATCAGCGACAACGTACGCGCGCGGCACTTCGTTGGTGCCGTCGTCTACGTCCACTCCGATGACTGCCGCGTCGAGAATGTCTTCATGATTCAGCAGCAATGCTTCCAGCTCCGCTGGCGCTACCTGCAGACCCTTGTACTTGATCAACTCCTTCTTCCGATCCACAATGTAGAACAATCCATTTCTGAACTCGGCAATATCACCCGTGTGGAACCAGTCCCCTGTAAAAGCCTCTTTGTTCGCTGCTTCATTTTTGTAGTACCCTCTGCATACTACCGGTCCTTTTACGAGCACTTCGCCGGGTTTCCCGGGCTCGACATCCTTGCCATCGTCGTCGACGATTCGGGCGAGCATGTTGGGAATGAGTGGAGAGACGGAGCCGGTGTCGTCTTTCATGCCCATGGGCATAACCGTTGCGCTCCCCGTTGTCTCGCTCAGTCCCCAGGTCTGGCTGATGAAACACTCTGGGCCACCCAGCTTTCGGCTCGCAGCATACTGTAAGTCCTTCCCGAGCGGTGCCGCCCCAGAGAGTGCAACCTCAAGCGTCTTGAACTGATCTGTTACAGCGGGAGACTTTGCGATCAAGAGGTAGATGGGCGGTACTGTGAAGAAGTAGGTGATTTTGTACTTTGCGTTGTACTCGAGAAATTGGGCAAAGTCGAAGCGTGGCATCCAGTATACGGGGCCACCCATATATAAGGGGTTGATAAGATAGCCTTGGATGCCTGCGATATGGGCAGTTGGAAGATGAGCGATAGCTGAACGTAGAGGTACAAGGTCAGTGTCTGTCTACACGCACTTCGTACATGGACGCTGCTTACTGCGGTATTCGAACTCTGGCCGGGATGAGGCGATCCAGGATTTGAACATGTTGCCAGGTATTACTGCTTCTGTGACGAGATTGCGGTGGGACAATTGAACGCCTAGAAGATTTGTTAGTAACTTATCCAGACAACCTAAGTATCATCAATCCTACCCTTCGGCAACCCAGTCGTCCCAGAGCTGTAAATCAGAATAACCAGACTATTCTCCAGCTCATACGGGTCGGTAATCTTTTGCCACGGCAATTTGTCGCTTTCGTCAATCAGATTCTGGCCAAGTTGCCCATTCTCCTGGATCACCTTCAACGACCACTCCTTGCCCTCACTCATCAGCAGTACTCTTCCACCGCCATTTGTTCCCCATCCTGCCTCTTCAGCCGCCTTGACAGCAGCGTCTTGCGTTGCTTCAACCGTAACTAAGATCTTTGACTGGGCGCCCTGGATTTGCTTGCTGAGCTCACTGCCTGTGCTTGCTGCAGACGCGGCGGAGAAGACACCACCGGCACCGATTATGCCGTAAAACAGAACGGGGAGTAAATAGTGGCCGGTTGAGATTACGGAACAAATGTCTTTTCCTGCTCCTTGAATGCCAATTCCAAAATGCTTGCGGAGGGCCGCTGAGGTTG
The DNA here is from genome assembly GCA_021596325.1 of Parafenestella ontariensis. NCBI lineage: Eukaryota > Fungi > Ascomycota > Dothideomycetes > Pleosporales > Cucurbitariaceae > Parafenestella > Parafenestella ontariensis. The sequence continues at coordinate 62,079 of JAKGDA010000025.1, forward strand.
CTTGGGTAAGATTACGCGCTCGTGAGGTGGTGATGGCAAGGCTTGGGTCAGCTGCCGAGATGTGAATGGGCGTGTTAGGCTTTGCTCGAGTGTGTTCTGAGTCTGCTCATGATTATTAGTTCAGGTATGGGGCGCGAGCGCATCACGTTGTCACGTGGTGCTCGAGGAATAGCTGGGTGTAACTCTGAGCCTAGTCGCAGAGAGTTGGCGGAGGAAGACATACCAAACAGTAGGGTTAGAAGGTCGACATCTGGTATAGGATACGTCTTCGCGGCGCGATAAATGATGCCGGTAGACGTTTTTTCAACGATTGTAGTCATCTTAGCTTTCTAATACCTTCAAAAGAAACGCAATACTGCAAGTATTACAGAATACAATGGCAGGCTAATGGATAGTAGCTGTACGACCGACAACTCGGCTCAGTTTATTGGATTGCTATGGCCGAATCATATAGAGGGAAATTGGAGCTCACGCCGCGGCAATCCCCCTCTTGTCAGCTCAAGGTTCCTCGGCTCACATGATCTAGCCTATAACCAGGGTCGACGATGATACTCTTCGGTGGCTTTCGGTAACTTCTGGAAGTCAGTGCTAGCGAGTAAGTGGGGTAAGTGTGGGGGATCAACAAAGGTGCAGCTTGCAGCATGCCAGCTTAAGATTCGTAGAAAAGCTTTGCGTAGAAGCGCAAATGCTGTGAGAAGCCAGTAATGGACATTGTTGGCCTCTGGGAGCATGGTCGACAGTCATCTCTCGTCAATACACTGGCGTAATTCGTTGCACAGATGGATAAAGGCTTAGGCTCGGCGCTTGCTGCTCGGCTCATCGTCTTCTGCTTCTTCAGCTGCAATGTTAGTTTCGCAATCGTCAGTGTGAAGACTAGACTTGGCGTTCTTTCGCTTTCTGCGCTTTCTCTTGTCCTTTGGCTTCTCTAAGTGCTCAGCGGGGACTATCTCCATATCCATACGGAGAACTGCCGGGCGTTCAATCTCCGGGATTTGGCTAACATCAACCTTGGTCTTGCGCATGCCATTGGGATTCTGCTTCTCGAGCAACGCCACGTATTCGGCGGTGCGCTTTGTATGGTCGACCTTGGTCATGACCTTCCAGTTCTCTGGCTTTTCGGCCGCTCTCCACTTTGTCCAGATATCATCATGCATGACGCTTCCACTAAGAACGACGAATGCACAACTGTTCCACAGCATATGCACTGCCTGTAGTGGCAGCCATTTTGGTCGCAATTGCCCATACTCTTGTAGCCAATGAGCCACTTTGGCAGGAGTCTGGCAGAGGTTGCGCAGGTGGGGTTCGATGTAAATGGTACGCTGGTCCCAAAAACTCAGGCCATCGTCATTGACTACCTCGAACGAGTTCTCGGGGAGAAACGCAGGCGGATACGAGGCCGGAACGCGGCGGACATAGTAGCCGTTCTGCGAGATCTCGAGGATGTCAGAGGGGTGATTCTGGAGCGCTTGCTGGAGGAGGACTTGAGAAGCTTCGGGCTTCATCGAAGAGATGTTCGGATGCTCGAGGATTGCGGTGAGGTGAACGACTATATAGCGAATTAGCTACAGCCCAAAGAATCTTCCACCGGCCAACGTACAATTGTCTTCTCCATTCACGGTGCGATAGCGGCTCTGGAGCCACATCGCTCGCGTCTCCTCCTGATGCGCATAGTCGGTGAAGATCAGTTCGATTCCAGCAGCAAGCTGACCAAGATATTCGGGCGTGACAGGCTTGCTCGTGAACCTAGGACCACGATTCGTGGCTTTGGGGTCAATGTGTTCATGCGGAGGGGCTGGCGAAGCCGTACTTGTCCTTGTCCGTTCCATAGCTTCGACGAGTGTGTCTTCGTTGCTGATTTCCATTCTATCTGCTGGTGGTTCTGCCCGAACCGTTGCAGCCTTGGGCCGCTGTGGCTCGCGGACGCCCTTGAGCCTGAGGGCCCGTGGGACGAACATTGTAAGAGGCACTGAATTGAGTGCGTTAACTGACGGGGTGAGTAGGTTGTCTCAGTCAACCATTGTAGAACGTGGGTGGAGTATGCTGTGGAGCCGTCGCGTTGAACACTAGGCGCGTCCAAAGCTACAGCACGGGCCTACGTCAGTCCCGAATTTCGAACTCACACTATACCTAGCATCCTAATTCACCTACCAGCCACCAGCGAAGCGGAATTACCATTGCCCACCATGCCAAAAGAAAAGAATTACAACCCCGTTCAAGAAGCAAAAAAGGCCGAGAAGCAGAAGCAGATCAAGAAGCAGAAAGCGAACCTCCAAGCGCAGCGCAACGAGAAACTTGCGCGCCGAAACCCACATCGCATACAGCGCGACATCGACAACCTCAAAGAACTCGAGCAGGGCGGCTCAATACGGCCACATGAAAAGCAGCGGCTGCAGGAACTAGAGAAAGATCTTGGGGCGGTAAACAAGGCGAGGGCGGCATTGGGGGATAAGGCGCCCGTGTTCAAGCCGGAGAGACGATTCGACAATGACGATGATAGAGGGGACAGAGGCAGCAGAGGAGGATTTGGAGGGGCTAGAGGGGGGAGGGGTGGCGTACTTGGCAAGCGGACGCGCGACGGGCATAGGAAAGAGGATGATAGTAGTGATACGGATGCTGATGTTGGAGATATTCCTATGCCGCGCGATACACCTCCACCAATTCCACGACGCTATCAGCAGAAGCAATCACACGCCGGTGATGAAGCTCCTGCGGAACCAAAGAAGCCTACCATCGTCTACGAGGCTGCGCCACAAGTTCGCGACTTCTTGAAGGAAGCTACCAAGTTCATGCCCGCATCTGTTGCGCAGAAGATGAAGCTTGCCAAGGGCGAGGGCAGGTTGTTGGAGCCAGAGGAATTCGACAAGTTGAAGGAGGAGGGGTATATGGATACAAGCACGAAGAAGCAGGAATCTGGGACAGTAGCGGGACAAGGTGCTGAAACCAATGAAGAGCTCGAGCGGTTTCTGAAGGAGCAGGGCACAACAGCTAATGATGCTGCTGAACTGGCGGCCGAAGCAGCGATACAGGAGGCGGAGTACGAGATGATGGCTGCTGAAGTGAGAGGAGAGATAGCGACGGTGGGCGAAGAAGCAGAGATCGCGGAGAAGAAGCTGAGGCATGTTGAGATTGAGGAGGTTGAGGATGAGGATCTATGACGAAGCAATGAAACGCTCCTAGATCTACAAAATTAACATGATGGCGTGCAAGATCACAATGTAAAGCTTACAGTGGTATTTGCCAACATGAAGAAATCAGTTCATTAGCCGTGGGGTTGGTGCTGGCAACGTCAAGAAAGTAGCTTAGTCATGGGGGGTGACAGACAAGGCATCTTGGAGAAAGATGAAGTCAAGAGGATGCACACATTACGGCGAAGAAGCATTTTGTGCACAGAATCTCATTTCATTCGTTCATAGGGTATAGTGATGCAGCAAAGGTAAGTTTCGTATCCACCAAGTGTCGGACTCCACCTAACACATGAAGTTGTGGTTCATTGCCACAATCGTCAAAGACTCTTCTTCAGTCGAAAGGAGACGCTTATTTCTTGCTGCCAGTAGCCGAGTTGAAGGTGTCGGTGACAGCCTGGCCGGCGTTGCCGAGACCCTCCTGAACGGAGCCGAGGACACCTTGGCCTTGCTCAGAGGCGTTGTCGCCGCCGGAGCGGGTCGCGTCTCCGACCTTCTGTCCAGTAGACTTCTGGCCCTCTGCGAAGAGTTAGCATAGGAGCAAGGAAGGATTGTAAAGGTTCAGGTGAGGGTACATACCAGGCTGAACGGCACCAGCGATGCGGTCACCAGCTCCGGAAACGGTCTCGCCGGCCTTGTCGAGAGTGGACTTCTGGCTGTCGGGAGTGACTGGAATCATTAGCATGTTTAGAGAGGTTGCGTAGGTCAGGCAGTGCTCACTCTTCTCCGAGGCTTGCTCGCCGAGACCCTTGCGACCGATGTCAGACATGTTGATGTTGGTTTGTTTGGGGGTTTGGTTGGGTTTGGTTGAAGTGGTTTGTAAGTTGGATCGAGTTCGTAGTGTGATGAAGGCTCGAGGAAATTGCTGTAGGAGCTGTTATATATACTAAGTGAGAGCAGTGACGGCTGCCTTCAGTGACGTGCTACGGAATTTGTACGTCATGTCTCGCAAGCAGCAGCTGCGATGGTGTAAAGGCTCGTAACAGGCTCCTTCACATGCGCTCTTGCTAGGATGTCAGCTGCTGGGCTGGGATGTATAGCCGTTGTGGCAGCCACGCCTCGACTCGATTGGTAGATCCGCGCATGCAGCGCGGGAAGGGGGGCATGATTGATGGGACTTTTCGCCTTTTCCATGGCAATCGCGTCATGGCAAACGGCTGGAGGGGCACATGTTGCAGATGGCTAGGCGGAAGGATGCTTGCCCCGCTAATGTTGGAAGGTTGTTTAGAGAAATTAGACCCCGCCGACGTAACCCGGAGCACGAAGAAGTCGCGCCGCACGTGATTTGCGTCATTGGGGCGTGGGCAGCGACGGCCCGCGGTACGGCCCAACGTGGCAGGAGAGCACAAGGACACAAACATGCACGAGCAACTGTTTGTGTATCGCTTGCATATTTCACCACTCCCCTGTCGTCTCAACACTGACACTAAGCATCTTCGTGACTATGGTACCGTACGCTTCGTTTCGTCACAACACTTGGCGCCACTATCATTCTTCTTCCAAGCAAGTTTGAGAACAATGACGACCTATGCCACTCTCATATTATCTTATCGACAATACTACCCGTGGCCCGTGGTTGGGCGATCAAAATAGCGTGGCATCGCGTGTGAAGTCATCTTTTTAGCTTGCTCTACCTGTGTTCTCGCGTTGTTTTTGTGGCGACTTATGCTCGAGATCTGCTCCGTCCAAGGCCCCCGAAGCACCGCCACTGCCCTGTCCTCACAGCAAGACTGATGCCACCAAAATTACAAGAGGACGTCATTTTAGGGCTCCCGAGCAAACACGCGGGATGGTTCTACTGCTTTTCTTGATCGCACAGCCGGCCTTGTGGCCTGTGGCCGCCTTTAGAGCTTTTGACCTTCCGTTTGCTGCGGTCTCAGCAGACCAGGCGCAGTCATACGCCTTAGTTAGTAGCCAGCCAGTGTCCCCAAAGCTGACACTATCAGTAAAGAGAGTTTCATCCTTATGAGTTCATTCGGCGAGAGAGAGCACCATCAACACGAGGTTATGCGAAAATGCGTGATCTCTGATAAATCCCGGAAAAGAGCTTGGACAGTTGATTGTTGCTGTGCTGCACTTAGACCAGCCAAAGAGGAACGGATGGTTCGCCTCGTGGCGCTCAAAGCCCATTGCTTCGCCCTGGCTGCCATCTCATCACATGTCGAACATGCCCTCGCTGTCTCGCTTACGACGTTATCATGCTCAGGCACCCGCACTGAGGCTATGAAAGACAGGAGGTGTCCCTAGTCTATAGTTCTTCTCGCCTAACCGCCAGCTGGGATTAACTGATTTTCCGGGCCCGTAGAAAAGGGCTGCCAATTAGGACTCATTACAAAGTAGCTCCCGTACCAATGACAATCGTCGACCTCCATCCCCTGTGTTTCAAGACATACTCCGCCATGGAACCCTTCCTCGACAGCAAACGCATCGTCGCATGCGATAGGGTCCACGTCGCTCAGGCCGCAACACTACTCATTTCGTTCACCGATGCACAGCGCCAAAAGCATCACCACATGTCTGAACAGGCCGCCAACAAGTACCATCGACTCGCCCACCGCTCGCATGATCCTCCGTGCCTCACTAGCCGCAAGGTCGCCCTGCTGGCAGTGTTATGAGATGTGATGATATCGGTAGGGATCCGTAAGCTGGGGTCCATCCATGTAGCACGGGGCCTTGATAGGAAGTTTGATTACTTTTTACAGGTTTGTTTGTATACGATACCTACTAGATTCTGGAGTGCCAGCGCTGCTCTCCATCTGCAACACGTCAATCTGGATTTAGCACTAAGTCATCTTTTAGGTTTGCTTGCCTAGGCTGGGTCCCCTAGCAGTGTTTCGTTCTGTCGTGATCGCGGCTTTCTGTGGAAATATAAAGCGAAGAGTATCCCTTTTGTTCAGTATCTTCGTCCTTGACTACATATCTGCGCGGGAAACAGTCTCTGGCTACAATCAAACAAGTTCTATTACACGTTCACGTACTAGCTCATCTTCAAGATGAAATTCTTTTTGCCATTGTTGCTTCCCCTCTTATACTCCAGTCCTGCGTTTGCTGACTACGCGGATGATGCAATTGCAGCCATCAAAACACTACAAGACAAATGGTACAATGCAAACACTGGTCTCTGGTAAGCGCCCACCACCTTCAGCAGTATCAACTCATCTGACCTCATAAGGAATAATCTTTGGTGGCAATCGGGTAACATGGTCGAAACTCTGGCCCGCTTCGGCATTGAAGACCCATCCTTCAAGCAAACCGCCGTAGACATCATCTCCAACACATATGCCAAATCAGGAAACCAGCAAAATGCTAAGAGCTGGAAGAACGACTATTACGATGATATGGGTTGGTGGGCTATGGGATGGATTGCTTCATATGATTTGACCGGCGACGCCAAGTATCTCAATACTGCAAAAGATATATTTGAAGATATGACTGGCGGATGGAACACACCCTGCAATGGTGGCTTATGGTGGAATAAGCAGCATGAGTCTATTGCCTCCATATCCAACGAGTTATTTCTCTCTGTTGGCGCAAGTCTGGCGAACCGTGTTAGCGGTGACGAGAAAGCAGAGTATATGCACTGGGCGCAGATGGAGTGGGATTGGTTCTGGGACTCTGGAGTCATTAACGCGAACGGACTCATTAATGATGGTATTGATAAGACGACTTGCAAGAACGACGGCAAGACGACATTCACATACAACCAGGGCGTTGTACTCGCCGGGCTATCTGAACTCGCGCGCGCAAAGGGAGACGGCGGGCTCATCCAGCACGCGAACGATATCGCCAACGCAGCCATGTCACGGCTCAGCGACAATGGCATTCTGACCGAACCCGTCAGTGGACCTCTTGACATACAAGGAGCGCAGTTCAAGGGCGCTTTCGTCCGAGGATTGTCGATTTTAAACAAGAACGAGCCACAGCAGAGCGTCACGGACTTCCTGAAGAAGAATGCTCAAGCGGCTTGGTCGCAGCCCAAAGTCGACAATGGTGTCATCCCGGATCGATGGCAAGGTGGGAGCAGTAATGCGAATACGGCCAGTCACGCGGCGGGCATTGATGTGCTCGTTGCTGCTGCGCAAGCTACATAGAAGAGATGGGCTTTTGGCTATTACGATCCTCACCCCGAATTTCCGTTCGCGTCCGACTGACTGGTACCACTGTGGGACGACAAGCTCGAAAACATCGGCGTTTTGTACTCGGACGAATCGGGACTTTTCACAATCCTGGATACCCTCACGGCTTTTCCGACCTCTCCTTCCCTCAATTTTGCGCGATTTAATGCTGATACCCTGGCTTTCTTATAATCCGGTTAATAGTTGCTGTTACTGTATAGCGGGCGTTTTGTTAGAGTGATAGCGTTGCTTCTAAGTGTGCGATGTTTTCCATCCGAGTATAATGTTTATAAGTTCAAAACCATCGTTATGACATGGGTCGTACTTAAGGGTTAGCTACATATTGATTGTTTGTTTATATAATGTTGTTGTTCGATATATCGGCTAGCATCCTTTACCCAGCTATAGTTGTCTAGTCGTTATACGTCATGGGTATGTATGCATTACTAATGATGCGACTTTCAATAGATGCGAGAAGCTTCAGCTCCATCGTCGTTCACTCGTCCAGTTAGTTCCGCATCGCTCTTGAGGACCATGGACATCATGTCCCCGAGTCCATACTGGTTACAAGAACGGAATCGTTAACGGCGACTCGGGTCAAGACAATGACCAAAGTTGGATTCAGATTCTTGTCAGGAGAACTCCTGGTTGCTTCAAAGGAATAGATTCAGGCGCAAGTGCTGACCGACCGTCCTCAAATTTGACCAATCAGCGTGCTCCTTTGAGCCTGGAAAGTGGAAGGCGCAGACCGCTGGCACCGTCATCGATGGTTTTTGCCATTCTTACCGGATATGGCAGGTCGAGAACCAGCCAATCGGCGCCAATGGGGCTTCCTTTCGTACTTCCTCCTATCATTTTGCGCTTCCATTTCCTTAGTTACGACTGGAGCAGCATCTTTTTGTCTTATTATCCACCACAGGCAAGCCAAGAAGGGTACGCTTTCATGCTGGATCCGGTCCATGTAGGAAAGGCCTTAGCACTAGCGGGAAGGCACCCTCGCTAAATGACGCAAATTTCCAGAGCTGCTTCGTGCCTCTGCACCATGCACCTCACCTACCAGTACTGGTAAGAAGTCGTATACTAATACGTTCATTCAGCGTGTGTCTCGTACGTGGGTATGGATCTGGCAGGTTGGCGGGATGCGGTCGGTCGATTTCGGCACTTGCCCAGGCCCCCCATCCGGTATCAACGCCATCTCCCGCTACCTGCTCCGCCGATTGGACTTACCCGATCTCTGAGGACCGCCTCACGTTCTGTAAAGCTTACCGAAAGGCCTTAGTCAAGAAAGGCGGATGCAGGTTGATAAGACTACAGCAGCACCCGTATCCACAGTTCTCAATTAGGCATGGTTGTACAGCTACATGCATGCTGCTTCATTAGTGCCGATTGCATGTATTCACTTCTTGTGGTAGGTCGAGTGATTCCGCGATTACACCGTTCAAGCCGTCTTATGTATATCGTCATACGTACTGTCATTCCACTCTATCGGAATATCCACTTTCTGCGGTCTGAAATACGCTCATGCACAAGATGTCGCTTTACTGCCTTTCGTATCTCCCAATGCCCAATACATATTGAGAGTGCAAAGCCCCGACATAGCACATTCGCCATTTTCTGTCTCAATTCTTGATTATCTAAGCTTTATCATGGACGACGAAACGAGCAAATCACACACATGGCTACCAAAATTCCTCAGAAAAACCAAAGCAGAAGAAGGAGACACTACACCTACTGAGGAAACATCACTACTCGCGCCCTCTCAACATGAAGAATGGTCTACCGGCGAAACATATGAACTTGAGGACGGATCCGCATCGAAGTTTCAACTTGTCTTACAAGAATTCTGGATCCTCCTGAAGGGATCGTTACCTGTGGTTCTAGCATATGCACTTCAGAACTCCTTGCAAACAATCTCCGTCTTGATCGTAGGCCGCCTGTCTCCAGAAGCCCTGGCGACAGCTGCTTTCTCATACATGTTCGCGATGGCGACTGGATGGCTCATCGCTCTTGGAGGAACCACGGCAATCGACACTCTGGCATCTGCGAGCTTCACCGGAAGCAAGAACCGCCACGACCTTGGTATTATTCTGCAGCGCTCATTCATCGTTCTCCTATTGTTTTACATACCAGTTACCATCCTGTGGTTCTGCTCGGCGCCGCTTTTCAGAGCACTTGGTCAGGAAGAGTATATCGCGCGCGATTCGGCCAAGTTCCTATCTGTACTCGCTCCTGGAGGTATTGGCTACATTTACTTTGAGGCTTTGAAGAAATACCTGCAAGCTCAAGGTACATTTAGCTCCTAAAGGCAAATGCCCGCATACTTACACAGACAGAAATTATGAGGCCTGGAACCTACGTCCTTCTAATCACATCACCTTTGAGCGCGGGTCTGAACTTCCTCTTCGTATACACGTTCCAAATGGGACTCCTCGGCGCACCGCTCGCTACCGGTATTGCGTACTGGGCATCCTTCCTTCTGCTCCTCGCCTATGCACGCTTCGTAGACGGCTGGGACTGTTGGGGCGGCTGGAGCCGCAAATGCCTGCAGAACATGGGGGTATTTGCACGCCTCGCCTTCCTCGGGGTTATACACGTGGGAACAGAGTGGTGGGCATTCGAAATTGTCGCACTTGTTGCTGGAAAATTGGGCACTATACCACTGGCTGCGCAAAGTGTGATTATGACTACGGATCAAGTCATGAACACTATACCTTTCGGAGTAGGAGTTGCTACATCCTCGCGCGTTGGCAACCTCTTGGGAGCGCGCAATGCAAAAGGTGCTGCACGAGCGGCAAACACTGCGGCTGTATTGAGCATGATACTGGGGGCTCTGGTTCTGGCGGTCCTCATGGGAGTGAAGGACTTCTACGCCAGGATATTCAACGACGACATTGAAGTCATCAGGCTCACTGCAAAGGTAATGCCCTACGTCGCGCTGTTTCAGATCGCCGACGGTCTCAATGGTAGCTGTGGTGGAGCGCTTCGAGGAATGGGCAGACAACACATCGGAGCAACCGTGAACATCGTCAGCTACTATTGCGGAGCTCTACCGCTCGGCATTTGGCTTGCCTTCAATGGCTGGGGTCTGGGAGGCTTATGGGTTGGCCAGTGCATTGCCTTGTACATTGTAGGCTTCGGAGAGTGGGCGATAGTGGCTTGGAGTAACTGGGACTACCAAGTCAAGAAAGCGTTTGAGAGGATGGATTCGGATGACAGAGCGGAGATGGGTGTCTCGGAGGAGGTCGCGCCGAGCGCTGTGTCCCGGTAGCACACTGTGCTGGCATCATTGTGTGATTTTGTGGCAATTTTGAGGTATTAGCAAAAGTACTTAGACAACAGCGCGAATAGAGGTAGATAGCATCCCGGAGCGTTCATGCACAAGGTGTAAGAAATTATCCCAAGTAGGTAAGAAGTGAGTTGTTAGTGCAATCGGTATCTTGACCCTGGTTCCGCTCTCGACCTCACCTCTCTTCGTCTCCGCCGTTGCTGTTCCCCACGCTTCGCGCTTTGAAATGACCCTTCAATGACATGTACTGCAGGTGCAGTCTCGAGCAGCGAACCGTGGAGCTTATCGTGTCCACGCATACATGTAGGTCTGTGCTTCGCTCTTTGACCGCCTATTTCGCGAGAAAAGAAGCATTATCGAACCAATGTACATGGAAAGTATCCGAACCCAGCTCTTGCTATCAAGAACTCAACCTATGACAGGCTATCCTGCTGTTTAAAACCGAGTTACGTAGTCTACTAATCATCGGATATACGTCAACGCTGCATCGGCAGCTCACAGCCTGCATAAGTCCATAGCTCCTCCTGATCTTGTCCCGCTTTAGATAAGACCGATACCAAGAGATTCAAGATGCTGAATATCGCGTTTACGGCATTGTCCATGCGCCATCTTACTGGTCAATTCCTGCGGTTCCTTGACCGTGGCGCCGTCATCACACATGGCGGGGTGAGCTCCACATCGATCCGTCATGCCCGTTGCATGCTGTGGACGCGGTTCCTAAGAACCGAATGACATTTAGATGGCTTCTGGAAGACCATCAAGGTATCTTCATAATGCAAGACGAGGTGTATAAAAGTTATTGCATACCTCTTGCTCATGTCAGCGGCCGGTAATGTACTATCGTGTCTTTAGACATGTAGAGAAAGCAACTCCGAGCACTCAGAATACGAACTTATTACCAGAGCCCAGAGCTCCCATCGATCCTCTAACCGATTGGAGGCAGTACGGAGCTACACATGCATACGACATAATGGACCAGGGTAGCTCAAGCTGTTTACCTAACAGGAGCTGGTCTGATACAGAGAGCTAGGAGCTTCCCACAACTATTTACCTCATTTTCCCGCATTTTTATTATTTTTGTTCTACCTGTATCGTTTTTTGTTGCTTACTTTCAGCTTTCTAAACTGCAACAATGAAGCTTTCTTCATCTCTTCTAAGCTTCGCAGCTGCTGTAGCTGCCCATGGCGACCACGACCACGACCAGGAGCCATTGGCTGGTCCGCATGAGGGCTTGTGGTACAACACGCTTCCTGGTGATGGCGGAACTCAAGTCAGACCTCCAATTCGAGAATTGAAGCTCTAGAACAGCGATTGACCTCAACACAGGCAGATTCCATCTTCTCTGGCATCTCCACGTTCGGTCGTCTCAAGTACCACCCATGTCTTTCTAGCCACGATGTGAAATATGACATCGCGTTTATCGGTACGATATCACAAGCTCGCGAAGCGTTCGCTCTCTGACATTTGTAGGCGCTCCATTCGACACTGGCACTTCGTACCGCCCAGGTGCCCGCTTTGGACCCAGCGGTATCAGACAAGGTTCTCGCCGGCTCAATCTCTAGTATGTTTACTTGAAGCAATCGCATGCTTACTTTTGGTTTCCCAAGGCTCACGCAAGTTGGGATTTAGTGGCGGCTACAATGTTCCGCTGGCGGCAAACCCTTTCAACTCCTGGGCAAAGGTCATCGACTGTGGAGACATCCCGGTCACATCGTAAGCAACCTGCTTTCTTATGAAAATATACTTGCAACGTAAGAATGTCATATCTGACTTCACTGACAGGTACGATAACGCCTACGCGCTTCAGCAGATTGAAGAAGGCCATAATCTCCTTTTGAGCCGCGCTCCGTACACCAATGCTGATAAGCCGGGTCCTTCCAAGAAGGGCAAGACGCTGCCACGACTGATCACACTTGGTGGCGACCACACCATCACACTTCCTCTGCTGCGCTCTATCAACCGGTGAGTTGACCACCACAGCTAAGGACACGACAGAGAACTGACTGCGAATGATAGGGAATACGGTCCAATTAGTGTCATCCACTTCGACAGTCATCTGTAAGCTGAATTGACTCCAAAAGTCAGTCAGGTACTAACCGTGCAACCAGCGACACATGGAAGCCCAAAGTCTTCGGTGGCGCTCCTAGCGAGCAAGCCAGCATCAACCACGGAACCTACTTCTTCCATGCATCGCAAGAAGGTCTCCTCGCCAACGACTCCAATATCCATGCCGGCATCCGCACGACGCTGTCTGGGCCGTCCGACTACGAGAACGACGGGTACTGCGGCTTTCAGATTGTCGAGGCCAGGGAAATTGACAAGATTGGTACTGATGGGATCATCAAGAAGATCAAGGACAGGGTCGGTACTACCAAGCCTGTCTATCTGAGTATCGATATTGATACTCTTGATCCTGCTTGTGAGTGGTTATGTTGTATATGACATCGACTGTGACTGACCCTGGTGAATAGTTGCGCCTGCTACAGGCACTCCCGAGACTGGAGGCTGGACCACTCGTGAGCTCCGCACTATTATCCGCGGGTTGGAGGGCATCAACCTCATCGCCACCGACATTGTCGAGGTCGCTCCGGCTTACGACACCAACGCTGAATTGACCACCATGGCCGCTGCTGTGAGTAGTACCTACAATGTAGTTCGAGAGATACTGACGAGATGCAGGATGTTTTGTACGAGGTCATGACTCTGATGGTCAAGAAGGGACCCCTCAGTAAGATGGGGTCTGGTAAACAGGAGACGATTGAGCTTTAAAGACTGAACCCTGAAGTCAAAGTGAATATAGCATCGGCGGGCACAGCAGGTAGATATTGGCTACGTAGTAAATGAAGCGAAAGCAAAACTGTGTCGTAGAGAAAACGGCGTAAGGCGAGATAAGATTTGCAAAGGTGAAAACCAAAATAGTGATTTATAGTATATCATATCAGCAGTCGATCAAGAAACTGGCACAGTATCACTCATTCGACTTCACAGTCTGGTGAGAGACGGGATGGCAGCTTCCATTCCGAAGTTCCGAGGCACGGAAGGAACACTCGCCCAATCACACGCAGTTGCTTGGTAATGTTGGTGATGGCGCCGAGTGCCGGAATTTGCCGCAGATGACATAGCCTTCACGAATTTGTAACAATCACCTGTCCCTCGCCGTTCATCCTCACAACGCACACGCTTGATTCTCCCAGTTGCAGCACTTCTCAGGGAATAATTCTGCTACTATGTCTGTATCACGCACTGCTGGAGCGCTCGCGCGTTGCTCCAAATCGACCTTCGTACGATTCGCCGCTCCATCGTCTACTCCGCGCCGATGCCCACAATGTTTACGGACGTTCTCCTCGTCGATACCGTATCGCCAGTCCTCGAAGCGTCAAATGCAGACTGCGACCGCTTACCAACCTACATCGTTATTTCCTGCGCCTCCACCACGTAACGCCGGAGTGCCAGATACTTCAATAGCCGGCGGTGTACCCGAGGCAAACAGTACGACACCTCCACAGTTATCTCCCCAAGATCGCAGCGCGGCTTCACATCAAGACCAACCGTCTATGAGTATACCAGAAGGTGAAGCACAAAAGCCTCAGCCAGCAGCGCCCAGCAAACCCCTCCGGCCGCGGCGCTACAATTTCGGGCCCCGCAAAGCAACAATAAAGCTTTCGCCCTCCGCCGTCGCACATCTTCGAGAGCTTCTCGAGCTACCAGAACCAAAGCTCATAAGGATAGGCACAAGGGCAAAGGGCTGCTCCGGGTTGGCGTATCATTTGGAGTATGTGAACAAGCCGAGCATGTTGGATGAGCAAGTCGAGCAAGACGGTGTCAAGGTATTGATTGACAACAAGGCGCTCTTGAATATTATTGGAAGTGAGATGGACTGGTTGGAGGATAAACTGAATCAGAGGTTCATCTTCAAAAACCCGAATATTAGTAAGTTTCTTGGTCGCGAACTTTGAAGAGACCTTGCTAACGAGAACGCAGCGGAGCAATGCGGTTGTGGCGAGTCTTTTAGCGTCTCATGATACCCTTAGAAGTTTGTTCGATAGAGATTCAGCATGATTGGAGCATTACGGGCGTTTCACATCGACATATCATTTACAGGATCCATCATTGGCATTCGACTTCTCGTCATTACGATACAATCTCAAAACTTCCCTGGCTCATAATCCACAACTTTCACTCCCTGCGCAAGTTCGGAAGCGAACTTGGCAAACGCCTGGTGGGCAGGGTCTTTGCTCACATAGTAGTCTCGGTCCTCTGCGCTCGCAAACTCGACTACGAAACCATGTGTAGAACCGCCCTGTATTAAAGTCAGGATGCTCATTTGTGAGAATTTCTGGGGATATCAAATACGGCAAAGTTTTCGGGGCTGTTGTTTTTGCCACCAGAGAAGGATTTGATGTATGGTTGCTGGGTCGTCGGATGGAGGCACTTGTCATTGAGTGCTAGCATGCGTTTGCATGCCTGTAAATTGTTAGTGTTGTATACTAAATCAGAGCTGCATAACATACTTCTTCAATCTGTTCATGGGTTGCCGTTGGCTTCCATTCGAATAGTACAATGTGAACGATCGTCATTGTGTATATGTGAATGCTCCCGTCGGAATCCGGCTGTTCGTGAAGATTTGAGAGGGGTTTGGTTCAAGAATGGGGCATAGTGGGTTACTGCTTTGGATGGATGTATGATTGCTAAGCTAAGCTCGGAACTTCCGCGTACCCTCAACCGCGACAGCTCCACCGCCGTACACAACCACCCCACTATGATATCCCAAGGATAGAACACATAGCTTGCTTGCAACACGCCATGCCGATTCGCAATTTCTGCGCCTTTATCAAGTGGCCGACTAAACAGGCTGCATTACCCGCCTTCGGCCTCTACCACGGTCTTCTATCAAGATGAGCAACGCGCCAGCTCTCCCGGAGCAGCTTATATACTTGATCATCCGCTTCACGGCCTCCGTACCTGATTTGCCACTATCCATAAACACGCCGAGAACCATAACTACGCTTTCCCTCAAGCAGCTTATCCGACAGAGCCTGCCGCCTGACCATGCCTCCGCGCGACTGCGATTGATCTACGCAGGCAAAGTCCTCGCTGACACTTCTCCGCTATCTACATCTTTGAAGCTCCCGCCGCCTCCTCCGCGTCCACCGCCGCGCGATGGGCCGCACGATGAGGCTGGGTCTGAGAGCAAGAGTAAAGGGAAGCAACCGTTGCGGGAAACGCCAGCAGTAGAATATGGCACAACAACGGACTTGCCGTCTGAAGCGAAGAAATACTACATACATTGCTCTCTAGGCGATGCGCTTTCCGCCTCCGAGCTTGCCAGCGAAGCGACGCTCGCGCAAAACACCGAGATCTCTCTAAAGTCGCAGTACGAGACGTCCCAAACCTCCCCATCCCGACGCCGCGCCGGCAGCACCAGCGCACTCGAAAGCAGCGATGCCCGCCGAAGACGAAGCTCGACAGCGACAGCGCCCCAGCCGCAAGCCCAAGGCTTCGACCGCCTCCTCTCCTCCGGCTTCACCCCCGCCGAAGTAGCCTCCCTCCGCTCACACTTCCAAACAAATCTCTCCTTTACCCACACGCCCGACACCATGCCATCCCCTGCGCAAATGCGCGTTCTCGAAGACCAGTGGCTGGACAGCTCTGCCAACGACCCATCTGCCTCCCTCGCTGGTTCAGATGGAACTGGCACTGGGGATGCTGGGTGGGGCGCGGGCTTTGCGGTGGAAGAGGGTGGGCTAGATGACATGCTGTGGGGATATATGACGGGCTTCTTTTGGCCGTTGGGGAGCTTAGTATGGGGGTTTCGAGAGGAGGGAGTCTGGACAAGGAGGAGGCAGGTTGCCGTTGTCATGGGGGTGTTGATCAATACCATTTTTGGGTTCATGCGGTGGAGTGCTTAAGGTGCGTTGGATAGGAGTAAGCCGCAAGAGATTGACTGATACCAATCGGTAAGTTGACAATTCAGAAATTGGAAGACCTAGAGCATACTGAGATTCTATTGCACCCCGTCATTTTCACAAGTCAATATGATGGAAGACATGTTCAAAATAGGATTATTACATTATTCGGACGGTATTACTATCTATCATGGTATTCATATCCCAGAGACTCGTAAATCCCAGATCCCAATCCCAACTCTCAACTCCCAAAAAAAAACGCCCTTAAAAGTCCTATGCCGCCAAAACAAATGGTATATCGCGGTAGGTAGTATATCTTCCCAAAAAACAAGCAAAAGTCACTTTTTCGTCATCGTCGTCTTTCCTTCAGAGCCTCTCATTCACTCCCTCCAGTCCCATGCCATAGGTCTGCGCATACGCACTGTTCACACTCCTGTGGTGCTCAACAGCCCTGGTCTTCAGCGCCTTCCACATCTTCTGGTAGTTCCTGGGCGCGGCACTGGCCTCGTCCTCGTGCCTCTCGTGCTCTGCGCTCTGGCGTGGCGAAGCTGCCGCCGAGTTGGAGCGAGATGAGTTATGGGAGGAGATGCCTGGGGCGTAGTAGACGGAGTAGGCTTCGTTCATCTCTTGGTGGTGCTTCTTTAGGGCTTTCCAGGCTTTGGAGGCGTTGGTGGGGTTCTTCTTCTGCGCGGGCATGGCGATGGAGTTGTTGCGCGAGGTTTCGGTTGAGGAGGAGGGGGTGGTTGTCGAGCCGGGAGCGTAGTAGGTGCTGTATGCGGCGTTGAGGCTCTCGTGGTGGGCTTTTGCGTGAGCCGCGATGTTGGAGAAGAAGGATGACATTGTGGTTGTGGTTGTTGTTGTTGTTTGGTTGGTGTGAGGTTGATCGAGAATGGTATTGATATTGATTGATTGATGTCTTTGTTATGAAGCTTTGCTTGCTTGCTTGACTCGATTGAATTGCTTTGCTGTTTGATGCCCATTCCAAACCAGCGACCCACCCGTCCCCTTTATACTACCTACGACCCTCCCCCGGAATTTCCTATGACACCTGCCAAGCATCTCCAGTCACATCGTCAACCTGCTCAAGTCATCCAAAATTTTATTCACCACGCCTTGCACATGTCGTCCCTGTCGTCGCAACATAGTGCCTTCTGCGCCTCTCATTGGTCGAAAGGCTTACAAACCCACAATATTTTGTCAGCGAGTGCTTTCACGGTGCGGAAGGAGGTCTGTGCCACAGAGCATATGACACCTGAGGCTGACGGTGAACCACGCCCTACTGCGGCGGGAGGTTTCCCGAAGGCGTGCAGGGCGCTTTCCCGCGGGCGGCTAATTTTGGTGCATGGACACGTCTGTGTCATGTTGAAAGGAAGAGATTTTGGACATGTCCTTTGGAGGCAGTCGTCTAACACTTAACGGCATGGCGGGGAAAAACTCTGTTATTGGCTGTCGCAACGCTCACTTTGCCCGAGCGCATGTTGCCCGGCGGTAGCCGAGAGGTGGCCGGCGCAGTGGTCCCGAGACTATTCTAGATTTTGGTGTAGCATCGGGAGTGGATGCTTGTACGTAAATGTGAGGTGCTTTATTTTCACGACGTCCGTTTAAGTGTAAGAAGACTGCCTTTGGAGGCATAGATGGGAAAATTTGACTTTGATGAGTTGTTTGAGCTTGCGATGGCGAGCTGATGTCGTGGTGTAATGAGATGATGATGACATATGAGCTGGGTTACCGGTATTCTGGATTGCAAGGAATCTAGAAGCTCGTGAATATCGTGTTCTCGTGTTATGAAGATTTTTGCATCTTTTGATGGGTAGAGTTTCTGATGTTCGATAGCTTTCTATCAACTTCCCTTGTCGACTGTCGTGAGACACGACCTTTTCGACTGAACCAGCACACTTCCATCTGCTTCTATCAAAGAGTAATGCAACCAAACGCCGCCCAAATGAGTATATCGTGATCAAAGGTCATGAATGCATCCACCAATACCACAACGTTCAAAGCTCAACAGCCAAATACCCAATTCCCCACCAAATCAGCATTAGCAGTCCTCCCAACCAGCCGTCCGTTGCACTTCCATAATTCAGTGCCGCACCACCAGGTACCGGCTTCTCGGTTGGATATGCCCGCCCACTGCCAGTTGTTGGTCCTGCAATACCAGCTCCGACGCCTCCACCACTCGGCGCCCGAGTCAGCGTTACGACTGTCGTAACTGGCTGCAGTACGCTCGTGGTACCCTGTACAACAACTGCGGTCCCAGCATGCTCAAGACTTAGTGTCGTACCGTCTACGGTGATAGGGTTCCCGCCAGGTATGAGCGTTGTGCCGGGACCCATGACTATGTAGCCTGCGCGGTTAGTTGTGTAAACGTGGCTGTTGAAGGTGAGCGCTGCAGGCATTGCGGTGGTATACACAACGCCGAGCGATGGTGTGAGTGCCGATGTCTCGCCGTTGACAACAAGGGCTGTTGCGGATGGGGCCAAAGACAGCGTCGTTCCTGAGACGGTGAGGGCGGGGCCGCCGGGTGCTAGAGTTTGTTCTGCGATGATGTACTGGGTCTGCGCATTTGGGGTTATGGTCGTAGTGCCGATGGTGAGTATAGGTGGAAGCGGAATAGGCGCGTCGGTGATTTGAGGTCTTGCTTCGTCTGGTTTCATTGGGACGGTTGTGGAGCCCACGATGATCTCAGTCCTGCCCTCTGAAGTCTGAATCGCGATAGGCGTATCATCCACGGTGACGGTTTGACCAGGGGTAAGAGTGGTGGAATCTCCTATTACAAAGTTCCCTCCCGTCGGAGCTTGGCTAATGATGATGTTTGAACTGCCAGCAGGTATAGTTGCTTTCGCCGGGCCCTCTGTGCTCCCATGCTGTTCCTCGGGGGGAGTGTCCAGCCAGCCGGTCGCGGTGATCTCGATGACTGGCTGACATCCTCTGCAAGGTTTTGTGGCAGTGAAATTTGGTTCCGTGATTTCGTGGTGTCCGTTGGGGTCTCCAATTTGTGTCGCTGCTGGCGGTATTGGTTTCAGCCCTTGATCAGTCGATTGCATCACAGGTATCGACGCATCCGCCAGAGATGAGGTAATAATAGAGGTCGCATCCGTTGCAATAGGTGCGGAAGGAATGAGTCCCGGGCCTGAGAAAGCTTCACTCGCAGAGGCAATTATTCCGGATGGAACCGGCGCAGAAGGTATCAGACCCAGTGGAGGCGATGGTGGGGGTAGCTGCGTAGGTTGAGGTGGTTGTGATGGTATCAAACTCGTGGGTAGAGGTGCTGGTGGAATCGCGTCTACGGGATCTGCCTGGGACGGCGTAGGCGTGAATAGTATAATGTCGGATGCTAACCAGCAAAACAAGCCATGGTCAGCGTTTGAGTTGCTCTAGAGAAGATGTTCAACTCACTTGGAGCTGAAGGTATTATCGCAAAACCTCCTCCAGCGGGCTGAACGGAAGCATCGTTGCTCGTTGCTGTTCTTAAGTCAGCGCAAAATCGAGGAGGATACGTGAGACATGTATTCGAAGTGCATACCCGCTTGAGGTAGTGCAGAGGCAACCTGTATCCATGTTGCGCATAAGCATAGTATGTGACTTAAGGAGAGTAGGTAGGCGCGCCCGTCGGCTTCAGAACGGACGGTAACCATGGTGGATAAGGAAGTTCAATGTCAACAGCACATGACGCAGTAGGTGCGACGTGTAGAAGAAAGGAAACGTGCAATCTTACAGCAAGTTGAAGTGGCAATCCAACCTAGAGTATCAGGCGCTGAGCCAGGAACAAGCAATCAAAGAGATTGAACTGAAATTCTCCGTTTTTCCCTCATACCGCGACGGCGGCTGATGACGAGAAATGGTCGGGAAGGGTGGGTTATAACATTTACTTAGATTGCTCTTGATTAGGTGGCCATAAAATCATCGTGCCGATTGGGATAGTCCGAATGTGGAGGTGGCTCAATGCTGCATTGGATAAATTGTATCCGAGGCGGGAGGCCCGCTGTGATACGCCAGCTGGGTCTTTACCAGAGACCAGCCTCTTCCAGCCGCCTTAGCGAGCTTGATACCTTGTTGCATACCAGGACCGCTGCAAAGCCAGTAGATTTGACATATTTGAGCGAAACCTGATTGCGTGGGTGTCTGGTAAGCAGTAGAAGCTGGGGCAGAAAACGTGTCTACTAGGTTCCAAGGTAAGCCAAGCGCTGCAACGGACTGGAGCTGCTAGGTTTAAAGTTCGTTTGCCCGGAGTTGAATGATTGAAGGTTGCTCGAGGTTGAGTTCTCGCTTGTGCTCTATAGTACGAGTTCTAAGCTGGTTTAACCGTTTGTACTATCGGGCTGGCGTTTGCTTTCATAAGGTGGAAGAACAGCGCTTGATCTACAGAATTTTGATCGTTGTGATGAAGATCACCACGATACGATGCCGTCTCGATAGAATCACCTAGTCATGGTCTGTCTTCCTTCGAAACGCTTTTTGCTCGTGGCCGGTGTTCCGGTCCGCGTTAGGATAGTGACATTCAGCCGGTTCTACTCACCAACGTGATCCTTCTACTTCTATGCAGGTCTGAAGCACGTAGTACAGGTATGTGGGTCATCTCGAGTATCTCTAGATGTCTCAATATGTTTCCTTTGTAGTCCCGGTTCTGGGCTGTGGTCCGTCTGCTTGGTTCATGCACCATGCTCGAAGTCGACTTCGCAAGGCCCTGTCATTTGACTGGTAATAAGATACATCCTTCGGTGGAAATAAGCGTTGCGTACGTCTGTCTACCTTCATTCGGCGACGCGGATGAAGTGGGGGTTCATGCACGCTGCCGGCAATTGGTTTGGTGAACCAGCTGACCAGAATCGCGTAGCAATAGATTTTCAGTGTTACAAAAAGCGACCACGAAGGGTGAGGCTTCGTCGTTGGTACTACTCAGAGACATAATCTGGGAAGAAAGAACCTGAAGCTTCTGTTAGCAAAAATGCTCGCTCCAGAAGCAACTCTTGGCAAGATTTGACTGCTCGATTCACGTTTCGTCTAGCATACTCCGCTTATGTCATTCGCTCGTGGTATGGAACTTATCAGCATGTCGACGCTGCTGCTCCTTTCCGAATTTACCGTAAGCGAGGCAGTCGGAAGAAGCGATGAGAGGAAAGGCAGGCTTGCTACTGTTGCAATGGCAATGCAACGCTGGAGTAATACAGCCGACGGAGGAAGGCTCAGTCGAAGCAAACTGCTGCAACAGTCCGCTTCCATCTGCCCCTACCAGCTCAGCCTGAAGGGATTCGGATTATGTTCCCAGGTGATCAGCCATCTCCAGTTGGGTAGAACATTTTCGTTTGTAGTTGTCCTTGGGTTTTGGCTAGAATGCTGCACGATGCGTAGGACACCGGAGCATGATGCGCGATAGAAGATAGGAAGCTGTCCAGCACCAAATCGAAGAAGAACTTTGATATGACACAATCGCACTGAAGAACGAATGGGAGATCCCCCGTAACTGGAAAGCAGCACTGCACAGAGGTGTGAATGGGTGGAGCGCACCTGCTCGCTTAACTTTTAGCGTCGCCAAGCACCCAACCCACCGTTCATTTCGCATTTTCAGGAATTTCGACCTCACAGTTTCTACGTACTAACCCCACGACAACACAGATTGCACCAGAAGGCACGACACAGGTACGCTCTATTCAATCGAATTACGACTCTTTCAAAGCCCAGCTTTGCGACATCGAGGCCACCTTGCCGACGAGCCACACTCGATCCATCTGCACACTGCACACACCTTCAGAACGTCTCGGCGCACGCGAGTACATCGGGCGGCCGACACCAACACGTTCTAGCATGGGCAGCAGAGAGAGAGTGGCTTCGTTTGTACTGGTGGTTTGGAGACATTGCTGCGGCTCTGGAAAGCAATATTGGAAGAGCACTCGCTAACTTGTCCGTGGACAGCAGTCTTCTGACCTACCGCAATCATGGGGTATCTATCTTTCCCTCCCTGGTATCCACGGCAATGACTAACGCCGCCCAGTATCTCTCGTGACTCTCGCCACAAGCGCTCCGCTTCCGGTGCGAAGAGGGCATACTACCGCAAGAAGAGGTATGCATAACCCGATCGCTTCCAAAGTCATGTCTAACATGGCTTTAGGGCTTTCGAGAAGGGCCGCCAGCCTGCCAATACCCGTATTGGCGCTAAGCGTGTCCATCTTGTCCGCACCCGTGGCGGCAACCGCAAGTTCCGCGCCCTCCGTCTCGAGGCCGGCAACTTCTCATGGGGCTCTGAGGGCATCGCCAAGAAGACCCGTGTCATCGGTGTCGTCTACCACCCCTCTAACAACGAGCTCGTCCGCACGAACACCCTCACCCGCTCCGCCGTCGTCCAGATCGATGCCGCTCCTTTCCGACAATGGTACGAGGCCCACTACGGTGTCTCCCTCGGCCGCAGGAGGCAGGCCAAGGCCGGTGAGAAGGAGGAGGATAAGAAGAAGTCCAACGCCATCGTCAAGAAGCAGGGCGAGCGCCTGAAGACCTCCGGAAAGGTCGAGAACGCCATCGAGAAGCAGTTCGAGGCTGGTCGTCTGTACGCCGTCGTCTCCTCCCGCCCCGGCCAGAGCGGTCGCTGCGATGGTTACGTCCTTGAGGGTGAGGAGCTCTCCTTCTACCAGCGTGCTCTCAGGAAGTAAGGTTGATATTTACGGCTTCTTCGGTGCATTGGTCAGGTCAAAACGGGTGTTTAGTCATGTATCTGGTCTGCATACGAGCAGGGCACTGAATGCATTCGGCGTGATATCGCCACTTCTCTAGATACCACGAGACTATGAATCACGGGTTTCAAACGTTCAGTGATGTGCATATGCTGCCCTATACCGTGATATGTACCAATGTAACTTGCTGCTTGTAGTTGATGAGAAGTATTCTTCGAATGAGGAATGGCATGAACTTTCAACCGCTATATGCTCATACCAGAAAAGCAATCGCTGCAGCGACAGGTGCCGAATTGTTCGCGATCGAGTATATTGCAGGAGCCTGAACGTCTGCAGGAGCCACCAAAGCAGAGCATACAACCAGGCATGTAGCAGTCTAGACACTGTCAAGCTCTAACTCTAGATCCTTCTTCGGGTTCAAGCAAATTAGACACGTACTGTTATGGCACCTAGTTGCGACTCGTACTCGAAGATGTCTATGTTGAGATTCTATACACACCAAACGGAACGAGGAAAATCTATACCATGATCTAAAATACGCCAACTATGCATGCAGATCCGAAACTCGATCGTCATTCTTCGTAATTACTCTCCAACCCCCGTCTTTGTTCGTCACATGTCGTGCGATCGATCGTCTTCTCCGCATTGTTTCGACCTTCCAACTTGGGACGCCCTGGAACGAGCCTCGGCACACAGCGTTCTACAGCTTCGCGGCCGCAACAGGCGGACCGACCTGTGAGGGCACGAGTTAGCTTTATGTTCACATGCTTATGTTTCAAACTTAGGGTGCAACAACAGTAACAGCAACAGCAGGCAAGATCATGACGCTTTTACATTTTCGCTTACAGGCTTATATCAAGATGCCTGGACATGGTATGATAAAGTTACAAGACAAGGATATCGCGATAGACAAGAAACGGTGCGACGAATTTACAACTTCGACGCGCCCTTGGGTGGACCTACGTTGGTGATCTCGTTGTACAGCAACCTATTCTCAATTAGTGATTATTCTTAAGGAAGCACTTAACTGCAGACTTACGATGTCAAAAACTCGGCATAGTCCTCGCCAGTCACCTGGCTCTCAAAATACTTCGCCGCGGTCGGGAACTTGTTGCCCTTCGGTGCCTTCTCACCCAACTTCTGCGCCTGCTCATGTAGCAACTTGAGCGCATAGTCCTTGGTGACCTTCTTGCCCTCGGCAGTCTCAACGTTGTGTCGCGTCCACTGCCAAAGCTGACTCCTCGATACCTCGGCAGTCGCAGCGTCCTCCATCAGATAGTTGATAGGCACGCAACCGACGCCACGGACCCAAGCCTCCATGTAGGCGAGGCCGATATCGAGATTCTGGCGGATGCCAGCCTCGGTGACCTTGCCGGGTACGTTCATGTTAAGCAGATCATTGGCGGTGATGTGAACCTCCTCGCGACGCACGAACATTTGGTTCGGCGTAGGCATATGCTCATTGAAGATCTCGCTCGCAATAGCCGCAAGCGCCGGGTGTGCAACCCACGTACCATCATGGCCAGCACGCACCTCGCGGAGCTTGTCGGCGCGGACCTTAGCCATGGCGGCATCGTTGGCTTGCTGGTCGTTCTTAATGGGGATCTGGGCTGCCATGCCTCCCATGGCGTGGACGCCGCGTTTGTGGCATGTCTTAATGAGCAGCTTGACGTAGGCGTCCATGAAGGGAACAGTCATGGTAACGGAGTCACGGTCGGGGAGCACGAAGTTGGGGTTTTGACGGAAGCGCTTGATGGTGCTGAAGATGTAGTCCCAACGACCGCAGTTGAGACCGGAGGAGTGGTCGCGGAGTTCGTAGATGATCTATCAGCAAGTTAGCATATTTGCACCCGCTCGGGATAACCAGGTGACTTACCTCGTCCATCTCGAAAGCAGCGGTAATGGTCTCAATCAAGACGGTACCTCGGATAGTGCCGCGCCTCATGCCAATGTAGTCCTGAGCTAGGTTGAAAACATCGTTCCACAGCCTAGCCTCAAGATGCGACTCCATCTTGGGCAGGTAGAAGTATGGTCCAGTTCCACGCTTAACGAGCTCGTGTGCGTTGTTGAAGAAGTATAGACCGAAGTCGAAAAGGCCACCGGAGATGGGCTCGCCGTCAACGGTGAAGTGCTTCTCCTCAAGGTGCCAGCCTCGAGCACGAGCGATGAGTGTGGGTAGTGTTCGGTCGGTGCGAAGCTTGTATTCCTTCTCGCCCTGCTTGAAGTCGACTTGCCTGCGGATAGCATCGTAGAGGTTGAGCTGACCATTGATCATGTTGTCCCATGTTGGTGCACTCGAGTCTAGAAACTATTAGCCTCTCCATTTCCTTCAAGCTTCCTCGTGAAACAACTCACCCTCGAAATCCGCCATGTAGGTCCAGACATCCGAGTTCAAGGCATTGACAACCATCTTGCGGTCTGTTGGACCGGTGATCTCTACTCGCCTGTCAACGAGTCCAGGAGCTGGTGGAGCGCCCTTCCATGTGGCATCCTCGCGGATGTGCTTGGTCTCTGGGAGGAAGTCGAGGAGGTTGCCCTTATCGAGCTCGGCCTGTCGGATCACTCGTCTTTGGATGAGGGCCTTCCGGCGCTCATTGAATGTGCGGTGGAGAAGGGCAAGGAAGACAGCAGCATCCTTGCTAAGAATGTGACGGTTCTTGTCGTTCAGCTCACCGAGGATGTTCACCTCTCGGAGGATGGTATCGGGATTAACTGCCATTGTGAATACTATGAGTCTCCTTGTTCAATTGTTGGTATGTACAAGGCACAAAGAGTGGAAAGTACGATGATGTATGCGTGCGGAGCTGAGGGCTGGGCGGCCCGTAGATAATATTTATGATGGAGACGTCAGCCATCTTGACTATGGGCCGAGGATCTTCTTTGTTTCCCGACTGATGCAGACTAGGCCGGCTGTTGTGAATGGTGAGCCACGGGCCCAGGTTCGGCGGAGGGGAGCTTGCGAGCTTGTGACGATGCCAAGCACAGACCTCGCTGCGGGGAAGGATACGCTCCCGATCAACACAAACCCTGGCAAAGCAGTCAATTTTTCGACAATTCAACATCGCCTGAGCTTGCGCGACATCGCAGTGGCAAGCTAACATAATATCTTTGCGTGAAGCGCAGGATGTTGAAGGTTGTTGGCGGGCGTACACGGCAATTGACGGCAGTCGCGATGCTGATGTTTGATAACGGGAGCTCATCCGAGGCCTCGCCGGGTACTTCCGATGATCTTTCACAGCACAAACGTAATGGCCATCGACCACAACACTTACCAACCATCCTGCAGGACCATACTCTACAGTCGTCTCTCGGTTATGGCAGTTGAGAGTCGGCACTTATCTCACAGACTATTAATGATGGAGGTGAAGTTGTACCTGAACGTGTTGAGGCAGTGATCATTTGAGGTTGAAGAATACCTACGAATCCGTATATTGAACTTACCATAACTTTACCATATCACAGGTCATTTTTGGGAAGAACCTGTACCATGTGATCAGCAATCTGGAAAGAGAATGGAATTGCGCGGAAAGTTTGTTCACAACAAAAGATTGTTGTAATCCAGATACCCGAGTCCAAACGCACGAGTTCCTCAAAGGGCAAGAAGTTATGCAACCACTTCAAGGTTTTCGAAGAGAAACTCTTCGCAGCAGCAGCAGCAACGATCTTCGGTTTCTATGGGGCACAACTTGTGGATAACATCCATACTCTTGTATTTTTGGGGGCTCGCTAGCTAATAGCTTTTTGACCCTTTGTCCATCATAACCCTACCGACACATTCCAATCTTCAACTTCATTCAGCAACAGAAACCATCCTATAGCCTAGTAGGCGTCACAAGCACTGGCTTGTGTCCAGGAGCTAGTCCCCAGCCGCAAACACCACTGCCACCACACGTACCCGATAAATTATCGCCAACCTTGAAGCTGCCCTCCGCCTCGAAAGTAGCGGTGTAACGGCCACCCTCAAAAAGCACGTCAGGCACGTGGGTAAACTTCAGCTTGAAATCTGTGCTCGAAAAGCCCTGGGTGCCTTCGAGCACGGTCAACGTCCAGTACCCATTGCTGACAGGGTCGCATGGCCAGCTGCGGCCGAGAGGCGACTCGCCCCCGTAGATGTACCATACGGCTCGACAGTTCTGGTATTGATATTAGTAAGATCTTTGCTGGGGAAAATCAAAATGAAGAGGACGAGAAAGAGAACTTACGATGCCCTGGCTGCCTCCTGGAACAATAACATCGGTTCCATTAAAGTCTGAGGGACCAAGGTTGATCTCATTAGGATCGGTAACGTTGGCTGTGATGGATGCCCAAGGGTAGCTACCAGGACGGCCCGATGGTGTGCCTGTCGAAGTACAACAGTCAATTCATATGCATGCAGTTGGTATGGGTGTTACGTACCGACGGCTACAACGGTGACCTGCCAGTCCTGGAGGGTATCCTGACGGGCCTCAAGAGGGGATGCGACGGCCGACGATGCAAATGCTAGAATAGCAGCGAGACTCGATGTAGTGAACTGCATTTTGGAATAGGTTGGAAGCGACTGTCTTTGAGTGAATGTCGTGGTGGAGGCAGGCTGGTGAGGGGCGCTGGCGCTGTAATGAAGCACATAGATGTTTTATGCTCTTCGCTTTATACGTTCCTAAACTCGAATACGGGGCTCAGCATCGTACATTCAGTTCAGCTTCCCTAACGAGCATCTGTAGGCATGATCCTTGGCCGGTTTCCCGTGCTGATTCGTCCCCTAAACCCCACACTCGGAGCCCGCATGTTATATATAGAAAGATCGGCGGCAGCATCAGGTTTACTTCACGACACCACCATATGTACATGGTCACATCGCACTTGAGTTACTCCCCGGTCTTCTAATAACAAATCAGAATTGTGACTTTAGACTCTTAAGGACGTGACATAGAGCATGGATGCAACTTGACGTGCGAATCCCCTATAACTTCAGCACTCTCTCAAGACATTCTCCCTGCAAGATAAGTCATGGACAGGACGGACGATCTTGTATAGTAAAGGACAAAGGACAGGACAGGACGCGCTAAACTATATCTAGTTAATAAAGATAATTGCGAACGTTCACCCTCTATCTACCTATTTAGGCTTAGCCAGCCCTGGTCATGGACAGTTTCAAAAATTGGGACGCGTTTGTATCTACGTGTTCGGGTTGGATCCTCTAATTTGTTCCAGGGAAGGTGCATCTCTCCAAATGGGGAAGCACGAGAGAGCAACATCGCGAACGTGATCTGAACCTCAGGTGATGCAAGTTACAGCTAGGTCAACCCAAGTGCCGTCCCTATATCCCCATGGAATGCTTCCTAATCCTCGTCTGGGGAACACCCGATGCAGCTGCAAGATCCGTGGAGTACGAAGTAGTCATAAAACCTGTACAACAACGCAAAGATCCGTTGGTGATGCTTACAGAGTGGAGGATGCTAGAAGAGACCTTGCGTTAGGTAACTTTTACGGGCGCATTGCGCGAAACACGAAAGTCAGGCCAGCCCCCAAACTCGTATTCTTCACAGTAGAGCCAATAGACACGCAATGACGCGCGGAGACAAGGTACGGCACACACGGCTGTGGCACCGAGGGATTTCTCCGCGTCAGCAGGGACGCGGAGTTCCTGCAGCAAAACTATTGGAGGCGTGCATGTTGTCCGTGTTTAGAAGTAGTGTAACGTAGTCAGCCACATATTTTAGATCATTTCTGCTCAACAGTCAGGTCCTTTCTTCTATCTAGGAAGAGGCGCGATGTATGGTGGCTCCATCATATTCGCAGTCTCCCAACTGGTGCTGTAATTTCGACCTCAATGGCTGTCAGTTGACGATGTCCAAACTCGCAAGCGGGTCCATAAGGTAGCTATGAATACCAAGCTCGGCCGATTGAAGTCGGCTGAGTGGCAGGTCAGATATCATGAAGGGTAGCTCCATTTGGTAAACAATTGCCATTTGCCTGTATCAAACCGGACAGACGTTGGTGTACAGATTGTAAACATCTTGAAAAGGGGTATCTTTTAGCCTCATAGTGCGTTCATCTGCCCCTGAAGCTTCCTTGTTACTGTCGTCCTGAGACGTGTACGGCTGATAGGTGTTGATTCGACTTTCGAGGGAATATAACTCGGATATTCGAGGAGCGATTGCTGCTTTCCAAGCCCTACTTGATTATAACCTTTCCGATAATGGTATGCTTGCCGCTGGCCTTGACTTCCCTTTCCCATCCACAATTGGTATAATATCATCATTCGGACTGTAGTCAACAAACTGCTCGCTGACACTGTCCCTAACATCCACAAGATTCCTGCTCCGTGACTTCCATCTCGGTTTCTCTCCGTTTTGTGCCCTTCCTACACCCATATCCCTCCACCGCTTCGGAGGCTTGACGCCCATCTCCACCAAATTGGACCATATCCTTTCGCCTCTTTTGTCCCATCTCTGCATCCTGGCCTCGTGCTCTTCGTCTGATGGTCGCCACTTGCTCTTTAGTATGCGCCGTATGGCTTCGGGAGAGACTTTGAAATGCTCGGCGAGAACAGGCGTGGTGAATCTGTCGGGCTGTGTTTCGTGTAGATGTCGTATGCCTTCCATTGTGTCGGGCGAGAGTTTCTTGCGCGGATTCCAGGCTTCTCCTCCGAGCTTCTCTTTCAAAGCTGCCTTTTGTGCTTGCCATGATGGACGCTCCTGCCGCAATTCGTCTGTGTCTTCTTCAACACTGTGATTCGCGACGGCTCCTAGTACCCTTTGAGGAGCTCGGCCGGCTATCTGGAGTCGGCTTGCAGCGGACAAGAACCGTCGTGGTTGCGAGGATCTGAACGTAGTTTGTCGGGGAGCGAAGGCTGGCTCAACATTGGTGAAGGAGCGGATGAAGAGACTAAGCGTCCTTCGTGCACAGTTGTGGCAATTCATGGTTGATGTTCTGCTTCGAACAGGAGTCGGCTTCATTTCAAAGTTCAGATGCCCTGCGCACAGACTGCGAGCCAGACCTTTGGCGCCACACGCGGAAAGCACGTACAAGCCACAGCTACCCTTGAATGGTGACATCAACGACCCGAGGAAGAAACCGCCTTTCACCCCGACTTGACACCTGTACCTTGGTGACAGATTCTTCAGCCCTCCGATCTCGTCCGCATCGAAGAGGATTATTATGGACCTAGATCTCGTTACGAAGGCGGCAAAATGTATGTGGATCCCCTTACTTGGGCCTAGCGCCTCGGTATCATATGACGGTATTCCTTCTATCTGCTTGTCCAAAACTTAGCTATCTTGCTTCTATTATCAACCCTAGAATCTGATCGAAGTCTTTGATTACTTTCCTACATTCCATCTCATAGTCAAAAGTCATGGCTTGGCCGAACCCGTTTCGCCGGCGCACCGAGAATACCAGGGTGTACGTCCACAAGCGGAAGACTATTCCTGATATGAGTGCTTACCGCTTCTAGCTGCTGGGGCTACGAGTTTGAATGGACGGAGGACCATCTCACTCCTGAAAAAGCTGAGCCTCTCAAGCATACCTACGATGTCCTAGGCGAAGAATGTCTAGATCGACTCAACGCCATTTCGCCACCAAACAAGGGCGCTTTACCGAGAAACCAAGAGCGCCGACCAGAGCCATCCACCGTTACTGGAACAGAGGAAGAGAAGAAAGAGGCTCTTCCCGTACCTCGTCGAGACTTGTTTGCCTTGCTCGAGGAGCATCAAGCGTCCGATCCCAAGCTTGCGGAGCTGTGGAAAGAAGTGAACACCGTTCCTGATTGGGTAGACTGGGAGCAGATCGCAAGGGGACAAGATGTGTTCTATCGATATGGAGGGCCGAATTTGACTGGACTTACGTTTCAATCACTACTCGGAGGTATGGGTGCTGCGCGCGTTGTGGAAACATTAGCCCGTACCGGGGGTTTTGGTACTAAAGTGGCAAGAGGACGACTTTTTGAGACCATGCAACACATACTCCAATGTACACGATCATTGGAAGGTATAAAACCCGGTGGGGAAGGTTGGGCCTCCTCAATACGCGTCCGACTCCTACATGCGGCTGTACGTCAACGGATCATCAAGCTGGCAGAGCAACGACCCAGCTACTTCAAAATAGACGAGTGGGGAATTCCTATCAACGACCTCGATCAAATCGCCACCATCGGCACTTTCTCCTCGACGCTGATATGGCTCAGCCTCCCTCGTCAAGGCATCTATCTCCGCCAACAAGAGATTGAAGACTACCTTGCCCTGTGGCGATACATTGCGTATCTCATGGGCACACCTGACGAACGACTCTCAACCCTAGCAAAGGCCAAGGCCAACATGGAGTCACTCTTATACTACGAGGTCAATCCATCCGAAATGTCGAAGACCATGGCCAACAACATCATTTACGCCCTCAAAGAGGAGCCACCAACATATGTCTCCGCAGACATGCTCACCGCTAGTGCCCGATGGCTGAATGGCAATGAGCTTGGCGACCGGCTCGGGCTGAAGCGTGTATCCGCGTATTACTGGTCTCTCATGGCAGGCCAGTGCCTCTTTTTCATATTCTATTGCAATTTCTACCGCCTCTTTCCCTCGCTCGATGCACAACGTATTACGCGGGCAAAAGACATCTTCTGGAACATCACTGTCAAGGCGAAGTGGGGCCTCGCAGGTGCAGAGACGGCGTTTGATTTCAAGTATGTGCCGCAGTATGATACATTAACTAATCTGGGTGATATTGGTGAAAGGAAGTTGAAGACCTCAAGTATTGAGATGAGGAACCTAAGGGCACTGGGAATTTTTGTCGGTGCACTAGGGCTGGGTACGTGGGTTTCGGTCAAGGTTGCTTCACACATCGTGGGGAGGTTGTGGTAGCGTTGTTAGATTCATCGGCTTAGCGTCTGCTTCCTACACGTAGATACACAGTTAACCTCTGTTCGTTCATTGTATCCTTTGTACGACAAGTGAAAGTGTGTGGTCTCCATTTCATTCCATTAATTAATGAAAAACATCACCGTTCTTAACGTATATATAAAGAAAGCTAAAGAGGGGCTGCTAGGTTGTATTTGGTAAACTAAAACTCGATTTTCACTATGACTACGTTGCAGCTTCTTGATAGGTTCGTCTAAGTTGAACGTCAACTATAGGAGAAGAGCTCAAATTTCGTCCTGACTACTTATGGTAACTCTAATGCGGGTACCATGGTTGTATCATCCACCAACCCAACGATTCGAATATGATTGTTTGCCAAAATTTTGCGGCTTCTGGCGAGGATGAAAGCGCTCCTCTCGCAACGTACTGAACTACAACACTCTCAACATGGCCTCCAAACATCAAAAAGAAGGCGAATCATTATCTCGAGAGGCCACTACGTTAGGGCAGTACCCTACAAAGGTGCAACAATCTCGACCCCACAATTCCGACCGAGTTTCAGATTCTAAACAACTGTCTGGGGAAAGGATATACGAGCCTGCCATCTTCGAAGAGGACGACAGCCCTTCTCCGCGAGATGTCATCTCGTCAGCACGCCGTAACGCGGGTGTAAGAGGACCCAAGTTCTATAAACTCGATAAACGTCCAAATCCGCAACAGCTACCCAAGCTGATCGGCGTCGCGAGGGAGCGGTTTAAGGTGCAGAAAATGCGCATTGAACAGTGGCAGACGGAGAATGGTATCACACCCGGTGATCAAGAAATGATGCTGGAGAAGCGAAGGGCCATTCAAAAGCTTAGGAAAGAAACAAGGAGGCGAAAGAAACTGAATCGGCGGTCTGAACAACCTCGATGCTAAAGGCCGAACACGACTCTCTCCTTGCAATGTCAGACCATGACTCCGGCATCAGCAACGAACAAGATGGACCCAAGGTAGACGTTATGGCAACATGAACAACCGCACATCACTATCACCCACAACACCTCTGGCTCACAAAAGAGACATGCTTTTCCCGAGGTCGTGGTACCTGCCGTTAGGACGAGCATTGTCGATTAGCCAGGGAACCCCATCACCTAGTCATTTCCTCATCTACCTGTATTTATGCATTGCGAGGTATGCGAGTTATCGCTGTATCCGCTGCGAGATACAATTCACTACAGTAGTGTAGACTAGCCGTTTAAAACTTCTTTCATGGTTATAACTCAGTACTTGTAAATATCGTAAACAAAACTTAACATTTTATAACCTTTAACAGCTCAATACATAGCGCCTGTGGATGCTTAGGGTTCTAGAAGTCCATTAAACCGTAATAACCAAAAGAAAAACTCCCCATGCCGGCTCACCTTCAGCTTCTGACGTAATAACTATACTCTCCTAGCTTGATAAGGCCAATACCTGCATAACGAAATGACAACACAGGTAATGAGCAGGTTACAAGAGCATTCGACCGACGTCTTCCTCGATTATGGGCTACCTAAAGGCGACGCACGGCTTGACAAGGACACGGATCTCTCTCGACAATTATTCCGCGAGACTGCATGCGGATTTTCGTTTGGCTATGTTCTTATATTTCAGCCTCTACTGTCAGTCTTTTAGTCAATGTGGCAACAAGCTTGCGGAAGGGTCTTAGATTCTGAAGAGAACATGCATATGCAATCTAGTAGGGGTATATCCAAGTGGAGAGTTACCGAAGTATGCAAGAAATAGAAATGCCAGAAGAAATTGATCACCACACGTATGGCTAGCAAGTCAGCGAGTGCCCAGATTGCATCATAAGTGTGACTGACCTTGTTCTCATATGTCCAGAAAGTCCCACTGTGCTGTATGCCTTTGCTTTGTATTACGTCAATCATCTTTAGGACTGACTCCTCTGGCGTAATGATGCCTTGTACCTCCCATGGTAGTTGTATGTTTGCCATGTCCCTGTAAGTATATCAGTAAGAAGTCCCTGGGAAGCAATAAAGAAAGAACCGCTCACGTTGCGACCTCTCCAGGATGCATGCACAAGATGATTGTGTCGTCATCTTTTCTCTTCAGCTCGGCTGCCATATGCCGGACGGCCATGTTGAGAGCCGCTTTTGAAGCAGCATAAGCGGCGAACCCATCTTCCATCTCCCGGAACATGCCTTGAGACCCTGAGTCACTAGACATGAAGACGATGGTGCCGATGGGGATATTGGTTTGAAGTAGCTTTTGAGCAGTGATGATGGGGCCGATGGTGTTGGTGTGCAAGTGGAAGGCAAACTCGTCAAAAGATCTGTAAGAAGAATTAGTACGAACATTCTAAAAGTACAGCTGAGGTACATTCAAGATGCACGCTCTAGCCGAAGTTGGGAAGGTTCGGCGAAAGGGAGCTGGAGACGTACAGCTCAGTGGCTCTCTGGAAAGGTTAGTGCGGCTCCATCCAAATTCTATAAATACGTAGCACTTACGTTCGGATATCTTAGAACCCCAGCATTTAAGACTACATAGTCAATCTTCAAATTTGGTATCATCGCGAGCTGGGCGACGAATTTCTATCTCGAGTCAATCCACCGCCCAAGTGCCCAAGTGCTGCCCTGATAAGAAGGTATACGAGACGTACCTCTATACTCTGCTCAGACAAGATGTCACAGGTGTACATTTGACAGCGTCCATGGTCATTACCAGCCTGGCCCCACAGTCCAGAAGCATGAGCTGCAAAAGGCTCCCGCACCGTGGCAATGATGCGCTCGTCCCTAGCCAGCAGCTGCCGCACAAATTCCAATCCAATGCCCCTACTGGCGCCCAGTATCAGCCATGTGGTAGAGTCCTGATCGGCATACAAGACGTCGGGAATTTGGTTCATCCGTGCTGTCTATCACACAGGTGCGCGGCGGGGCAACCCAAGGTTCGATGATGTCAACCAAACTGAGAGTCGAATATGCACCGCGGGGAAAATAAGGCTCGAAAACAACGGTTATGATCCGGGTTGGTACAGACGATGATATGTGCTGTCAAGATGATGAGAAATATTGTTCATGACCCCTCTCGTAATAGACAGGGGACCAGTAGCTTGACGACGCGGGTAGTAGTAACATGTCACGATTTGCGGACCCTGGCATCACGCATCGTTTTGGGACACAAGCACGGTCCGATTGAGCTGCAGTCAGCCCAGCTCTAGGCCTTGGGACAGCGATAAACTGTGGTGCTTCTTAAGGATGAGAAAGCAACAATAAGCGCAGGCCTGGCGC
The DNA here is from genome assembly GCA_021596325.1 of Parafenestella ontariensis. NCBI lineage: Eukaryota > Fungi > Ascomycota > Dothideomycetes > Pleosporales > Cucurbitariaceae > Parafenestella > Parafenestella ontariensis. Next base: position 97,333 of record JAKGDA010000025.1, read on the forward strand.
AAAGCATTCGAGGTTGCATGCTGAACAGAAGTATCTGGCAGTGGTATGACGTAGCCTAAACAACTCCAACACATGTTGCTGTCAATTGATCAAACCAGATTGCCGCAATGCCGCAATGCCGCAATGCCGCAAGCATCTCGTAAAGCCCAGGCCGACGCCGTGCATCGAAGCGATCTGTCCAGCACCTGATCCGCCAGCGCTTCGCAAGACTGACTCCGGACCGGTTCTGCCCGAGGGCGCGTCCAAGGTCTGACTTATAATCGCGGTTTGATTGGCCATGCACGTGATCCGTGCGCCGGCAGGGCCGTCATTTCAACAGGACTAGCGCCAAGCTCATCGCCTTTTTCTTCCCTCTTTGCCAGCTTTCCTCTCTCCAACTTGCCATCAAAGACAGCAGTAACACCAATCTGCATTACTACGACCCCATTTATATTCCTCCATCACCAAACCAGACCCCACCTTTCTACCAGCCAAAATGGGTTTCGAAGCCGGTATGTTTTTCCAGTGAGACGCGGACGTCATCGACGAGGCGCCGGTTGCCATGGCCTCCTAACGCCCCATTGAGCTCGCGCATTGCGACAGGCGTCGTGCCTGAAGTGCGGAATTTCTTTGGTACTTGAGCCAGCATGTGTGGGCGAGCTCGAGGGGCGATTTGCGCAAGGTGGCAGCTTTGCGACAAAGGGAGGCCGGCGGCGGGTTTCTCGGCTACGCATCAAATTCGTCTCTATTGCACATTGCTAACGCATCTTCACAGGCGATGCTAAGAAGGGTGCCAACCTCTTCAAGGTACGAACACTCTAAGACGGCTTCCGGATCTCCCGTCATCACCCCCTATGCTCCGCGGACCTCGTCTAACGACGTCAGACACGATGCGCCCAGTGCCATACCCTGAAGGAGGGTGAGGGCAACAAGATTGGCCCCATGCTACACGGTCTCTTCGGCCGCAAGACTGGCCAGGTCGATGGCTACTCATATACCGATGCCAACAAGCAGAAGGGCATCACCTGGGACGAGGAGACTCTGGTAGGGTCACGCCACCTAACTTCGGGACTCCAAGATGCTAACCAGCCCACAGTTCGAGTACCTCGAGAACCCCAAGAAGTACATTCCGGGCACCAAGATGGCCTTCGGTGGTCTCAAGAAGCCCAAGGACCGAAACGACTTGATCACCTTCCTCAAGGAGGAGACCAAATAAGCGCTCCATCGCCACGTGGACGTTTACCTCTCCCTTCCCGATACGCCATGACCTTTCTCTAATTCCTCGTTCGATGAAGACTTCCTCCGACTGTACCAATACCGATGATAGACGTACGATTGAGGCGATAGAGCCCTCTTTGGTGTGCACTGTCGCCTTGTGTAGATTATGTTTCGTATATCATGCCAGGGCGCTATTCGATTTCTGGTGTAGCATAGAGCCTGTGTGGGCCTTAGCGATATGCTCGAAATAACAATTCTCCTCCTCGAATTCTCCTCCGATCTTGTTCTTGCGCAATGTGATTCTGTATGGGGTATTTACCAACAGCGATGCTTTATCAACCAGCTCGGGGTTTTGTTGATGAGTTCAACGATTTGACAACCCTGCTGTGACGTCCTAAATACAGGAGAATGTATACAATGGCACCGTGAAAACAGTCTCAAAGTTGCTCAGGAGACCTAGAAACGACGACCAATGGCCTACTCTGTAAATTCTGTGACATGCACGTCGAGTCTCCATAATAAACAGGTATCCAAGCCAATGGCGGGAAGACTAGGCTCAAAGGTAAGACTCACGCGAGCACCTCGGGCTTGAGGAAGAACATGCGCTTTCCCGGCCAAATCCAAGCAGCTCCGATGGCTAGCCGAGGGTCATGTGGCTGAGAGCTTCATGCTCGCGCAAGCTTGAGACCATTAGCAGTATGCTTGACCGACATTTACAGGGTACAGTCGGCGTGGACATCAACAAAAGCAAAGGCAGTTGCCCTTTTACACAATCTTGTCGTGTCAGCTGAGGGATTTAGACACTTTGACCGTGCGGCTCCGTGGCGCTTTTTCCGCATATCCACGTGAAAGAGGTTCGAGTGTGGGGAAGGTCCCGGTCACCGAGCATTGGTGTCATCCATCCGTTCCCATGCTTCAATTGCGTACGAGTCACCTCACCGTCTAGATACACGACCGCCGCATGCACTTTCGCACTCTTCCATCATTTCACTATCTCCATCTCGAATTGCTCCAGCACACACGCGTCTGGTTACCTCGGTCTACATTCCCCTTGCACTAGCGTCATAGCGGGGCGGAATACTGGTAGCTTGACGTGAACACCATCACACGGGCACTTTGGCGACAACGCAGCGACAGAGGCCGTCCGGCCTACAACAATTGGCATCATGTCGTGGAAGCGTAGTGAGAGGCTGATGGATACCATCAAGGTAGGCAAAGTGTCTGTACAAGGCGCGCATAAAGAAGCTAATGCCTCGATAGCACTACAGCAACTTTCCAGCAACTGGTTCGTAACCTCGCTTGACTATGTGAATTACATGTCTGATGTGTCTTCAGGTGTCTCCCTACGGCAGATGGTGCAATTTGGAGAGAAGCCGTCTACAGGAACCCTCTTCCGCGCGTCACAGTTTCTTTCCGAAGAGCTTCCCATACGGTTAGCACACCGTGTGCAAGAGCTCAGCGACCTTCCGGATGGTCTCAATGAGATGCCATCGATCTGTAGAGTACGAGATTGGTACGCGCAGTCATTTGAAGTATGTAGCGTTGAGTTGAGCGTCGACCAGGAGGACTTTGACTCATACCCCAGTAGGAACTCGTCGAACTCCCACGACCGAACCTCTCCAGCGATATCAAAGAACGGCTGCTACGACCGGCGAGACGGAATGGAAAGGATCAGAACTTGATCGGTAAGGCGACACAGAATCCAAGCATCAAGCAGGGACAATACCGATCCGCGCCGGGGCAAAACGGCAACGGCAATGGTCAAAGCATAACCAGAGAGGTCAAAGGAGCAGCATCAAACAGGAGATACTACGCCGCAGCAGACGATGGAGGAGATTGGCCACCAGAGCTAGGCGCGTACAATACCAAGTTCGCAGACACGCTCGAGAAGATTAAGCGGCGACACGACAGCGTCGTAACAACAGTAGCGCAGGGCATTCTAGAATGGAAGCGCAAAAGACAACGGATGCAAATCGACCACAACATCCAAGCCTTCCTCGACCGTTTCTACATGTCGCGCATCGGCATCCGTATGCTCATCGGGCAGCACATTGCGCTCACAGACCAACGGTCGCGCTCCGATCCAAACTACGTCGGCATAATATGCACAAAGACCAATGTGCGGGAACTTGCCCAAGAAGCGATTGAAAATGCTCGGTTCGTGTGCGAGGACCACTACGGCCTCTTCGACGCGCCCAAAGTCCAACTCGTGTGTAATCCCGACATCAGCTTCATGTACGTGCCCGGCCACCTGTCGCACATGCTCTTCGAAACGCTCAAAAACTCCCTCCGCGCTGTGGTCGAAACACACGGACAAGACAAAGACGAATTCCCCGTCACAAAAGTCATTGTCGCAGAGGGCAAAGAGGATATCACGATCAAGATCTCAGATGAAGGAGGAGGCATCCCTAGATCGTCGATCCCGCTTGTCTGGACGTACATGTATACGACTGTCGACCAGACGCCGAGCCTGGATCCAGATTTTAACAAGAGTGACTTCAAGGCGCCGATGGCGGGATTCGGGTATGGACTGCCTATTTCCAGATTATATGCGAGGTACTTTGGAGGAGATTTGAAGTTGATTAGTATGGAAGGGTAAGTTCGCAGCAAGCACGCAAAGGTCTTGATACATCTTACTCACGACTACTACAGTTACGGCACAGACGTGTACCTGCACCTCAATCGTCTCTCCTCCTCTTCCGAACCCCTGCAATAGCAATTACCCGTCATGAGGGACGGATGGGCATCGAGTGAGCTCATCCGCTCAGGTTCATCGTCCCGAGGATTGGCAGGGGGTAATAACAACAACAGATTCCTGGCTAGCAAGGCGATGCGGCTGAAGCTGTCAGGACAGTTGAGCAGGGAGGTTAGTGAGAGGAGACAGGTGGGCGACCTCGAGGATATGTTTGCAGACAAGAATGGTGAGAAGCCATGGTGGAGGAATGTTGGTATGGAGGAGGGAATGTAGGCGATGTATTTTAACGAACTGCGGAACGGGTATTGGGGCTTGTTGTCGCATTCTTGTATGTATTGCACTTCTCAGCTGCTGGCAAAGCATCGTTGTTTTCGTGGAGAGACGAGATGGGTGTAGCTGTGGGCTTGATTAGAGCCTTCTACTCGGCGTCAGGCGACGCGTTTTTCTCGAGTCAAAAGAATCGAACAGGCGGATACATTGTGAAAAAATGGAATCTGTACGTCTGAACTCGACGTTGAAACCCAATGTATACAATGACGTCCGGGGTATAAGGCTAACTATGCTAATCCACCAACGCAATGCAAATGAACGCCCTTTTCCAGTCCAAAAATGCCCACTTTAAACGCCGGACCAATAACTCATCATGCTCGTAAAGTCGTCAAGAGCCTTAAACCCTCTTCCTCACTTTCTCCTTCCCCTTCGCACTCCTCCCCGGACTAGGCACATACTCCCTCTCCCTCTCCTCAGCCGAAACCTCCCATTCCTCCCGCCAAGCAACATCCTCGATGTCTGAGATGCCGAGCACGATGTTCTGGTAGTGATGGCGCGTTTGCGGTATACTCTGGACATTGTCAGCCCCATCCTCATTAACCTTCTAAATTTCCCAGCATTGAACAGTACAGTGTTGTACATGGAATTGAGGAAAATAGAAGGAATGAACGATGGTGTATAGTGAATGGAAATTGGAGACAGGAGATGGTAAAGAAGAGGATGTATGAACTAACGCACCTCATTCCTCGCTGCAGCATACCAAATCAACATCTCACTACTCTCCAGTATACACGCCGCTTCATCTCTCTTCTGCCGCTGCTCATAGCTCTCCGCGCCCTTGTCACCGGGAGAAACGTTGTAGTTTTTATTGCGCGCTTGGAGAGAGCGTTGGGTTGCTGTGAAAGTAGATGTTGGCTGTTCAGCGTGGTGGTGCTGTCTGCGCGGAGGTGTATGTGCCGATGTTTGTTGTTGTTGGGCGGCGGAGGTGGAAGTGGAGGAGGGGTTGTTTAGCACCGTGTTGAAGAAGGCGTTGGGTTGCTGCTGGTTGGGAGCTGGAGGCGGTGGTGGTGGCATTGTGTGGGGAGGAGCATGTATGGAATTTGTTTGGGAGGTGGGAGGATTTGGTGGGGGGTATATGGATATTGGGAGGAAGGTTGGCCGCGGGGAATGCTCGAAGGGGAAGGTGGAGCCGATGTAAGATTGAGGAGGAACGAGTTTTCGTAATTATAGAAATCCTGTTTACCGTAAGATCGAGAAGGGTTTAGACCAAGTTATGAAGAGGTTGTTCAAAAGTAGGTATGTCTTTCAGGGGATCATGGATGCCGCAAGTAGTGCACCTGAAGTAGTCAATACCAGTCCTGGTCAATTTGCTCACCTTGATCCCAGCATGTGGCCTTCACAATGATGAGGGTAAGGAGAGAAAGGTATGTGATTGAACTATGTAGCTAAATAAGCAGGCCAATTCTGCGCTATCGAATAGATATGATGACCGAGATGCCCAGAGATGTGTTGGTGAGTGAGATATGTGATATCGCAAATGGAGTTCGCTTCATGATTCATATGTCAACTTGATCGATAGTCGTACCAAGCGATCAAGATCCTGCCGTGGAGGAATCCAATACATGCGAGAAGGACGATAGTTTTCATCGCCTCTGTCTGCTAGACGAGGCGTACGACAACCCAGATATAAACCGAAGTGCTATGTGTCGCGATGTCAATTGCCCGGATCGAAAGAACTCCTCGTGAGACGATAATCGAATACGCCGTAGGAGAAGAAATGATGCAATCATGCGCCGCATGGATGCGAACAACGGACCACACCTACCTCGTCGAAGGCCGGCAGGACTGAGGTGTCCCATTTACTTCCCACCCTTCTTGAACAGCTCCCACGCTTCGACTAAAGCACGTTTGAGTTCATCCTGCTTGGCATGTTCATCAACCACATCGCTAGTGGCATTGGTGTTATCGTTCGGGAGCTTCTCGTCGTAGCTCTCACCGTTAAAGAGCACTCGGAGGTTGATCCACGTCGGAACCGCCTTAGCCTTACTTAGATCCGAACCACCGAAGACATCTTTGCTGATCTCGCCATGAAGACGCTGAATGTAGACTTTCCACTTCTCATGCTCCTTCCTTGACCACTGCTTGCCAAAGCCCTTGCCCGCGGCGTCCATCTCGAGGATCAGCGTGAGTGTATCAAGACCGCGATAGTGGTTCTTCATGACGTTATATCCGCCGCTGAGAAGCCAGTGAAGGCCGTAGAAAGACCGAAGTCGGATGTTGAGCCTGGTGACAAGACGCTGGCAGCCGGATGGGAAGAGGCGAACACTAAAGTCTGGAGGCGGCGACATCTCGTTTGTGGGTTTGACAAGCTCAAAAGCATTCTTGCCGTAGAGAATAGCTTTAGCTTCGGCGTGGACCTCCTTGCTCACGCGAAGAATGTTGATATTGGTAGCTGCAAACCGAGAGAAGCGAACTTTGTATCCGTCAACAGTGAGTTGAGTAAGGGCGTACGCGATACCGGGAAGGTATTCAAGCCGCTCGGCATACAGAAAGGCCCTTTTCTCGTCATGGAACGAAGTGTGGTTCTGGCGGACACATATAATCGCAGGTACGACGAGGAGGTGTTCGTAGACCTTTTTGCGGACATACAGGGGAAGTTTCATGAATGGGAAGGGATCAGTGGCGGCACGAGTCTCCAAGGAGATGGCGAGGGCAGCTAGCGGATCATTTTTCCCTGGAATATTGCTCTTGGACGTGACTGAAGTTGTCGAAGATGGTGATGTAATGGGAGTTTCATCGGTAGAGATAGTCTCTGCTTCGCTGATGTCGCTGAGCTCGGTGTCGGATCCTTCTTGAGGCTCTTCGAAGAACGTGGTCAAAGATTCGCCCTCAACAGTCTTAGTCGAGCGCCTTGAGGTGGTATTGGCAACCGCTGCGTCAGTGAACCGAACTCGTTTGCTAAAGTCACCAGTTGGAGGTGGCGTGAGGAGGTATGATGGAGGAGGTGTCTGCGGTCGCTCAATTGCTATGCCCATTTCGATGATCGGGCTGTGATTTATTGAGTGCGGTCAAGTATTCTGATGGCTGAATTGAAGAGCTAGGGGAGACGTCGATAGATGGAGAAGTAAGAGAGTTGGAGTTTAGCTTATGTGAGGTTTCTACGTGAAGGTGAGGTTCGATTGCTGATACACGCTAAGCGAAGCGTCGGTGAACTCGAGGTGACGCATAGTTTGAGGCATTTTAAAGCTATGAAGAGGTGAAGGAAGGTTGATGGCACTGAGCTGCCGAGGACTAGAATTTTGGGATACAAGTGACACATTGAGAACGAAATTCGTATAGCAGGCAGATGGCCATATCAAGAACCTCCCGGTATAATGAGGAGATTCTGCTGCCATAAATGAAAAAAAGAGTAGACGTATTAGAAACTTATACTTAGCCAGAGGTCGGGCTCACTTGCCCAAGTGTTGTAACTCTTGCACGACGAGCGCTCTCACTCGACGAGCCTTATAGAGCCTTTACCAGGACAGCTGCGGCATGAGCAAACGGGCTCATGAGCTCGAATTTAGTTTGGCAATTCTTGCGATCTTGAACGCTGTAACAAACGCTCCGCTTGGAGGGCGAGGCTTTTGTGAGGGAAAATAGCACGTGGTGCCTTCAGTCCTTGCCTCGCGCTGCCACCCATAACAACATAGTGTATATATATTGAAAATGGCCCTATAAGAGAGAATGATGGAGTAAGGATTCAAAGATGAAGCTGTGTTCGAAGCTCGCCGCCAGGGCTCGAAAAGAGCTCAAGTCTCAATTTGCACTAGCGGCAGTCCCGTGCCGAGCCCGGGAGAAACCTCATCGCAACATCCTCACTCCACAGCACCCGCGCTCCGAACGCTCCCCCATCCCGCAATCCATCTCCTCTCTACCCGCCATGTCCGCAGCCCGCGCCTTCAGCACCGCTCTCCGGGCAGGTGCCCCCCGCGCCCCAATTGCTGCTCGCTACGCCGTCACTCGAAGCTACGCTGCTGCCGCTGCACCGACCGGCGCTGCGAACAAGCCGCCCGTGGCCCTCTTCGGCGTCGATGGCACATACGCGAGTGCTCTGGTACGACTCCCACAGGTTCAATTGCGGTTTTAGCGATGATTAGAGGATGGAAAGAAGGTCAATGGTTGGAACCAGAGCTGGGCTAACAATTTGTGGTAGTACACCGCGGCCGCCAAAACCAACGCTCTCGACCCCACCGCAAAGTCGCTCGAGTCGCTCGCCGGCGTCTTCAAGAAGGACCCCAAACTCACCGAGATCCTCCACGCCCCTACCCTCTCCGTCTCGGATAAGCAGCAGATTGTCCAGGAACTCCAGAAGCACATTGGTGGCGCGGACAAGGAGGGCATTGTCAAGAACTTCCTCAACACCCTCGCGGAGAACAACCGATTGGGTGTACTAGAGGGTGTTGTCGAGAAGTTCGCGGTGCTCATTGGTGCGCACCGTGGTGAGATTGAGCTTGTGGTTACTAGCGCTGCGGTACGTTCACGCCCTTGAGAGAGGATAGAAATTCTAGGCAGCTGGCGCAGGACAAGGCAGTCTCATGAAGGAATTCAGCTGACATATAACAGCCCCTCGACAACAGGACCCTCAGCCGCCTCGAGTCCGCCATCAGCAAATCGCAGTACGTCTCGTCTGGCCAGAAACTCAAGGTCGTCTCCAAGGTCAACCCCGAAATCCGCGGTGGACTCATTGTTGAGATTGGTGACCGCACCATCGACCTGTCCGTCTCCGCCAAGATGGCCAAGATGAACAAGCTGCTCAAGGATACTTTGTAAATATATATCGAGCGGCAGGTGGATGGATGTAGGGACAGGATGTGTATTCTAGATGAAGCGTGAAGAGAAATTTACTACTGTCTAAAGCCTTGCATCAACAAAGCCCAGTTTCGGGAGACTCCATGCGACTTTCTAACATAGCCTGGAACGTATAGGTATTTATCGGACTAAGTAATGCAAAGCAACGTAAAGAACCAGGAACTCCACAGCATATTCATGAACATCATCTACAGTGCAACATAAACTGGTTTGAGATAGCGTGAGCTCTTCAGAACTCTACATTGCTGAGCAAATGGCTTGAAGATGAGGATTCTTGAAGACCCTCGGGGTACTGAAGGCTCACTAGATTTCGGAGACGTATATTATCCTAAAGACAGCTTTCATCCAAATCCTTACTGCAATTTGCAATAATTCCTCCCATGATCAACCTGCCACTTGCACAAACTGACCTCCACGGCCATGCTCAGAAACCCTGCCACACAAATGCCCCCCGAGTCACTCACACTCGTCGCGCCCAGACTGAACTCCCGATCCTCTTTCGGCACGTTATCTGTAATTTCTGCAAACGTGCTGACATAGACCAGCCCTCCCAGCAACCCTTCCCAGAATACCACCACACAGACGATGTAATATGAGGGTATGAAGTCGAACATGGCGTGGAGCGTGAGCAAGACGAGGTTGATGACTTGAAGGAAAGAAGGGAAGTAGAGGTGGTGGATGCGGATGAAGGGTGTCGAGGATCGGGAGATGAAGACGCCAACTTGGTAAATTGCGTTGTAAGTGCTGTAGAAGGAGCGGTATTCGGTAAAAGGCGAGGAGGAGAGGGGGAAGAGGAGTGTTGGGGCGACGCCTTGGTTGATTGTGTACTCAGCGATGTAGACTAGCAACAGCGGGAGCATACTGAGAGAGATTAGTCTTGGTAGGTGGTTTGTTCGAGTGATGTTGCTTACTATGGGAAGAAAAGTCCACGGGCACGATGCAGGTTGGCTCGAAAGCTGTTCAGTGCCCCGATGACATTTTGATCACTTGTCGAGGTAGCGCTGTGTCCAGACGTTGTAGGCACCGAGGAAGATAGAAGTCTTTCGTGCTCTCTTTGATGGGCAGCTTCGTCTTCGTCTTCCTCTCTTTCTTCGCTTCCTAAAGCCTCGTATCCGCCATGCTTCGCTGCTCCAGCGCGCAGAGGACCCAGGGGTAGAATCAAGAAGAAGCTCAACACCATGATAAGCGGGAGGAAGGAGAATGCGAGTAGGCTTGTTCTCGGGCTAATCTGGAGCGTATTCGTAGCAATCGCATACGCTCCAGCTCCAACCAAGCCAGCACCACCCGTCCCAGACCCCCAAGCAGCGAGCGCAAAGTGTCCATAATAATGGGTGAGGCCCAGAAAGCTCAGCTCACCACCTCCACTGCTCAAGCTTGCCAACATGACACCACACATCTTTATCGCTATGGTCCTCGAATCCTGTAACGGAGGGGTGAGGGCGATGATGAGCATGCCGCTTGCTGACAGGGCGACGAAGATGAGAATGCGGACATTGTATGGTATCTTGTGGATGAAGTACGGTGCGCATAGTTTGGTCAGGAAGGAGGGTATGACATCGGCGAGCAGTACGACGCCTTTGGGCACGTTTGGGCCTACGAGGTCGAGGGCAGAGGAGAGAATGATCACGTAGAGCACGTTGTTGATTAGTCCTGCATGTACGTTAGCCAGAGCTCAAGGTCAATCACGGCCTGTAGTGCAAGCACGAGACGAACTGCCACCAGCTTGTCACCGCTCAGACTCGACGAATTCAATAACAACTTGGGCCTGCGCTAGCGGCTAAGTACTATTCCTGAGCAAGATACTAGATTCGGAGCATAAGTGGCAATAGTGTAGTAGCCGTACCAAAAAGCCAAAAGGCGGCGCAAACCCTCGGATCCGCGCCATGGAAGACAGCTTTCAGCCGCGCACGGTAGACTGCCCAAGAAGATGCGGGTGAGCCAGGCATAGGAAGGAGAGGCATAGGATCTGCGGAGAGGGTTGCTGCTTCACATAGCGAACGTCGATGACAGCATCAAAGTGAAGCCAGCGCACGTGAACAGCGCAGACGATGAGGCTGACTTAGTTGGTGTTGAGCAGGCGACCTCGAACGCCAGGGCATGGATGATCAGCACACTAGGCTTGGCAGAAGGCGGTCAGGAACCATGCATGGATGCTGGCTGCGACAGGCGTCAGTGGTCCCGAGGGCCATGGGCTTTGTTTTGCGCGCAGACTGGGTCAAGACATTGGGCACTATTACCAGGATCTCTGATAAATACACATCACATACGAGCAGTCGTCTCAACGGTGACGAGATCTGAAGCGAGAGAGCACCTCGAGGGTCTTGGGTTACGCGCTCCAAGCAGCCCTATCACATCATAGTGGAAAAGTGGTCGGGGGTGTTCCTGCGGGGCTGCAAGGATCCTGTGGCTGTCTGGGCGGCAGGTAAGCCCAGCCAAAGATTCCGTTCGCTTGGTTCCATTTGCGCTTTCTCGTCTCCTCGCATTTCGAGTGCTTCTCATTTCGAGTGCTTCTTTCCTTCTTCCGCTCATAGTCGCCGTTTGCGAGCGTCTACTTTTCAGCATCGCTCTCATGCTCTCGGCATTGGACCAAGTGGCCTTCATCTAGGCATTTAGCTCGATCCTTCTACACTTGACCGCCTTCTAGATGAGCCAGAAACCGGCTGCAACACCATGGACCGCCAACCTGCGCCGCCGCCCTTCCAGCGCCCGCCAGATCGACATATGATCCAGAATCCAAACTACCAGCCTCCAACCACGCAGGCCTATAATGGCTACCCTCCCTCGACCTCGCAACCACAGCAACCTCTCCACGCTCCCTTCGCAGCAGCAGACCCATACTCGATCCCTCGACGCGATCCCTTCTTTCCTGCGGCTTCACAACACATCCGACGCAGTAGTCAAGGAGTGCTTGGTGGTAATAACGCGCCGCAAGGCCAGGCGGAGGGACAAGGTGGCTGGGCAACTACAGGTACGGCAGCTTCTCTTTTGGAACACATGCAGGCGCAACACGCACAACATGGTGGGTTTGACTGTCATGGACACGCTGGTCGAGTTTTGTGGAAAGCGAGCGAGCAGCCATGCTTCCTGAAGGCTAAAGGCCATGAAGCAGCTCTGCAGCCAGTACTGCAGGGCGCAGAAGCTCGTGAAGCTGTTCTGGCTACAAGCAGCCAACGATGACTCGTCCGCTTTCCACAAGACACGACCTGCGGCCTAGAACATGTCGTGGAGAAGACATGTCTTAGACACTGGTGGCACGGCTCGCGTGGCCGTTCGAGTGGTCGAGGATCAGACAAAAGAAACGATGTGGAGAGTCACCGCTTGCATACCGCTGCTGCATGCTGTCCTGCATGACACGTCAACTGCAGAAGAAGCTCCAGGAACTCGACTTTGTGGCTGGACGGTGCACGCCTCCACACTTCACCGCCTGTTGCGACGCTGAGTTGGTGTGCAGCGCAGCTTTGCTGGCGGTGCTTTTCATGCGCATCCCATTCGCAGTCTCGAGCTTCCCTCTTAGTCACGCTTTGCGAGTATGCGCAGAGGCTGCGCGCATTGCTGCCGCTGGCGATGATGCGTGGGTTTGGCGAATTTCGGATGGCGTTCTCCGCACATGTGGCTCGCCTCTAATGCAAGATCCACCTGCGCGCCAAACCCTTTTTGAAAAGATGGGACGGCTGATCGATTGTTAGCGCGACCCAGTAATGGGAACTATGGCATCCATCAACACTCCCAGCTCGGCCATCCACCACAGCCATCCATGAGCAGTTCAAACAACCCTCCCGGCCCGTCGCCTTACGGCTACGACGCTGCACGCAGGCGCTCTCTCAATGGGGGAAGCCCCCCGAACCCCTACGGAGGTAACGCCCCGCATTTACCAGCCAGCTCCCAAGCTTCCTCGCAGGCTAACACTCCTGCAGCTCCATCCCACGACCCTCCTCCGCCGCCGTCCTTTGCACGACCGCAGATGCCTCCGCCATCGTCGCCGCCGCAGCAGCATCTGCATGCATCGCAACCACAACGCCCGCCGTACGCGTCCAATTTCGGCGCAAACAGAGAGCTCCCTGGGCTAGGGCAGGCGCTGCGACCAGGGAGCAGCATGTCCATCTCATCACTTATCGGCGGCGGGGACACAGGTGCTCCTACCCAGGCATCACAGTCACAGTCGTCACCTCCCACAAACGCGCCGGCATCGAACAGTCACAGCATGCAACCGCCGTCGCCCCGGCGTGGCTTACCCCCGGGACCACGATCAGAGTTCGCTCCCTTCCGACGCCAACCGTCACCCGACCGCAACATCTATGGCATTAACACATCAAGGCCGTCTGATGGGCACGGCTTCTCTGCGGGCTCGCCCACACGCTCGTACAGCAATCACGGTTCTCCAGAGCTAGGCCGGCAATCGCTACCTCCAACAACGCAGCCCTACAAACCCATGGGCTTTCCCGGCCAACGTCTTTATGCACCAACCGATGCGGTTCGACCGCCTCCTGGAAGCGTCCCTCCTCGGCCAAACAGCCAGCCAACTGGCCCTCTTGGAACCCCAGAACAAGAAAGGAGATCACTCTACGACACTTCAGGAGGGCGCCGTAGCGCCTATGGAGTACCTGAGGAACGACGGAGAACGTTAGGGGAGTCAGCCCGGCCCAACGCTGCCGAGCTTTTGGGAGGTGCTGGCCAGAGTGCCTTGGAAAGAGATCGTCCTATCACAGTGCACCCCGTGTCGCAGTCCATTTTCAGCCCGCCTCGCGAGCAACACAGCATTGCTGGACCGACGGATGCTCCGCGTAGCCTTTGGCGGCATTCAGCGCCCATCGATGCTCCCCGCGAACCTACCGATGGTCGACGTGAAGAGCATGCGACACTACCTCGCACCTATGGCTCGTACCCATCACCCTCGCTCAGCGCCCCACGCTACGGTGGCCTGGGTGCTGAAGACATGATTCGAGGACGTAGTGTGGATCAGTTGAGTAACCGCGTAGTAGAGCAGTATCATGCTCCTCCTACGTCAGATCCCAACTCCCTCGAGCGCCATAGGACGGAACCACTTGCTCGCTCATTATCCTCAGGGGGCCGGTCTTTGTACGACCAGTCACAACGGATGGGAGAGGCGATGCAACATTCGAAGTCACATATTGGGTTTGGACTGGATGCCAATAGAAGGACAGGCCGTGCGTCTCCACTTCCGCAAGCTGTTCAAGGCGCTCAAACACAGCCCTTGTCGATCGGCAAAGACCCGGGCATCAAGAGCGAGTTCGGGCGAATGTTTTCTGGTCTTGGGAGCGGGTTGGGATCGTCGACACCCTCGCGTGGCAGCCCGATGCCACAGAACGGACAAGGTTCCTTTTCCCACGAATCGGAACCAGGCGACATGCTGAGGCTTCAGAGGGTGAACTCCCAACAAGGAAGAAAATCTAAACGGGTCAAGGATGAGGAAGGCATCTTCGATGTTGAAAGCGGCGACGGGAGAGGAACACCGTCTGGTGTCCGCGGTGCTAAACGCAACAAGCACCATCATCACCATCCGCCACACCACCAGTTAGTATACTCCCTTCTCGATTGCATAACACCTAGCTAACCATGCAGTCACCATCACCACCACCATCACCACCACAAACCAGACGAAGAGATCCCCCTTTCTACCACTTCGACTCCACTGAACGGGAGGCAATCGACCGTGCCGCAAGCTAGCACTGTCCAGCCCGTACACCATCATCACCACATCCAAGGGAATCCACACCACCATCACCACCATCATGCACCTCGAGCGAACCAGCAGCCGCCTCTCCCTGCGGTCAAAGTTCCGATCCTAGTCCACGACATCCAATCTATTCTCGAGGATGCTGCTAAACATCCTCGTAAGCACCTTGGATCCCATCTATATGAGGCCACCACGGAATTGCCTAAACCTAACTCATCGTTGGACGATCAGTTTGGATATGCCTCCAAACCGAACCATTTACCTCGCTTTGAATCCAACCCAATCAACTGTACCTTTACCATTAGGGTGCCGAGATTCTATTTGAAGCCACGCCAACGGCAACACATAGTTCTAGAACGGCATCTTTGGGGTGCACGTGTATACCGCGATGATTCAGATCCCATCGCTGCCGCCATCCATTCTGGGTGGATTCGAGGAGAGTGGGATGACACAGTGGATGTCACTATGCTCGACCCACGCATCAGCGCGCCCAATGAACCCACCGATGCTGAAGAGACGCTTACAAAGCCTCCGGCTGCCCCAGTGACACCGCCTGCCGATATGGATTTACAGATCGAGATCCTCATTTTGCCCCAACTGCAGGAATACACTGGCTCCGTCGAATACGGAATCTCCAGTCGCAAGAGCAAAGCACATGAAGGCCTGAGCTTTATGATCAACAAGATCAGATGGGTTGAAGAAGGAATTGGCAGTCGGGGCCAAGAACGTACAGCAGCAGCGCTAAAGCGCAGGCTCGATGCGAGTGCTACACTCCTCGCTCTCCAGAGTGGAATGGATGGTCCTCGTAGAAGTAACGGGATGGCGAAACTACACGCTTGATGTTGAACAGGATTTTCCTTGACATGTCACGGCCGCCTCTGGATATCTGAGCACATAGCTCGATTTGTAGCATTAGGATGATTTGTTCAGCATTGCTAGATACCCGCATTTTTATAGCTTGAACACTTTGGCGCAGGATTGCATTAGCGACAAGGGACATTTTGTATATGGGTAGCCTGTAGAAGGGCGATTTGAGAGTCTAGAGACTCGTGGCTTGATATTGAATACGTCTTGTTCCAAACAGGTGTGCGAAAGTGATGTACAGACTGCATGAAGGACATGTGCACGTGGTAAGGGTTGCGGGCAAACGAGCAGCGATTGCAACAGCGATAACGGTATGTGGTTGTGCTTTTTGAGCTTGCAACGTGTCGACAAGGCAGGCTAGAGTCTTCCCAACCGGCAACGGCTTGCACGTCTTGGGCAGGAGCACTTCGATTGCAATTGTTTTTCTTGCAAATTACATGCGAGACATCTTGCTCGCCAGCGTTTCTGTGTGCAAGACATTTGACACCCACCTCGTACTGCCCCACCACTGCTCACCAGAACGACTTAACGCGCGAACGGTAACGTGTCAGCATTGCCAGAAGGTTTCCGCTGCAGTAGCAATGATGGGCCATAGCAGGACCTACTCCATATCGACGGTACGTAAAAATCTCATATTTTTCTACACCCATTCGCCACAGACTCGGTTCGTTGGCCGAGCTCGTGGCGAGACTTCAGGGCCAACCCAAGAAAAGAGGTTCCGGCATCCGGCGGCTTAAGATTAGCCATGGACTGGTCCACCATGGCACTGGAGCCATGTTCGTCATACCGAGATGCGCACTGTGTCATGGCACACGACCAAAGAATCGTTAGTACCATGGCCGTTTGGCGGTCCCGGATTGCGCCTGCGTCGGGCAGGTGGAACAGTTCAGCGCGGCCAACGCCTGCTCACCCGAAAAAGGGTTGCCTGTTACGATCGCTCCACAGGGCCTTTACCGAACGGCTTGTGAAAAAGACGGCGTTCTAAATGCGGGGAATTGTCCATCATCATCAAGCTTCGTCTCCTCGCTTCTCGAATGCCGAGCCGAAACTCACGACTCTGCAACACGACACCCCACGCCCATACAACAGCTGCCTCAACATTGCACTTTGCCAGGCCTTGTAGTTTCTGGATTTTTCCCGTTGACTGCCTGGCTTCTGTCCCTACTGTGTCTTGATTAAAAGCCGCATAATATCGCTACGCCTCGGAAAACCCTCCGGCTGGATTCCGAGCCATATTACTTTTCTCGATTCTTGCCGCGAACATTTTACAGCGCCCTTTTCTTCGTTTCTACGTCTCACAGGGAGCTGGACTCGCCGTCGCGCACAATGGCAGATACCAATGGCTTCTACGCGCCGAATATGCGCAAAGTGCCCACGGGCGAGTTTGTGAGGCCGAGCAGAAAGACTAATGGTGCCGGTGTGCAGGCTGAAGATACGCGAATATGCGTCGTCATGGTGGGCTTGCCCGCTCGGGGCAAGAGTCTGATTGCACAGAAAGGTAGGACATGCTGCTCAAACCTGTCTCGCTATCGCTGACTTTGTGCAACTGCAGTTGTACGCTACCTGCATTGGCTGTCAATCAAAGCGAAGACATTCAACGTGGGACAATATCGCCGCACTGCGACCCCGAACCCCTCCGCCGAGTTCTTCGACACCTCAAATTCGGAAGGAGAGCGCCTGCGGAAAGCCGCTGCCGAAGCAGCTGTCAATGACATGTGCAAGTGGTTCGCAGAGGGTAGGGGGCTGATTGCAATACTGGACGCGACAAACTCGACCAAGAGCCGGCGAAGGTGGATACAAGAACGCTGCACAGCAGAGAACATTGAGACACTGTTCGTCGAATCAAAATGCGACGATGAGGAGCTTATCATGAGCAATATCCTAGAGGTGAAGACGACGTCACCAGACTATGTCGGACAAGACCCAGAAGAAGCTGCCGCAGACTTTCGAAACCGCATTAGAAACTACGAGAAGGTGTACGAGACGATTGACGAGGACGAGCGCGATCTTACCTACGTCAAGTTGATCGATGTGGGAAAGCAGGTCATTATCAACCAAATACAGGACTATCTCCAAAGTAGAGTGGTATACTACCTGATGAATCTTCACATCAAGCCGCGCTCGATTTGGTTATCACGGGTAAGGCAATATTTAGGCTTTGAGATCACGCAAACTAACAGTGACAGCACGGCGAATCAGAATACAACCTGTCAGGCCAAATTGGAGGAGACGCGGACCTCTCAGAGCGAGGGGATGCCTACGCCCATGCTCTACCAGGCCTGGTTGCAAAATCCGTTGGCGATGGTCGCAGATTAACTGTTTGGACATCCACACTTAAGCGAACGATCCAAACTGCACGATTCCTTACCTTTGAGAAGCTAGAATGGAAAGCTCTGGACGAACTCGACTCTGGCGTCTGCGACGGCCTAACGTATGCCCAAATCGAGCAAAAATACCCCGAAGACTTTGCGCAGCGCGACGAAGACAAGTACAACTACCGCTACCTAGGCGGAGAATCGTACCGCGACGTTGTCATCCGTCTCGAGCCCATCATCATGGAGTTAGAGCGCAGCGAGAACATCTTGATAGTCACCCACCAGGCCATTTTAAGATGCATCTACGCCTATTTCATGAACGTACCGCAGGAACAGAGCCCGTGGATGGAAGTACCACTACATACGCTGATCAAGTTGACGCCCAAGGCGTACTCGACGCAAGAAGAAAGACTGAAGGCCGATATACCGGCCGTCAGCACGTGGAGAGGTAAGGGCAGCAAGGCTGAACATCAGCAGACGAACGGCAGCGCATAGCCTGACGTCACCAGCTCCGGGGGATACTGATTACGCACGTTGACGAGCGCCGCCGGGAGCGGGATGCGGGAGAAGTGATTAGTCAGTCAGGCAGGACTTGAGACACAGCGACAGATATGGAGCAGTGTGGAACAATGATTAAGATGATGGAAGGCCAAGAGTGAAGGATAG
Source organism: Parafenestella ontariensis (assembly GCA_021596325.1). NCBI lineage: Eukaryota > Fungi > Ascomycota > Dothideomycetes > Pleosporales > Cucurbitariaceae > Parafenestella > Parafenestella ontariensis. The sequence continues at coordinate 115,886 of JAKGDA010000025.1, forward strand.
AGATATAACGGTTAGGCGGATTTCTTCCAGCAGTCTTTCCGGTTTTGGGTTTATACGTGGTTCATATTGTGGGATAAGGGCATTCTAGGCTCAAGGGCGCATGTTACGGGCATTATGGGCATAGATTGGCATCATCCTCCTCCGCTTCTAATGTCTCTATATCATTGGTCATATATACTCCCCGAATGCCTAAATGGGATGGGTTGAATGACTCAAGTGCTCAGATACTCAAAGACAACATACCTGCAACAGAATCTCTACTGCAAGGTCTTTATGATTGTGCTTATGTTGAATGTAATCATCTCGAGACCGTATGCAGGATTGATGTGACGAACGAGTTGTCTCAGCAATAGAGCCAACCGCTCAGTTGCAGTGTATTCATTTTGACTAGATTATCATTATAACAACATCTACTCCGAGATGTAGTATTCATCAACCCGAGGCCCAAACCGATGAAGGCTAACCCAGCCCAGTCCCAGTCCAGTTCGTTAACCCTTGACCTCCTGACCGAAAATCCCAGTCCCAGGTCTGTCTGTGTGTATATACGTGTCCCAAATTTCCCATATGATTTTCCAACCTTCCAAAAAAAAAAAAGAAAAAACGCCGCGCTGAAACAATGCAGATGCAATTGCAATTGAACCCCAAAAAAAATGCCTCCCTTGGTGCTGTTGTTGGTTCATTTCCTCACAGCAATAACAGCATCCACCCCGCTGCGCCAACCACCACGCCTTCAACCCACATATCGAGTCCTCCTCCTCTGCCGTATTGATTCGATACACCCGCGCCTTTACTAGTCTCTCCAATCCCGCTGGCAATGAGATCGCCCGCATCACGTCCGCTTGTCGTCGTGGATTTTCTGGCCGATACGCTGGCTGAACTCTGCGCCCCTGAAGTCGCGGTCGTGCTCGCGCTATTACTCGCCGGCACCATTTGAATACTGCTCGTCTGCCCATTCACCACCAGCGCAGTGCCCTTCGGATCAAGACTATACGTCGTCCCCGCCATCGTGACCGCATCGCCTGGACTCAGCGTAGTCCCGGGGCCGAGTACGTACGCTGTTGTGCCGTCCTGCACAGTCGCCGTGTACGTTGCGCCGTCGATAGTCAGTGCAGGCGCGGCGGTGACGATACCCGCTGGCGCTGCGTTTGCGAGTGTAGACGTCTGGCCGTTTACAACGACGACGGTTCCACTAGGCCCGAGACTATATGTGCTTCCTTCGACGGTGATAGCCGGGCCGCCAGGCGCCAGCGTCGAGGGGCCGATGACGAATTCGCCCGCTGGGTTAGCGGTGATAGTGGTACTGCTTCCGATTGTGAGGACCGGGGCGCCACCGGTTGGGCTGATGGTCATGGTGCTGCCGTCAACGACTAGTCTGGAGCCTCCGCCGCCGGTTGGTGCGACTACGGGGACGCCGTTGATTGTCTTTGTTTCGCCTGGGTAGAATGTCTCGGTGCCGATTACGATGGCGGGCGCTGCTTGGTCCTGCTCGTGTGGTTGATCTGGGTTGTTTTGCGCTGGTTCGGGAGTGTGAACGGGGTAGATGTGGTCGCCGATTGTGATGCTTTGACCTGCTGGGGTAGCTGCTGGCTGCTGCGACCAGATCGAAGGGTTATTGTGGATGATGGAAACGATGATATCAGGGATACTAGGCGCGGATTGTGGGTGGTTTGGGTTGGGTTTGTTTTCCGGCTGATTCGGGTTGTTTGGCTCTGGCTTCTCGTTTGGCTTTGGCTTGCCATCTGGATTGGATGTTGGGGCTGGAGTCCCGTCAGTCGCCTCAGTCATCTTGCCTGACGCTGCATCGTCTGTCTGTTTTGGGGGATCGACTGGCTTGGTGTTCTCGCATCTAAGGCAGCCCTGTCGCGTTACGTGCGTGGACGTTGACTCGTAAGTCGTGGAAATGAAGGTGCCCGTCGTCACAGATGAAAAAACTGGAGCTGTGAGTGACTCCGACTTGTGCAAAGTCGTTGATTCTGTCGCCGTCGCAGGACTCGAAGGAGCTTCCGGTGGGAGTGTCGGCTCTGGCTGCATGGTCCTGTCGGGATCTCCAGTACTAATATCAATATCATTAGGAGCGTGGGTAGTACAAGTAGCAATATCAGCGCCGCGATACTGCGATACAATATCCGGGTCCTGCTTCAAGAAGTCAACCAATTTCGACGGGAGCGGTAAAGGCCAGTCCGTGGGCAGGGCCGATGGTTCTCCAGTATAAGTCTGGATGAAATAACTCCAATCCTCAGTGGAAGTTGGTTCCCAATTCTTTAGTTTCGTGGGATATGGAGCACACGTTTGCATTGCCAGGCCCAATGCAGGATACGTTGAGTTGATGTATTCGTCAAGCCCGCCACCAAGGTCGTCGTAGATCAAATACGTCGGTCCTGCGAGAAGTGTTATGTACATCCCCGGCGTAGGCTCGACAACAAATGTAGGTGTTGCATGCGTAATCGTTTCGGTCCAGTCCCCATCATTGATAACAACAGTCTTCGTCTGGTTCACAGTCTCTGCCTCTGTGACTATAGTATCGATGGTGCTGCCGTCAAAATAGGTGATGATCTGTGTGACTACTGTCTCCGTCACAACTACGCTCGTCCACGGATTTGAAGTGTCCTCTTCCTCAAAGGAGGTGGTTATAAGATTGTATGCTTGAATAACGCAGCCGGTACATGGTCCAGTGTGTACACTCGAGGGAGCTATTGACGTAGAATTCGTAAAGGGAGGCGAAACATGCGAAGGCGCAAGCGTGAAATGAGGAGGTCGGGAGCTTGTCGACGACGGTCCCGGCTTATGATCTGATAAGGTGATGATAACTGGCGAAGGGAACGATGGTGCAGCGGAAGACCTTGGTGGTGATGCTATTAAGGAGCTGTTGACTGGATGCGTTAGTTGTATTGAAGACTTGCACACGCTAATAAAGCTACATACGGTCTGCGAATTGTTAGTTTTCAAGCAGTCATCAGTTGACGAATACATACCTCTTTCATTTCGTGGATTCACATCAGAGCTGGCTGCGAGTAGAGCAAACCCTCCCCAAAGCGCGTACTTCCACATGCTGTAATATTCCTTCTACATGAACGAGTGACAGTGCAAAAGTCAAAAGACAGACGTCACAACGTAACAAAACGAAAGCGAGAGCAAAGCCAGCCCTAGGAGGTTGAGAATCAATGGACGTTAATTATTTGAGCAGCCCGATGAGACGGGTGCACAGAGGCGCTATGAATAGACGCACATGCGACCCATGCGCGTCCCCTAGTGGCAGCATTTCGGCATGAACAAGGTACGCGTCCAATCGAAGCGTCCCAGTGGCAGTCCTAGGCACAGCCTGCTGGGAGTGGGTGGCCGTGCCGATCGGCTGAGGGATGTCTCTGTCTACATGCGTCGCCAAGCAGTACCAAACTTCGCGCTGGCCGATGGCAAACTCTGACACAAGAGAATGCGCTCGCCGACACGTGTCCACCGGCATGACAACAGCGTTGAAAGACTTTGTTCGAATACTGTAATCCGGTGGATCCAGCGTGATTGTGTTTCTCGCCTGATGCACCTGTAAAAGTTGGTTTCACAAGGCTGCGCAGAATCAGGATCGGCATCCTTGTGCGATGGTAGCACGAGTCAGCGGATTTTTCCCGTTTCGAGCTTGCGCGTTCAAGCGAACATCGCCCGAGTCTCTGCGGCAGCCAATCTCCACTGCGGCTCCTATCTGTGGTGTAGGGGTGGGTTTCCATGCTGTGGCTGGGGTAGCCCGACTCATTGACAAACGTCTGCACCCTGGCATCTCACGAAACGAATTTCACCGGTAGCAGGGTAATATGCATGACTGAGCAGGTCCGAGGCTGACAGGATCGACGTGGGTGACGCTCGCTCGTTCTGTCAATTGGTTCCGCGACCAATCGCCCATGCATCGGCCTCACATCCCCTACCGTGGTACCTCGTATTCAGCTCAACCGGCCTGTCTCTTGGCATCCCATGGGGCCGCTTTAGGCCGCACCCGGGCTGTGGGCAGACCTCCGTACCCATCCATATCCTCGAGAACCCCTCCGGATTTTCCTTCAGCCTTCTGTCAGGGTTCTTTCGAGCGCCAAGGGATGGAACCGTGACATAAGGACAGTAATTCTTCCTGTGCCACTGTTCCACCATCTCCACGCTATGAGTTCTGCATTTTTGTAATCTTTAATTCGTTCATGACCCGTTCACCTATGCATAATTCCCTGCCCATATTTGTCACCCATACACTCGCTTCCTAATGGGACTGGCCGCGCGAGCCACCGCGGCTCCCGAGCCCTACGTCGTGCCCCCTTCAAAACAGTTCGACGGCAATGATGGAAGCTGGAGTACCTTCGAAATCAGCGTGGGCACGCCTGGCCAGGACTTCCGGGTATTGCCATCCACAAAGGGCGGCGTCACATATGTAATAGCACCGGAAGGATGCATTGAAGGAGTCGACCCTTCTGATTGCCCAAATCTCCGGGGCGCCGAAATCTACCAAAGCACACAGAACATCGGATATCAGGTCAACATATCGACGTCATGGTCAGCGATTGGGCAATATGATGTGTATCTAGAAGAAGCGCTCAACTACACTGCGGGCGGCCTCTTTGGCTTTGACAAGGTGTCGCTAGGACCAGCGGCGGACAGCACGTCGTCATTGTCGCTGGACCATCAGGTCGTTGCTGGAGTTGCCGATCTGGATTACTTCATGGGCGTCCTTCCGCTGGGCCAAGCGGAATCCAGTTTCTCGAGTCTTAGCCAGTCCATCGACTCTCTTCTCTACCAACTGCGCAATGGCACCAAGATACCCAGTCTGTCATATTCATATACTGCTGGTGCAAAGTATCGGTTGAAGTCAGTCTTTGGTAGTTTAGTACTAGGTGGATATGATGAGACGCGGTTCAAAACAAACGATGACGACTTCTCATTTACGTTCTCCACGGACCCGTCAAAGCTATTAACCGTGGGCGTGGATTCTATCATGGGGACCAACACGCTGCGGGGAACCTTCTCACTAACATCCGGTGCACACTTTTCTGTCATCGACTCCACTGTGCCGCACCTGTGGTTACCAGACGAAGTCTGCGCGCAGTTTGAAACCGCCTTCGGGCTCACGTACGACCCTCAAACCGACCTGTATCTCGTCAACGATACTATCCACGAGGAGCTTCTTTCGAAGAACCCTACGATAACGATAAAGCTCGTCAATTCGCTAGAGGACTCCTCGAGCAACTATACAAACATAGAGCTACCGTATGCCGCATTCGATCTCCAAGCTTCGTACCCTTTCTACCAAAACGCAACGAACTACTTTCCCATCCGCCGCGCTGCGAACGATTCACAATACGTCCTAGGCCGGACATTACTACAAGAGGCCTATCTCATAGTAGACTACGAGCGAGCAAATTTCACAGTAGCACAAGCCGTATTTCCAGACCCTCTTCCCGCCGCCAAAGTGATCTCCATCACACCCCCCAACTCGGACTCAAATAACAACAGCAACAAATCCTCAGGACTCGGCAAAGGCGCAATAGCCGGCATAGCAGTCGGCGGCGCTCTTCTCCTCATCCTCGCCATCCTCGCAATCTTCTTCTTCCGCAGACGACGAACCCAGAAAAAGCAACGCTACGAACTCGCCGGCACCCAAGTCTCTGAATCCGGCTCGCGAAACCACCTCACTGCCGGCGGCGGCGGTGCACCTCTCAAGTCCCCAGGCCCCCAAGAGCTCAGCGGTACGCCGTTGACGGAGCTCGACTCCCCGCACAGAGAGTACTCCAACGGGTACCCTCAGGACTCCAAAACAATCATCACTGTGAGTGACACGCCACAGGAGTTGCATGCAGAGTCCCGGACGCCGATTACGCCGCGGTGGCAGGAGGTCCGTCTGCCGCTGCCATCGCATGACATGGATGGCGAGAGCAGTGGGAGTCGGAGTGTGAGTCGCGGGCCGAGTGACGACGGGTACGCGAGTGGTGAACTTGGGCCTCGATCGGGGGTTTCGCCTTTGACGGGGCAGTTTCAGCAAAATTGAGCAGTCTTATATGTGATTCTCACTCACGATATAGCAAAGGAGTCTTGGATCATCATATGGTTGATATTGGCGTTTCTTCTTTCTGGCTGTATATTTTTCTCTTGAGATACCAACTTGTACATAGGATAGGGCCCACATGGCATGTCACTGGGATCTGGACATAACAGTAGCGCGTGTTTAATGCGAGGATAACGATGGTTGTCGAGCTTTTCCAAGAATGGAAAATGGTTCGGCTTCCAATAGTCTTAGTCGTACCATTACTGGACTGGTTGCACCAACACGATATTGGCTTGCATTCCAATATATGCATGCTTCAATGGAAATACACTCATGCAACTACGACTTTCGACTCCAATGACACAGTAAATTGCAGTTGCCAGTTCTTCTCACGGCGTAGAAATGAGAGATGCACGTTAGCAGTCATACTCAATCCAAGCCTCCAGTAGTTTGCGGTACGTCTTCACCATGCAGGTTGATATTGAATTATTGAGCATCCGTCGCACATCTTAGCTAGGACTGTGATGTTAGTAGGTCGTCGACTAGTGGTGACTTTCCAGAGTGGTCGAGTCGTGGTTAGTTCATGGGGAGATGCTGCTTTGCAACCGTTACTCCTCAGTTCAAGTTGAATAGTGCGCTCACCAAGGGATGTGCTTGATATGGTCAGCAAAGATATACTTCAGTGTTGTGTATACCGAGATCTACACATCCTCATGTTTATGGGGTTTTCGTTAGAAAAACCCTGTAGCTGTGCTCATCACTGCAGTCTTCACGAAACTGGCAATCGTAGCATCGAGAAGTTGCCATGGTGTATACTTGGACCTAATATCATCTTCAAAGGCGGCTGATCAGCAGCTTACTCCTAAGGAGGGCTTTTAACTCAGCTTATACAGATGTCATTGATCGTTATGTCGAGATGTATACATGTCGCAGTCGTATCGCCGAAAAGCCTTCTTCGCACATATCCCTATGCATCAACAACACACGACGCCTTTTCTCACCACTCCAACCTCAGGTCCTTTAGCTTCTTGCTGTTGCCTGATCTGATCTACAATCCGCCCGGCCCGGCAGCGGTATGCGTACTTGCTCCCACGCCGGGTCCCAGCGTGGCGTGCGTCGCATCGCGATGAGCCGCCTCCCGCTCCCGCGTCTCACGCTCAATCTGCTCCTCGGTCTTCTTGTTACCCCGGGCGATGAGCTTCTCGATCAAACCGCCCTTCTTCGGCTCGTCGTGTTTGTCTGAGTCTTCGAATTCCTTCAGATAGGCGACGCGCTCGTGAGGGGGCATCGCGGCCAGCTCGGAGTCGATCGAGTCGCGGTTCTCTATAGAGGGGTTAGTGAGGTTTGATTGGCTGGGTAGTAGTGAGGTATGGGAACAGGCAGACAGAGCGGGAAGGTGTCAATAGGGGCTGAAGGGATTCAAAAAGATTGAATTTTCAAGCCGTAGATGAGGTGCTAAGTGCTACATACCCTCAATCGTGCCGACACCGTGGTGTTGGTCGCGGCTTGAGAATCCAGAGTCGTGCTCGGCCTGCGGCTTCTTGCTGCCGAGGTGAAGCTTCTCCTTAATCTTGTCCATTTTGATCGGTTTGGTATGTAGGTCTTAGCTTGTGGTTCGGTACTTCGGACAACTGAAGTCTGAGTTTGAAATGTGGGATGTTACTGTAGGTTGTTAGGTGCGCGGGCGTGAAGAGGGGTGATAGCTTACCCTGCGTATCAACTACGTCATAGGCGTTTGGTAGTTGATTTGCTGGCCAGCTGCATGTGGAGCATTCAGGCGGGGTTACGTATGTACCTGTCTCCTTGAAGAGCGGATTTGCGTCCCTGATTCAAATGTTGGAAGCGAATTGTTTTTCGTTCGAGTCGTGCTCCAGGCGTGGTTTGTCTCATTCTAACCGTCGCATCCGAACACTCGGGATTCGCTGCATTGCAACAACGTAGCCCTAGATTGACATGCTTAATATGGTTATAAGAATTAGACATTGCAGCTATCAAGTATCGCTTGCGTGGTTGCCTGTACAGACAAGGTCAAGAGATATCTTGTCCTCTCGTGGCATCCAGTTCCACAACCGAGTTTCGAACATAAACCCAAGTGAATATTGGCTCTCATAGCGACCAAAAAGAACAGATAGAGACGTCGCGACAGGGTTTCCTGCAAAGGTTGCGAAGAGTGCTCAAAGTAGTATGCGTGCCGCACTCGTTTACTACCAGAGGCCTTAACTGATCCGTCTGCACAATACAGCTCACACTATGTACCATCAGCTATAGCTCAGGAGCTCGCAAGATTAGAGTTTTGTTCACGACAAGACAAATGGATTCATTCGAAACATGTGCCTGCTCTAAAGCGAGCTGATATACTACGAAGTACTCTTCAACGGCCTCTAAACTTTCTTCACTTCACTTTGGCACCCTGCTATATACATTGAATAACAATAATTGCCTATTTGGCAGCAGGCATTCACCAAGGTCTACTCCTGCTCTTCAAAGCTTCCTGACATTGCGATTCAAAGCTGTCTTTGGCGGTAAAACAGTCGCAACTGCCGCCCCTGAGCTTCTGCTCATACTGGCAGTCCTTCTTCGTCTGGAGCTTCAGGAGCCCCACTCACGGCTCCATATACCCGTATTGGGACTTGGACCTCGAAACTCTCAGCTGGCAATCTTTGCGCCGCTGCCAGAATAACGCCTCTGTCATCGCTAGATATCTCTTCTAATAGATCGTCCCAAACTGCTTCCTCACCGTCTTCATATGTCAAGCGCGGTGTGATAAATTCCACTCTTAGTTTCCACTCCAGACTCACTCCACTGGTAATGAACTCTGGAGTCGCATGGGGGGGTATTGTAGGCGAGAATGCAAGCTTTTGTGCAAACAGCGCGTTTTCAGAAAATGAGGCGTGCACCTTTTTGGTCACACGATAGATAGATGCGTTCGACCGCAGGGCTATCGCAGGGTCCACTTTCTCTGAGGTCTCCAGTGATACATGCACGGAATAAGAGGGAATGTGTGAGTCGGTGAAGTCGATTACAGCGGACATGGTCTCACCAAGTCGGTACGTAGGCCGAGCCAGCATGATGACCGCTACGCGCCGACCGCTCCGAGCAATCTCGAAGCGGTTGGCGCTCTGATTTGCTGCCCCTGTCAGGTTGCTACGGAGGATGGCCATGTCGATAGCTTCCTTCATGCTCTGAGGTTCATCGGATACTGGAGAACGTCCAGGCATTGTGCCTGTTGGCGAAAGTAGTCCCATGCTTGAATTTTGTCGGGGTCGATCTAGGAGGTTATCGACATATTCGAGGAAGTCACTGAATGCGTTATCGTCGGCCTGCCCTGATGCAGAGCTCTTCTTCGTCAGGGGAGAAGACTTGGCACTCGTTGCAGCCTCTACGCTCGCTGTTCGGGCTTGATCGCGCAATATGATATACGGAGACATCAAGTCATGCCCAAGGACCTCACCGCGGCCTGTCTTGCATTAATATCTAACGTTTCATGGCGAGAATGAACATACCAGTCACACTGCCAAAGACCCGGAAAGGGACTTCTACCTGCCTCACTTGCTGGTCTTTGGTGGACCCAGCACGTTGTGTACCAATGGTGAGGTTGTATGCGACCTTCATCGACCGTCCCTTATGCGTAGGTGGTAAACCTCGAGGTATTGTGAAGCTATACGTGTAGCTGCGGCTTTCCCCAGGCGCGAGCTTAAGATCAACGAACAAGATAGATTGAGGCGTGGTAATAAGCGGGACCGTCTTCGAACTGGCAATTCCTCTCATCTCCCGGATACTGGAAGGCTCTGACGCACCCAGTAGACCGCCTAGCGACTCCCCGATGTTGCCCCAACCCAATGCGCCGAACAAACCACTTTCGCGCTTTGTTCTTTCGACCCCAACAACACCGCCTCCACCCTGACCACCGACTACTCCTTTCCTCTTGACTTCCTCGAATGGCGCTTGATTGATCAGTGACCCGTCGAGGGTGAATGACCCCATTATCTGAGCATAGCCCATCATGAGCGACTCAGGGCGGCTCTGCCGATTGGGTGGGGCTAGCTGAGATGTTTGCCGTTGATGCATTGGCCGTTGTAGCAGACGGGTAGATGGATTGGCTGTGTATTCAGAAGCTAAAGTTTCGTTCGAGTTGTTGCTCATGGAGTAGAACTCTCCGCTACTACGCGGAGTGCCATCCATGCTTGACCCCGATAGTATTCGAGCTACAGGCGACAGAGTTTCTAGGTTGGAGTTTGTTTGCATCCGTCGATTTTCATACGGCGGTAGAGGGGACTGCCGTCGGACTTGGGTAACGTGTGCGGGAGGACTGCCAGTGCTTTGTTCGGCTGAGCCATCTTCAGGTGGGGGTGCAGCGGGGAACTTGAAGCTTTGCGAGAAGGAGTTCGAGGGTTTTCGTGTTGTAATGGGAAGAGCGGGAGTGCTCGGAGTAGTCGTGATGCCCGGTCGCCTCCTTGCAGGTCGCGTAGGAAAAGCGAATTCGTCTGGGGGTTCCTGGACTATTGGAGGAGACGAGGCCCCGCCAGCAAGCGGAGACGGATGTGTTGCTGAACGGTGGCCTGGAGAAGCGACTGTAGCCATGTCAGTCAAACGAAGTAGCTCAGATGCGCTGCCCGTACCAGGATATGAGTTTGGCCTCCCAGGCACGACCTGTAGACTCGCTGACCTGCCGTGTCCTCTTGCAGGTCGTCTGATTGGTATGCCTCTTTCATGGCTGACTTCTGTCCCAGCATCCGTCCCTAGTGATATGATGGATAGTGACCTTCCATGCTTCTGCCCACCTGTGTTATTGCCAAATGCTGCGCTCGGCGCAACAGGCGATCGGCGCTCTCCAGCGGTGGGCGGGTTGTGCAGTGACAGCGTTGAACGGTGTCCGCGAAGGTGCGGAGGCGGCAGCTGTGAAGTGAATGAGGAATTGCGGGATATCGAGGGTCGCGTCGAGGAGTGCACTGGGGGTAGTTTGCGCTGTCGCTCGCCGCCTGTCGCGAATCCAGTCTGCTTCCGGGCGGGAGAGCGATCGGGCCCTTCGGGAGAGGCTACGTTCTTGAAAGTAATTGTGCATTCTATGTCCTCGCCAGCGAACACGGTCGAGTCCTTCCATTGTACGAATACCCGGATATTCGAGGAGGACATGGTAGGGTGGCTAGGCGGCGCGGGCTGCGGGATTGTGAGCAGCTCATCGGGCGCGTCGGTCAAGCGACATGACGACTACCAGCCGTTAGACCTGGAGAGACAGCAGCGATCTCGATTGGGAGTTGGTGAGTATAGCGGACGCGGGACCTGAACGCGAACGTGCTCCGTCATGCACCGCATCCATGTCAAGGGTCTGGATCTGGGTCTGTGCATCTCAGCCAACATCATCAGATTCGCGACACCATCACGATTAACTTCAACAGAGAATTGATTCACTACGTACTTCGCTCAATTGATTCTTCGTCTGGAACGCTCTTGCCAATATGTCAACCTAAACACTATGCCGTATTTGCGTCCAACTCCTCTACATTGATGAATAGAGTCTCGTTGAGCTTAAACCTGCAGCGACGATCATTCACCTGATCGAGGATGCGGGTAACTACCTGTCCCCCTTCTGTTGGACTGCTGAGTTCACCATCATGGAAGCGTTCTATTGTCTTTATAGTAACCTGACAAAGTGTTACAGCTTGGAGTCTGTCGCCACGGTAGCTTTCGAACTGAACGAGAATACCGCGAACACCGCCTGCATGTGCACCAAGCTCCCATCTTCCGTCATGTATAAGCATTAATGAGCCATCAGTTGGCGGATGAAAAGTGTCGTTGAGTCTAACGACTAGATAGCAAGCTCCGCTCTCCGTCCTGAAGAGGAAAAGTGGTGGGACATTTTTGAGAGTTTTTGTGCGAAGGTGAAACCCTCCACATTAGAACGATAGCCTAGTATCGTCTAGCAACCCCTCGCCTTCAAGGCGGTTGCCGCGGACCTCTGCCATCCGCGTCCGACCAAACATACATGCAGCTTTGCGAAGTAGACTCTTGTGCGCCCATCGAAATCCTCGGAACGGCAGCTTCTCACCTGGCAAGAAAAGACAATCAAGTGGTATTTTTGGCATAATTTCCAAAATGCGCGCATGCGGTCGGCTGGCTCGCTGGACGGAATGTCGATAATGGATCGAGTATCGTATCCTAAAAGATTGGCAAGACAGATTGCTTCATCCGCAGCTACACTGGTATTTCGATAGTCCACCGCATTCCAGATTGTCGGGAATTTCTCGCTTCGTTCGGATCCTTGGGCCTTGAGCGTGTGGAGTGTATGGAGTGCGTCGATAAGATGCATGATCGAGGGCAAGATTGTCAATTGCAGCGCTTGCTCACTCCCCTTAGCAGGACGACCGAGACCCTCCCGGAGGTCATACGGGCCATCTGCCAATTGAAAGAGCAGATGGTGTCGAGCCAGAATGGCGATGCAGATGACGGCGGCAAACACTGTTTCCCTGTGATACAACGTACCAAACGACTGAGCCTAGAGAACTGGCATCCATGGATTGAATTAGCTGCAGGATTACCTAAGCCATCGGACCAGACATGTGAGATGGCAATGTAAGGTCTTCGATTATCCACCGACTGCAAGCTTATTTGGGTCCGTGCTGTCAGCGGGTCGTATACGTTGATAACAGGAAACGTTCCGCTTCTCAATATTGAACTGAGTCTTCCAAGATCAGTGCTGGTATAGGAACAGCCTGAGCAGTCTTCTTCATGTTGCGTATGGTAACCAAAGGCTTCGATAATCCCAGACTTACAATGATCTTTTGTGCAGGCCCGATGGTCCACATCATCTGGCCTCGGCAAGTTCGCGCAATGAATCAGGCCGCTCTATGGTAACTTATGTTTCAAGTCCTCTATTTGAGCAGAACACCATCCGGCATTTCTCATGAATCCTGTAGCACAGTCACTATCCGAATTCAGATGAATGGTCCAATCCGGGCTTTCAGTGAGCAACTCTTCTGGAGTGGTCGATTTACTTCCTTGCTCATGAGTTTACACTCAAGTGAGGTTATCGAAATGCTAGCTCAAGGATAGTAGGTTTGAAGAAAACAAAAACACCAAAGGGAGAAGGGAGAATATATAAGTGTAAGCGTGTATATGAGCTGTTGATCGTCTCTATTCATGCATAGCGACGATGTAAATCTCTAGGCAACCTTCATCAAAATTACAACATGAGTTCCAGTAGTTCAAGCAACCACATTAGGTGTAAGCAGAACAACAGAATGCATTATCGTGAAGCGACAAAAGAGGGCGTCATAACGAAAGACAGGACTACAAGTGTTAGTATAGATGTTTTTATTGTGCACCTGAGACCGATAAAGCTTGCTTGATGTCAACTTTTGTACACTAGTAAGGCCGCGCTATGTCTCATCATAGTAGCCAGGATGACCCTTCTTTACCCCGCAACAAAGTGTGTCGACTAGTCGTAGAGCTACAAGGGCCAAACATGCAATGCGTAGCAACCGCAGAGAACGCACTCTGAATTGTCGTCACGCAACACGTCTGTTCCAGGTTATTTGGTAGTTTGGTTCCTACAGTCAACAATCCTGCCCCAAAGGTGAGGATACTCTAGTCATGCTAGTCATGTAGTAAGAGGGGAAAGTCGCAACTAAGGAACCGCATGCATTCCTCCTACCGATCTCAGTGCAGATAACGTTCCTCTCCCGAATCCGGGCATAGTCAACTATGTAAATCCACAAATCGCGTACGACGCATGTTAACACATGAATTAGTCCTCGGGTGGTTTTGGTGGTTTTTCCCATGTTTTCATTTCGGTTACGATTCAGGTAGCCAGTGATCTTTGTCAGGCTGGTATCAGCACAAATTGGATCGAAGACCAAACCTGGTCAACGAGCCGCTTATGCAGGTGTTAAAGCTTAGTTTGCGAGGACTCACGTAGTACGTACCACAATGGCCCTAAAACTAAACGCTGCTGTGAACTGACGCTGCAACGCTTCTGGCGATGCCGAGAGCCGAGAGACCCGACTGGTTGATTCCAAAGTTCCTGGTACTCGCAATTGGGCGCACTGAGTGTTCGTTGCATGTGGCTGCTCGCTTTGAATAAATTAAACCACGCCCACGACAACTAAAGTAAGTATTGCAAAACTTGACTTCATATTTATGGTTGTGATTGCAACTACGGGAGTGGTACTGCGCCAAGCTGCACGCTCATCTTTGATGCCTATGGTATGATGAGACAAACCAGAGCTTTGATATCAGAACATAAGCCTCCGCAGATAGTCTTTACTACCTATTCTATGCTCTCATGAACATAATACGAAAGGCATGACGTTGGACGAGTGTACTTCTAAAGACCAGCCACTCAGTTGATGGGGCGAGCAGGGTTGGTAATGCACCTGCGGAATCGGTTATGCGCCATCAAACTTTGTTCCGCTTAATATCGTGTTGCTCTAGCCTTACTGGTTAAGTATACAATAATTCTTTGTCTACGACTCAAGAAAACCCGGTTTTGGTACTTCACAAGTGCAATCAATTCTCCGACACCCAATCCATCGCCAAAGGTTACCCGACACTTGAGTTTGGCTTGACCTCTCTGACCCTTGTCTTATGCAGTGACAAGAACGATTATGCACGACTCGATCGTCAATTCCGTGTGATCAGTCACATCCCATGTACACCTAGCTAGTGTTGACTACGCGATTAACCCAAATCAACAAGCTTAGATTTTGTGGCTCACGAAAACAATGCGAGTCTCCTCGAACCACACATTGTTTGGGAGCCTCAGAGATATCTTACTTCTTGATATGTGGATGACTACAGATACTCTCTCTGCCTTCCCAGAACTTTTAACATTGGAAGAATTGTGGTGACTTGATGAATCGAAGACGGCGTTACGTCGGTCCATATGTACTCTATAACCGCTGATCCGTCCACCCAAACGAAATGGCTGCAAACTTTAAACTGTAGCCCACTAGCTCTAAGTGCAAACCAACGCCAGGTGTTGGAACTTATTTCAACTTCTTGACAATAGTCGACTCTAACAAACCATACCCTGCTAGTAGACCATTCACACGCATCAAACTAAGCCTATCTCCTTGAAATAGCATAATGAACCCCGAATTGCAGACGATAGGATGCTGATGCATTTAAGGGACGACAAGACCCTGATCACTCTCCAACAAGACACTCATCGCTGCCAGTAGCTGCGTCCTTATTGATCCATTTTACTAGCGTGCCGTGCGCTGTTCTTTGAAAAGCTCATCATAATCATTATAATTACAAGAGGTTATTAGACCTAAGTCACGATGTCCGCTCCATCGTCTGGACCGTCCCCTACCAAGGAGTACCTCGCTGGCAATAAAGGGCCCCAAACTCTCGCTATAATCACCGTCTTTCCTGCCTTCGCCCTTGTCATTGTTATCTTACGCCTTCACACGAGGTTTAGGATAGTAAGGAGTCCGTCTTATGATGACTTTACAATTCTGGTAGCCATGGTAAGCAAATTGTCCGCAGTTAGAGGGATCAACTCACAAAGGTGAACAGACTTTTAGCATTGGGTGCTCAGTGTGTCAAGGGTTTCGTGGGTTTTGGCAAGGTATTATCATGGATAATTACTGACGGTTGTGTGCAGAGGTATACAGCGGGATGGGCCGACATGTTCAAGCCATTACCTATGATCAAGCAATTGCATCACTGAAAGTAAGTTGTTCGATCTTGGAGTAAGTAGGCAGATTTTGACTGGGATAGGCACTTTACGCAAGTATCATTTTCTACAAATTCGCCCTTTTAGCGACCAAGATCTCGATCTTGTTACAATATCTTCGAATCGCCATCGAGAGGCCAATACGAATGGTTTGTTGGGGGGTCCTCTGGTTTACCGCCGTGTACTGCATTGAGACTTTCTTTGCAGGCGTCTTTCAATGCTTCCCCGTCGAAAAGTTTTGGGATGCTCAAATCCCTGGGAGATGCGTTAATACGTCTGCGCTCTATTACGCGAACGCCGGCATCAATATTGTTCAAGACATTTCCCTTGTAGTTCTTCCATTTTTCATTCTGCGGGGAATTATCATGCCGAGGCGTGAAAAGATAAGTCTGATGTTAATTCTTGGCTTGGGTGGCTTGTAAGTTTTACACGTTCGTTGGATTGTTCGCCAACATCTAACATGCTCGCAGTGCCGCAGTCGCGTCTGTCTGTCGTCTCCACGCTTTGTACATCGTGCCACTACCACAGATATCACTTGGGACAGCCCAGGAACCGCTACATGGTCAGCCATGGAACTCAACATTGGTATCCTTTGCGCATCGTTACCGACTCTTCGCACTTTTTTCACTAAAATCTGGCCAACAGCATTCTTGAGCTCCTTAGGCTCTCGACAAAAGCCAGGAGACTCCGAGGGAACGATAAATTGGCAGTATTACAACATGGAAGGTTCTATCATGGTCAAAAAGACCATCGCGGTCAAACGAACAAAAGACTTAGAAGGCGGAAACGGGACAAACTATACAGCCTCGTCGAACCACTTCGAGTCTCCTGAGGTCAGGAGCTCGACGTCTGAATCGCAACGTGGACTGTCGGCAGCGCCTAAAAGCACTTGACCGTTACCCCGGTATAAGAAGCAGTCAAAAGGAGGCCATAAGACATGGCGGAAGACTGCCCAGGGTTCTTCGAGTGCGAAGTCAACTGTAGCATCATCTCTCCGAGCGTTCTAGGAATGCCTTAATACCTTCTGTGAACGAGAGCGGATGGGGCAAAATTCTACTACCGAGTAGAGCAGCTTCTTTGCCTATATGATTACCTATCAATACACATTTATTCTACTTTCAACATCAAAGACTGAGACGACAAACCCTACGCGCGTATGATAATACTCCAAATCGATTGAGCTGGTCTTTCCATCTTGCAGCTGATACAAGTGAGATCCCACCGTCATTAGCTGGGCCCAGCACGTTCCATGGCTGTGAATTTCAACCCCAAAATCCGCAATGTACTATGCACTAGTATAATAAATCCTGGGCTCGCACGGTCGTGGCTAGGAAAGGTACCTATTTGAATCTCCCAACCCTCAGTAGATTGCTTGTCATATGTAGTCCACAGATGCGCTACAGCTGTTATCTTTAGTGGGCGGCTGCTGTCCATGATGCAGGGCAATCCCGTTGTATGCTAATTATACGTGACAATGTATTTCTCGTCATCCTTTCGTGTCTCGACGAAGCGAATGGAAGTGTAAAAGAACAAGACTAACATCGCATGCCAATGCGATGTTGTTGCATGTACTCTTTAAAAGAACGCCGAATAACCACCGAGTCCCCACCGAACCCTCCCACAAACACCCCTCTTCAATGACGCATACCACAGTCTTCCGCATCGCCCCACTACCACAAACGCCTCTTTCTGCCCTTGTCCTTCTTCGTATTACCAAAAATTCTTCCCTAATGCGTCCCACGCTCACCACACATGCTACAGCAGTCTTACAACAAACTTTATTTATTGTATAGCTGTGAAAATGTTCATCAAATCAAAATTTAGCCCGGCTGGCACAATTGGTTAGCGCGTGAGACTTTTAATCTCAAGGCTCAGGGTTCGGTTCGTACACCTTACAAAATTCTCCATTCAAATTGCATTTTCTAACATTACATAGAGTCCCTGGTCGGGCGATGAAAATCATCTTTTTGCCTCTTTGAGGTCGTTATGTTGCGTTCTTTCTGTGCACGTTGTTTTTTTGTGTTGCAACTCAAGTGGAGCATGCTACGCTTTTCCAGTTCTAATATAGAGGCCTGGAGAACTTTACTCACTTTTGTTGGTCCGAGTCTTATGCTGAAACACTTGCGAGAGAACTTCAGTCACTTTTTGTCGGTAGAACTCTTCGGTAAAACACTTGCATGATAACTCCAACATATCGAATAGGTAGAGCAACGTTAACAGAATGACTTCCCACACGATGCCGCGCTATTCGGATCGCCCAACCAGGGCAACAGTAGCATCAGGACCTCGCATTCCCCAAATCAGGCACTCTCAGCAATAAATGCAACGATCCAAGCATGCGACATACAACAAGGTGTTAATCGATATGTCTTAGCTACCCGAAAATACCACGATACCATAGTTATCACCGCAGTTGGCACGACTGACTACTGCCACGCTCGCTTCAACGATTACTACTACCGTAGCTGGTACGGCTACATACTACTATCGCTACTACAAGCGGAGAGAAGCCCGATTCAATTTCTTCCATACCCATCACAGATTGATCCAATCGGTCAGCAACGCAGCAGGTGCATAAGAAGAAGTGCTTGTTAGTATCACTACCCCTTATGGCCTCAAGAAGCCTTGGCCCTTAGCCTACCCAATCCGCACTTGGCGAGCCCAGGCCAAGCGTTGTTTGGCGTCTCTCATATCCAAATCTTCTCTTACCAGGCGAGGTGGGACCGCAGTCTGACTCTTAGGCTTATTCTTAGCGGAGGAGGACTGGGCCGAGAAGGCGCTTGATGATTTGGCGGGACGACTGCTCTTCTTGGTCTGCACTGGTGACCTAGAATGCACGAAGAGCTCGTTGAATGAATCATCGTCCTCTTGTGGGATTTTGTTCCCAGCTTGACTGGAGGTATGCTTGCTTGGGCGGCCTGTCTGCGTCTTTGCTTTGCGCTTGTTCCTCGCTGTCTCTCTCTGCCAGCGACGAGGGTGTTGTCAACTAACTCCTTGCGTTCGTTGACCTGGTTAACGTTGCTCGTGATGTCTTCGCTCTATGTGAACTCTCTCTCTCTCTCTCTCTCTCTCTCTCTCTCTCTCTCTCTAGCGTTATCGAAATAGCCAGAAGTAACTATACTGTAGTCCTCAACTACGGTCTTCGAGCTTAGTTTCAATTTTTGATATATATGCTAGTATAGCTTCAGTGCCTTAAGAATGATATAGGAGTCAATTTCAAGTATATTCAAGTCATATAGAATACTTACAATGTATTTCGTCACCGCCTAACTTATCCCTGACTATCTTGACGGTGCACTTTACCTCGTCGAAGGCACGCTTCTTTGGGCAGCATGCATAACTTCTTCCTTACTTGCCCTTGTCATTTTTGTCCCCGCTCTGGCATTTGCATTTGCTTTCATCGGATCGCGACTGCGGTACGGTATACCGGTTGATGCCTCATCGTATCCCGGCCAATGAGCTGTGTATGCTCATATGGCTGTACAAGGCCGAGTCCTTGAGCGCCTCGGTGCCCTCATAAAAGGCCAAAATGTCGTTTCCGAAAATCGCCCGCCGTCGCTCAAGGCCAGAAGGCTAGTCTGGGTAGTGGTCTTTGAGATTCTTGACGAGCTTGCGGCGGTTCGCGGTTGGTCGACGTCAGCTTGGTGCTGTACGCCGAGTTCTTCTCGAGATTGAGGAACAGGATCTGAATAGATGAAGGAGTTGATTGAGGAGTAAGAACTACGGAGGGAACAGAAGAGATATATATATACCCAAGAGGCTGGGCATCACATGATATGCCAGAGACCGACTTTCAACACTCGAATGGCTCGCTGGCCCGGGGAAATGGACGGAGGGAACGACTGTTTGTACCGGGCTTTGGTCCGCATCCAGCGGCTGAGCGCTGTTTGGATCTGCCTGGCGTTCTCCGAAATCATATCAGAGATTTCTTCGAATAGTCATGCCTGCCAGGGATATGTACATTAAAGGTACGTGTCAGGAGGTATGTGAAACCCTGCTGTGAGGCGAGACGTGTGCAAAAAATGAGAGTGATAGGAAGAAAGCGTTGTTATACATATAAATAGAGTAGATAATATTTTTGGTTTTGATCAATGCTAACCAGTGCATACTTAAATCGCATTCACGAGACTCACGTCTTCTCTCACATGTACCTGTCACCAACTCTCCTAGCCTGTTACAGCCATCATTGCTCTGGCGCCGCTACCTTTCCAGCAACAAGCGCAATCAACGCAGCTCCGACACCAGACCCATCCTTTGCAATACCAATTCTGATCCTCTTCTCGCCCTGCTCTCCGATCTCCGGCACCCCCCTCAACGCCTCACGAATGAGCTCTTCAAAGTTGGGGTAGAACTCCACCAAGCTGCCGTCAACACCAATGTCAATGACATCCTCTTCGTTGACTTCGACGTCTCCACGCGGAGGATTGACGCCGGATTTGCTTTCCGTGGTAGCCGTGCCGCTCGAGGAGGAATTAGAGAGACGGCCAGTGTTGATGACGACGCCAGCGATGGCCACGGCGGCGAGACGGGCTGCGCGGCGACCGATGGCTCCGGCGATTTCGCGGACGGCTTCTGCGTCCTCGGCGCTGACTGCTGAGATGTCGTAGTCCTTATCCAATGTCTGTCGTAGCATGCGGAAGCCCGGGCTGCTGTCGCCTGCGCACACGCTGAGGAAGCTGGTGTCAATGCCCCATTGATTCCATATCGGGCTGCCTTTGTGTATCTGCGTTGTACTGTGGACGTCGTTTGACGAGGAGTTTTCGTCTTTGAAGAGAGGGACAGCGGGGTCTTTGACGAGCTTGACGAGAGCGAGGCGAAGCAGCTCTCCCAAGAACATGCCTGATACGCGCTTCTCGAACATCTGGATGCCGGGGTTTACTGACTTCTCATCGAGCTCGATATCGTATGGCGTGTTTGGTAGCGTGCGGAGGGAGTTGTCGAACGAGCCCCATTCGGTATTGACAATCATTTCGCCAGTCGACTTGTCGTACACACCGGCTTCTTTGCTGTTTGCGAGCTTTGTGACCTTGTCTAGCTTCTCCACGTAGGCACCGTTGGTACCAGTTCCGAAAATTCCACCGAGTAACGTACCCGTCTTGCCAGGAGATGTATATGAGCGCGCCATGAGCGTTCCTACCGTGTCATTGACCAACGCAGCGACCTTTACAGGAAGATGCAGCTCATCAATCTCAGTCTGTAGCAGGGCGCAAACGTCTTTGCCGACAGCGTCCTGGATATCGAAGCCCTTCGTCCAGCGCATCAGCATGCCTTTGTTGATGCCAATCTGGTGTACGGGGAATGAGAAGGTGAAGCCGAGATTGAAGATCTCTTCTTGCTCTAGGTTGCCTCCCCCATTCTCTCTGCGCCTGAGTGTTCCGGCATAGTGGTCTTCGTGGTGCGCTTTCAGGAAGTTCTCGATCTGCTTTGCGAGGAAGGAGAAGAGCTCTTTCGAGGTCTTTGCTACCATCAGCTCGCGCGGAATGGCGACTTTGCTCTGCGTAAGGGTAAAGGTGGTGTCGCCGTGCAGCTGGACGGAGCAGACGCGGAAGTTGGTGCCGCCGAGGTCGACAGCCATGTAGAGGCCCTAGACTCCAGTTAGATACTTGGCTTATATCTGCATATTGATCTGTACCTTCTCCGTGCCATTGGGTACTGCGGTGACGTAGGTTGGGATCTGGCTCAGCTCGGTGCCCTCCTTCTGCAGACCCTCATCTGTGCGCCGTCAGCATCCAATCGTGCCGTGGTATGTAGTCCCGCACATACCCATCTCCCGTATGAACTCCTTGACAGCGTTGTTGACAGCATCTTGCTCGAAGTCAAACTCCGCGGCAACCCGCTTGGCCTGCTCGGCGAGTGCCATGCTGCGCTCAGGTCTGGTGTTGAAGGTTCCGACGAACTCGACGTGCTGCTCGGCCTTCGAACAGGTTGGAGGATCTTTCTGGAAGAGGACGGGGTTGCGGAGCGTGATTCCTGGGGAAGAGACGCGCCAATGCTGGTTGTGTGTGAAGAAGTGCAGCACCGTGTGCGGGAAGTGGGGTGCAGAGAACTGGACCACGAGCGCTAGCAACAACACGACCACACTGACTATCCTGGAGGTCGCAAGAGGGGATCGAGGAGGCTCACGCCGGCGAGAACTCGTACTGGGCGGAGGTGCGGCTTTGATTGGGCTCCTTGGGCTCCCTGGGCTTGCAGACGAACTGCTGTTCCGCGCCGTGTCTTCGTTGACCATCACCTGCCCCGCTTTGTCCGTATGAGAGGAGCCTATGACGATGGAGGGGCCCAGCAGTCAAGTACCATGCTTCAACTGTAACTACATGCAAGCCGGCGCGTTGAGGACGAGGGGAAATGTGCCATTGGGCGCGCCGCTCTCCTCTTGAGGCAGGTGCTCGCACTAGCGGAATTGAAGCCAATTTTCGTGAAGCGGCCATGAATCCATCGCCCATCTCGGCCCGTGTTACGTAGGCGGCTGGCTTCCCCGGGATTTGACAGACACATGACATGACTCAGGATTTGTTAAAGACGTGTCGAAACAGTATACAAGGTGAGACATTTTCAGTTAATCATAACGTGCAAGTTAGGAGTAGCATATGCAAGGCAGGAGATCTTTAGCTAATTATGACTAGCAAGTTGGGAGTAGTATGTGCCATGCTGGAGATCTTCAACTAGTTATAACTACCAAGTCAGAGACAGTATATGCAAGGCAGGAGATCATCAGCTAGTTATGACTAGCAAGTTAGAAATACCATATACAAGGCTGGAGATCTTCAGCTACTTATAAGCAAAAAGCAGGACATCAGATGATACATTTTGCACGCTTCACATTTCATCTAAACATACCACAAGGAATTCGCGAATAGCGAACAAGGCAAAATAATGCTCGACAAAGTGAATTAGGTGTCAAAGGAACGTCTTGCTTTTGTTGCTCGTCCTACTATATATGCTCCGCTACCAATCTTTCTCGCACCTGCCTCTTTGCCACCACGCCTGGCCAACAACAGCCCGCTTTTCATCATGTCTAAGGGATAGAAGTAGTATACACTAGGTCGGTCAAATGCAGCACTGAAAATAGGATGCCTCAGCGGCAGAGGTAAATGCCCAAAAGCCAATAACCTGTGCATGTATCGAAAAACTCCTAATCGAAACACAAACCCAACCCTATTCTGAACAGCCCATGCAAGAAACCATGATTAGCGGGTGCCAGTGCTAAGAAAGGGAAGCGGCGCCCCAAGGACGACTACAGTATGTACGATAGAAACAAAAAAGAAACCTGAAGCAACAATCCCGCGCTGGGGTTGGTATGTGTACGTGCAAAAGTGTCCTCCCGAGCCAAAATTCTAATATTCGTCATTAAGTATCCGCCACGAGCCGCAAACAAGCCCCTGGCTGTATTCATAAAGCCTCGCCACTCCCGTGTCGAGAGTCGGCAGAGATAAATCCGGTGCGTGTGCGTGTTGCAGAAGAAAAGTCGAGTAGGGAGAGATGCCGAAGGTGCTCGCTAGATGCTGTTGAATAGCACAGGAGAAAAATGTGTCGATCGAGAATCAGGTAGCTTTCCGGCCTGTAGCCGGGATATCTTCAACATTTCGCCGAGTCGAAGACAGTGTCCATGCAGAATGCAAACATACTCCAAGCCGATTACCGCAAATGTGATTAGAACAGAACCTCTCTATTAACGGACGCCGATCGGAGGACGGGGTCCTAGGCTACTCTGGCTGCTATGCGCAGAGTTCTCTGAATCTATGTGAGCACTAGCAGATGAACTACCACTGCCCGTTGCGCTAGCGGAAGCAGAGCCAGTTAGACTGCGAACTTGAGGACGAGACTTGGGCGGGTAAAGATTGCTCACCCCAGCTTGTTCAACTTGTTGCGGTGCCACTGCGTTACCCAGGCCAGGAGGGTGTCGCGGTACTGGCTGTCTCATCCCAGGAGGTGAGGGTCGTCCATTAGGGGGCATCCCATTCATGGGCATGCCGTTAGGAGCATAGCCGTTGGGCGGAGACGGTCGGCCGATGGGCCGTGGACCGGGGCTGAGGGGATTGCCAGGCGACTGGCTTGTTCGACGAGGATTGGGAGGGTAACCACCGTAATTACCGCCGCCGCTTTGAAGCTCATCTAAACGAGATGCGGTCAGTGAGTTGGTTCTCGATTGATGGCCCATGGTGCCACGGTCAACATCTCCGTAGCGATTAGACGAGTAGCCCATGAGAGGGTTGTTCATAATGCTGTCATGCAGCCCAGGAACGGAATTTAGCATCTGAGCACTACTCCGATTCTTGTTCATTCCAGGACGCGCGAATGGGTTCCTCGACCGTCCATTTTGGCCAGGAGTAAAGCTTTCGGGGTTCTTGCGCATTTGACTGGCACTGGGCATTTTGCGATTACGACGCGATGTGACGCTCATCATATCGAAGTTGTCGGGATCAATCATGGGGGCAGTCCCACGACCTCCCATCGGATCAAAGTAGTCATCACCATCGTCGTCGTCATCGTCGAAACCACCCATCGACGGAGGTGGCGGAGGTCGGCCACGGCCAGGACCGCCAGGACCACCGGGGCCACCAGGACCGCGTCGTACACCGAGCTCCTGCTCCCTAAGCTGCAGCTCCCTCTGCCTCAGCATCAGTTCTCGTTCTCGGAGGGAGAGGTTGGTGGATGAGTTTCCAGCGCTCTCATAAGGGCCGCCATTAGGAACTTCCATCATGTCATCGTAGAGCATCAGGTGCGAAAACTCCTCCAAGGTATTATCCTCCAAAGAAGATCGCCTCTGACCATTAGGAGCCCCATTCATCCTTGGCGGATAGCCGTTCATGGCACCGGGAGGGGGTCCACGACGCATCATTGGTGGACCACCATTGACGGAAGGGGCACGACTGCCTGGACGGGGGCCACCCTTCATCGGACCGTTGCCATTCATTATTGGCCCTGGTCCTCCCTGAGGTGGAGGTCCTCGTGGCAAAGGAGCCGAAGAGAGTCTAGGAGGGGGTGGTCCCTGCATGCCATTTTGAGGAGAAGGTGTAGGTGGAGCCACCGGGCGTGTTCGGTTGACAATATTGAGGTGATGGAGGGTAGCGTAGAGTGTCTCGATCCGAGGGATAGAAACGCCAGCTTGCTGCGCAAGCTTCAACGGAGATCCGAGATACGTCTCGATCTCCATGGGTCGCTTCGCCTCGAAATCCATCCACATGGTGCTGTTGTTCTCTTGCGGACGAGTCATTTCTTGTAGTGTTGTTTCCCGAAAGTTTGCAGGGAAGACACAGTCCTGGGCTTCGGCAAGAGCGAGTAACTCGTCGAGTACGCCGGTAATAAGGGCGCGTACGCCAACCTTCTCTATCAATTCGGAGTGATTGGGCGTTTCAAAGATGATGCTGGCTGGATGGAAAGCAATTGGACTACAGCAAGTTAGATGAGAATATGTGATGCGAAAACGGATAACTCACCCTATCATGCGCTCGTACTGCTGTTGTCTTATGTTGGGCGAGACCTTGCAGTCAACCTGGCCTGAACTCAGGGTCATGGACAGAGCCTCGGCCATATCTGACTGAATTTGTGCCGGGATGGCGGCGTTCTTGTTGGCAGGCCCGACCCAGATGTCCGTTGCGCCCTTGTGCTCGAACTCGCTAGCTCCAAGCTGTGAAATCTCTGCTCCAGATACCAATGAAAGGACTACGTTCGTTGGAAAGCGCTGCTCCAGATATGATTCGACACCCAGACTATGTGTGGTGTTCATAAGGATGCAGGTATGCTGAGGAGAGACGACCGACTCGATGATGTTGGCAATATCGTATACATCAGGGAGAGCTTTTACGCAGAGGAGTACGTAGTCAAAAGGCTGTTTGGAAGAATGGGCGGCATCTTCAGGGGTTCGGACGACTAGGCAGTGTTAGTGGTGATTCGAGGGAGAGCGAGAGGTGCAAACGTACCAGCATACGGTTTGAACCGCTCATTGCCGTAGAGCGCTGATCTGCACTGTTGTCAGCCATCGCATCGAGGAATGAAGTTGGAGCTGCCTACTTGAAGGAGATGCCATATTGGGCAACGCTGTCGTATCCCGACTTCCATACGAGCGTGACGTCGCAGGCATTCGTCGCCTGGAGCCGCCACGATAAGAACGCTGAGACTGCGTTTCCGCCCACTGCCGGCTGTCAGTAATCGTTCTCACCACAGATGACGTGGACAAGCTGTAGACATATGGGTGAGCACAGCTCTTGGCTGCATCCATCGTCACAAGCGGAGTGCTTGTACGAGGATCATCACGCTCAATTGTCGTGCAGCTGCGCACGGCGGGATGGACGCACCTGACAAGATCCGCAATCTGGGGACGGCCGGAGCCATCTCGAGGGCTGCTGTGGTGGTGTGTCGGGGGTGGTGAGAGAAGGCCGGCGTTGGATGACGGGCCAAAAAGTTGGCTCCGGGTGCCGCGCTGTGCGAACGCGATTGGCGTGCAACTGCTACGGGCAGCAGCGGGCGTGTGAATTACCGATTAAGATAGTAGCGAAAACGAGCGTGCGGAGGCCGAGAGATAATTCAGCAGGGCGACATGGAGCAAATCGGTACAAGAGAGAGGCGTGGGTGGGAGGAAAGACAAGACAAGACAGGACAGGGTCGTAACGGTCGCGAAGACGGAGGCCGGGAAGCTGCCACGACGAATGGAGAGCGTGGGCAGGCGCGCACAGCCGGGCGCAGGTTCCACAACGGAGAGTTTTTGGCAAAGCGAGCGGACGCTGGTCAACGAGCGAGGGATGCAGAGGCTGAGGGACAGGGACAAAGAATGGGAATGGACTTTGGCAGAGCAGCGGCGGAGGAGAGGAGAGCACGGAGAGGTCGAGCGAGGATGGATGCGCTGCCAGCCAGAGCTTGCTTGATATCCCGTTCACTACCCACTGGGTTGCCGCTAGAATGCATTAGGGGCAGGGCCTGCACTTATCGCTGCCAGACGCCAGAGGCATCCATCGCTGCACTGATTATTTATGGCGGGGCCGTGCTCCATATCGTCATTGTTTTCTGCGTGCTGGATTCACAAAAGATGCGCGCTGCCCCGGCGCGGTGGCTGCGACAGCAGACAGCAGACACCTCCAGCTGGTGCAGCGTGTGCGCTGCAGAGCCCCCATGGAACATCTGCTGTCAACTCGCGGCGCGTCCAAAAAGCGAGCCGCCAGCTCCACGCTTCCGCGCCGACGAGAAAAACCCCATCGCAAGCGCGGCGCCCCGGCCAGCATGGAGATCCGCATCGTATTTGGGCCGGCCCACCTGCGCTGAGGATGATCCTGCTGGGCCGCCTATCACGCGCAGCGCACCGCGAATATCGCGAATATCACGAAAAGCACTGCGGCACCCTGCGCGGGCCTCGCGGTTTGTGCCGTGCACATCTTGCTCGAATACATTTATCACACAACGTGCGTCGACCGCCTACGTGCCCCATCCGCCTCTCCTGAATCAATCCTGCTCGTCGCCCATCAACGCGCACCCAACAGCCTGTTAGCAGCCAATTAAACCCACCCTCACTGCAGCTCCACGCGTCTGACGTCGACGTTCGCGTAACCGCGCCCAAGCCTCATCCCAGCGCCATCTCACCATCCTTCTGGGCCGTGCATCCGCTGGGCGTCCCTATCCCTGGACGAGCTCTCAACGGCAGCCTGAAAATCCCCCCAAAAGGGGCTGCGTCTGTCCGAGTTAGAGCCCGGCATAAGGCGGTGGTAATTTCGCGGCCCTGGTCACTTTCTCACCACCGCACTCTCCCAAGCAGCCGCTGCGATAACATTCTGATTGCGCGAGCAGAGCCTTGAGTGGGGCCCCTTTTCAATTTTTGCGTACCAGCTCCAACGCAAAAGCGCGAGCATCGCCCGGCTCGACACATGCAGCGAATGGTCGACCGGCCAGCAGTCCTGGTCCAGAGCTGCACGCGAACCGCGGTTCCCAGCTTACACTATCAGACGATTGCGGCGGCGGAGTTATCGGCTTCGTATACAAGCACAACAGGAGCCAAGCCGCAGCCTTGGTCCAGGTCTGGGGTTGAGAGGCCTATCAATCCGCATAGTAATATTTGCTGCTGTTATTGTTGCCACTCACCCATCTCTCCCGCCGCCTGCAGAACATCAGCCAAGCATCTATCAATATCTGTGGCGGGCGATCTACCTTGCCCTCCTGCACTTCCCAGCCGTGCGCAACTGCACAAGGCAATAGAGGCAGAGTCCAGCTCGGATTGTGTTTCAGATGCTCGAGTGTGCGTGTACCTTCTGCAAGCGCGAGGTTCGCTCTTGCACGTCTTCTCTAGGCCCACAATAGCGATCGAGATCATGAAATCATGGCCCGTCGCTCTTTCCGTCAGACAGCTCCAACTCTCACCTCATCTCACAACCTGACACAACCTCATATTGCCGTCTGTCATGTGCTTAGTACATATGCTCCCGTCTTTTGGGCAGCCCAATCAATGCTACACGAAGCAGCCAAGCGCGACACAGCTTACTGATTAGAGTGAAACTCACCCGACGAGAGAAACCGCATTATCCTCGGTGAGTAGTTACAGGTATGGAGCCTGCAAGGCAATTGGACTTCTTGACAGCGGGAGCAGCCGAACGTGTTGAACGCAAGCTTCATCCCGCAACACGTGAGCACTGTGTATCGTTGGACAACTGCACGTTCCCGAGGGAGCGATGCCTTAGCTCGCTTTCGGTTCGCTAGACTGTGGCTAAACCACCTTCGACGAGAACCACTAGAAGGACTCATGCGATATGGGGAAGACCCTTCGTCCTGAGAGCTCCAAAACGGTTGCTTCGTTTCATATCGAGCCCTGTTATACCCAAGGTACATGTATCACTCGCCTTCACGGAGTTCATACGCGCCAGCCGACCGATCGTGCAATAGGATGCAGCCGCAACATGGGAAATGAGAAATGCGGGTTTCCAGGTCTGATCTCCAATCTCCAACGCGTACCCCGAGGAGTTCGGTCTTCGAACTGTATGTGGAATTGGAAGCGCAGAGATACAAGCTTTTGGGTTTTGCCCCAGACAGAAATAGAACGACCGGCAAGCACCTACTGCACATCTTCTGCACATCTATCCTCAAACCTACGCGACAGAGGCAACTGAGCTTGCCACGTCGACAGACAGCTGTCTAAGCGCCTTCACCGACTCTCGCAATAGAATTGCCACAGCAGCATCGACAGCACAATTCTCAAACCTCCTTAATTCTCATCAAATCAAGACCCTTCGTGGCTTGAAGCCTTCCGACAATCGCGACCCATGTCTCATTTTCTCGAACCTCACTAACCGCATCTGCGATACAACCCTCGTGCTCCTGAGCGCCCCCACCGAAGCGAGAAACCCTTCTTGTCCGGTTCCTGACAGGTGGCGCTACCTACCGCCCGGCAATTCGACGGCTTACCGATGCAGAGGGCTGCCCGTCGTCGATCTCGCATCATCGTCGCCTTGTGTGCCCAAAAGGGAATTATCGATTTTGACAACCAAGATAAAAAAAAATGCTCGACTCATGGTTTTTTGGCGGCCCCTGTTTCCGGCCTTTGCGCACAGAAAGTTCACAACTCGATCGCGATGCGGCACTAGCATCTAAACCACAAGTCTGGTTACTGTTCTCTGTGAACAACCGCTGACCGGTATCAGGTAGTGTATACCCCGGGGCATATCTCTTTGCTCACCGGGTAAACCCAAGCTAATAATTGCCTCCCTATTAACCCTACACTTCATCACCTGCATCCGCATCCCGACTTTATCTTAGCCTTACCAATCGCCATCGTCCGCCCCCTTCCGCGGACCTCGATCGCTTGTTCGGTACTTAACCCACCCGAGTAACATGAACGCGAGGACACGCGCTTTTTTCTCTCCGAGGCAACGCACATTTTTTAGCTCCAAACACCCTGACACATGTTGCCAACGTCTATCTCATTTTAGCTGCAGGACTAAGTTCTGCAGGTACCAAACAACCGACTTGCTGAAGCGAAATTGTCACAGTGGAGAAGGATTGTCTCTCAGAAGTTGCGGTTCCTCTCTGATGTCGCATCAGATATAGCAGCGAGCAGGCATCCTGCCAACTTTTTTGTTGTAATGTGCTGCAGTCGTCTTTGTTGACTTCCATGCCATGCGACGTGCCCTTCGAGAATTCGCATCTTAATCTCCGTACGTCCACTTTACTCGGCGCCACGCCGATGAGAACCACATCACGAGGTAAGACAAATCTGTTGGATGTATGAAGCAGCCGGAAGCGTTATCCGTACCGTATTGCGTTGTTGGCGCATTTGCCATATCTATCTTGATACGCGTATCGGTATCCTCATCCTTGCAGCTCAAGGAAATCGTCAGTGGCACCGAGTCAGTGGCATTTCGACGTGCAACACACGTCCATTGTGATCATCGTAGCGTGATCATTCCAATCTCACTCTGTCATTGCTTACTCTCGTCTTAATGCACGACTCCAACATATTTGCATACATTGTAGAGGACAACTATCTCGCCTGTTCAAACTCACCTAGTTCCAGTGTAACAGTTCCAAGATCTACCCTTTTGGGAAATGTGGAATCTCACTTTGCACATTCAAACAAGTCCTGAGAGAAGAAAGTCGCTCATCCCAACTGCAAGTTCTCATAACACCAAAGATTATCAGACAGGATCAATCCTGGAGACGCCGACAAGGAAGGTCACGCAACACTTGTTCTAGGGTTGTTTCGCCATCATCTTATATTTTTACTTTGACTAGGATGTGGAAGCCTAGAGAGTTTGTCAAACCTCTCATTTGACAAGTCCTTAACACATTCATAGTTGGGACACGATAGTAATGGTTTCAAAGAGTAAAATCTCAAAGGGATTGCGTTCCAATTTGTTTGATTCCATCCCGGTAAGCTACTACCAACGGAACTAAAGTACAGAACAATATCAAGCCCAGAACCACCCTGCGCCGTGCTTTCGTTTTTCGTCGCAAAGCGGGACGACCCGCCGAAGCCTTCATCTAGAAGACATTGACGACTTTTTTGTATTGCAAGAATTTACCCACCTCCTTTCACGGCGCCGACCACAACTCCTCCTCCTTTGACGTCACTTAGTTGTCCATGTAGGTAGCGGCGTTGATGCCGTCCTCAGGGAACTCAGGAAGCGAGACCTGGAAGCGCTCCTCGATCGACTTGAGTACCGCCTCGTCCTCTGGGCTGCTGACGAAGGAGATACTGAGACCCTTGGTACCGAAACGACCGGCACGACCGACACGATGGAGATAAGAGTCCGCCTTGTCGGGCATGTCGTAGTTGATAGCGACGTTGATACGCTCGACGTCGATACCACGGCCGAAGATGTCGGTGGAGACGCAGATACGGGTCTGGAACTCTTTGAACTCCTTGTAACGCTTGATGCTGTGGGAAAGTTAGCATTGTAATGACTATGCGAGACTGGTGTCGTGAACATACCGCTCCTCTTGGCCAATACCGGAGTGCACCGCGGTGCTAGGGAAATTGCACTCGCGTAGAAGCTTGTCCAGCTCCGTGCAGCGAAGAGTCGAGCGAACGAAGATAATGACCTGGTTGAACTCCAGGCTGTCAAGCAAATCGTTAAGCTTTCGGTTCTTCTCACGCTCATCGAGCTTCATGTAGTACTGCTGCAGACCGTGGAGCGTCAACTTCTTCTCGTCATCAACGTAGATCTCTAGCGGGTTCTGCATGAACTTCTTGCAGACAGCTCGAATCTCCTTGGCGAGGGTGGCCGAAAACATCATCACCTGCTTGTGCGCTGGGGTTTGACGGAAGATTTGCTGTACGTCGTTGCGCATATCTTGACTAAAATTAGATTACATCCAAATTTGGCCGAGAACTATACTGACCAGGCTGATCCAGCATCTTGTCGCATTCGTCCAGAACGAAGTGCTTCAGGTGGGAAAGGCGGAGATGCCTGTCGCGGACGAGAGCATTGATACGACCGGGCGTTCCGACAATGATGTGCGGGTGCGTGTCCTTGTTGCTGAGAAGCTCGATGTCCTTCTGGACAGGTGTACCTCCGTAAAATACGCCGACTTTCACATCGGGCAAGAACTTGGCGAACCGGTTGTACTCGTTCCGGATCTGGTAGGCCAACTCACGGGTGTGGCACATGACCATGATAGTTGCGGCACCAGGCTCGGGCTTCTCGTCCATCTGTTGCAGGGTCGCAAGCACGAAGACGGCGGTTTTTCCAAGACCGGATTTGGCCTGGCAAAGGACATCATTACCGAGGATAGCCTGGGGGATGGTGACTTGCTGGACTGTAGGGCACAAAAGAATGTCAGAATGGTCTTCAAAACGGTCGTGACGAAGCGGGAAAAGCGAAGCGTCCGTCCATCTTGCGGTGTCGAAGTCCTCCATCTGCTGAGCGAGCTGATCTGTCTATCCCCAAGCAACCTGAGAGTAAAGCCACCTCTTGTACGCACATAGGGGCGTATATTCGCCTAAGCCAGTCCTCTAGGACCGCCGAAGTGAACTAATGAAGAGCCACGAAGCTTTTTTATACACAGAACCGGTGCGACCGCGTTCATTTTCAGTACTCGGTTCAGGGCTCGTACGTAGCGGAAGGCACTGGGTCCCTCGCCACTTCGGTCCTGCACAATAGACCATGGCCGCAAAACAGATGCGCTCGTCGGGCAGATGGATGGACGGACGCTTTGTAGGTGTAGAACGCTGAGGGGGATGATTAGACTAACCCTCGGAAGGATGTTCGAAGCCACAGTCCGTAATTGCTCGCACGAGCTCGTCCTTTAGCAGAAAGTCGCGGAAACCGGTCGAGTGAATGCCAACGTAGCTGCCCTTCTTGTCGCCTGCAGCGTCGCCAGCAGTGAGACCGCCCTTTGCCGCGGCTGCGCTGCCGTTGGCGGGCGCCTCGGTCGGCTGGATCTCCTCGTCGGAGTAGTCGATGAGGTCCTCCTCGTGAGACATGATGAACTAGATGCCGAGAGTGGGGGTGAGGGTGTTGTCGGGTTGGTGGTTGCGCGTGTCGCAAGTAAGGCTGCCAAACAAGGCGAGGTTGCAGATGTGCCGGAGGGCTGTTTTTGAGTTCTAGAACTGAGAAGAGAAGAAGATCAGCAAGAGATTCGCAAATGAACAGTAACGCGACAGTATGGTTCTGCTACTGCTGCCGCTGGTGGTGCCGTTGGAGGAGGGGAGACGACGCGGGCGGTGATGTCGAGGCAAAAAGCTCGGGGCCCGGACGTTCGCGCTAAACGCAAACGGTGGAGATCGTCCGTGCGCGTACTTCTCGATCACAAACACTGTCTGAGTGCAGCAACTCGAGCCATCTCACCAGTCTTAGAGCATTACCAACAGTCTCTTCTCTACGACAGCAAGTTTTCAAACACCCGACCGGTTCTGTTGCAGAGCCCAGACGGTCCACGTGGCTGATGCCAAACAAGTGGTGAGAGTGTGCATTTCTTACACACTCTTTTCTAGACTCGATACACCAATAATCCTGTCTATAAAAATTTCGGCACCATGAGCAAAGTCAAAACTCCAAAACCCAAGGGTGTCCCAAACAAACACCTGCACGCCCGGACTACGTTCCTCTATCAGGCCGCCACGTACCTCACCTTACAAACAGCCGCGGAAGAGTCCAAGGCTGGTCTCAAGTTTGGTGATCAGACAGAGCAGTCGGAGGAGCATCAGAGCGAAAGACCTTCGCCTCTCGCTCTCCAGTTTGGCTCTGACCTTCAACAAGTGTCACGAAAGGGCCAGCTGCGGCTCTCCACTGACTTGAAGCGTTCCATGTGCAAGAGCTGTAACGCTATTCTCGTTCCAGGACGCACTGCGACCCAGCTTGTTGAAAACAAGAGTAAAGACGGCAAAAAACCATGGGCAGACGTTCTTATCCTCGAGTGTAGACTTTGTGGCGGCAAGAAGAGGTTTCCAGTCGGGGCAAAGAAACAGCTGAAGCGAGTCAAACGCAAAGCTGTCCCGACGGAGACTATGTCGGTCACGGGCTCAGGAACCACGCCACAATCAGACTCCGTCCTTCTCTCTGGCACTGAACGGAATTCTATTACAGATTGAGAGGTGACAGAACACACATTCTCCTATCCCATGGCCGACCTTAGAGTGCCATTCTCAGCCATTCGCATAGTGGTCCTCCTTTCGACCGATGCAGGCTGTCTGCACAGACTGTCATGACTGTCGTCCCGGCTTGCAGGACTTTTCGAAGTCTCCAACACCTCGGATGTGGGTGACGGCCCCAATAGCTATCATCAGCTATATATCTCGCCGTGTGAGCACCGCGTCACCTTGCGCGGCTCAGAGTCAGTATGCCGGAATTAGATGGGTCATCCGTTGCGTATAGACAAATCGTTTCGCGTCTCCTATAGCGAACAGGCGAGATTATAAGAAATACATTAAGCCGGCAGGAGGTGACTGCGAGATTTGTTGGAGGCTTGAGTAGGATCATCTTGAACATCTTCTAGATATTGGTGGTTAAAGCCGGAGGATGGAAGCGGTCTTAGATGATGCCAGATGAATACAAAGTCTTCCAAACGATCCGGAAAATCTTTATGGCCGCATGCATCGTGGTTATTTAGGTTTCAAATCTCTTTCATGAGGTTCACGGTATTCAATACCATTGTTGTTGTGACATCAGCAGCCAAGCTTCAACCACCCGGATTAGCCACTAGCCTGATCCTTCGTCATCTCGACCTTCGACATCAACATCGACGCAAAACGGAATGCTCTACTTATCCCACATGTCCCGCACACCAATTGCCATCCAATTACTGTCGCTACCATGCTTTGCCTCTTTCTTCTGTCCTTCTACATGATCCTGGCGCTGGCCTCAGAGTGGACAAACCCCAAAGACGCCCTTATCAACCCACGTGGTAAGAAAGTGTGCTTGCAGCAATGCGGAACTTCAGAGTTAAAGTGCCCTGAAGCATTTGTATGATATCTTCGCCTATGGTTGATTATGTACTACAGACTGACGATCCGGTAGTGGCCTGAGCAAAGTAACTTTTGCTATCGCTGCTGTACAACATGGAATGAGACGGTTATCAAGATCGAATGCCATGATAAAGAGATGAATCGGACTATTCTGGATAACAGAAAGAAAGAGAATCGGGATGTCTAAGAGTAGGAAGACGGTTTTGAATAGGAAAGTGCGGACGATGGGAGATGGAGTAGGGTAGGATCTTTGCGGTCGGTAATCGCTGTTCGAGAAGGAAACCGCAACGAATCTGGTGTTGGACATCCTTTCTTCTCTTCAAAGTTTACTAGGAGGCCATAAAATATCTCGCCAAAGACCACACGGCGTCATTAAGCTCCTCAACTCCACCGTCCGCGGCAGCAAACTATCGTCTGCGTATACATCAACGACCAAACTACTACAATGGAACCTTTCCTTCCTTCTCACCCACTACGTGTCAGCCAGCACCGTCCTCGGATACGGAACCCGAAGCGCGGACACCTCGTTCTTCAACGGTAGCTACTACTGTATTAAGCCCCACAAGGACTGCGTATATACGAGATGTCCGAAAGAATCCGTATGTTCCTCATTGGTTTGGCCTTGCCAGGTAGGTGCCGACGTCTCTCGTCAAGGCACCGATACACTTCAGTTATTACGGTATTCATACCATTAGGAGTGTAAGAGCTATATGCTCTGAGGAAGGAGATGGACATAGTTGAACAATACCATGGGCAATGTTTTGTGTTAGGCCCAAGAAAGGGTGGAGTTTGTAGGAAATCACAGCGAGGGACTCGGGGTGGGCATTTTGCCTGTCCACGCGTTGTCATATGGACTCTAGGCGAATGCAAGAGTCAAAGGGACACACATATACTTACGCTAATAATCAGTCGGAGTACAATAATATCCGTTCTCAGACGTGAGACTCTGTCCTCAGATAACACTGTCTCTCAATTTGTCAATGCTAGAGACTGCTTCATGTCTTGCCCGGATCGAAAACATGCAGCCATATGTCAAAAGTCCTTCTAAAGATGCTTTGCTGAGTAAACCATGTGCAGGTCTATATCCATTCCTTGAAATTAGTAGGCTTTAGCTTCGGAGGAGTCATTGGTGTTATCAACTCTATAGTTGTTGCCGCAGCTCAAGGTCGACAGTGTACCACCGTTTGTAGCAGTATCCCTGACCACATGTAAGACACATGCTGCTGGCCTAATGAACGCAACATACTTCACTAGCAGCTCTAGCGCAGACTAAGGTAGCATCGGCGATATCAAGATGAAGGATGGACCCTGCACACACGAGAATGATATTCACATGACCGCCCTCGTGTGCCATATCGAAGGCCATTGCTGGAGGATCCATTTCAATGATGAGAATTGAAGGCTTTAGCCTCAGAATGTAGGTTGTTGGCGGCTACGGCGCTTTGATTGCTGAACAACGTGAGATGCTTACACTCATTCTTGCGATCGCAAGGGACCTCCTCAGGGATCGGTTCATCCCCATCGTCGACCTAATGACATTCCATCGCTGCTGCGTGACCTCTAAGTCTGCTCAGTTGCCGTTTATCCGTGCGCTTCTACTGCACAGTGACACAAAATGCTCTGTCTAGACTCTAATTATGAATCATAGACGTCTATGGTGTAGAGCTGCGATGTCTGAATGGTCCCGGACAACTTTCCCCCGGAATCGACACTTTTCGAAAACTTGCCAGAAGAAGTATCTTGACTTCAGGTCCGCTACTATGTTGATTTGTTCGGCCATTTCACTCCGCGCTCCCGTGACGAAGTCGATTCGATCGGTCGACGCCTTCCGCACCTCAAACTTTCCCGGTTTGGGTTCCAGGTTTCAGATGATCACGCGTTACGCGCCTTCCCCGATTGGAATGGGCCAGCCAGGGTCCAGCGACTTTTCGACGCGGGAGTCTGGCTTGCCTTCGCGCAAAGATGGAGCGCATTACGGCTCGGGCGGATAACGACTTCAGCGTTGTGTTATACAGCTCGCTTTGGGTAGCAGCTCTCTCTTTCATTTGGTTCTTCTGCCGGGCAGATCCAGAGGCACCCGTCAAGTTTGTCGTCGAGCCGCCAGAGCAATCCGAGCCAGGGTGGAAGGGCCAGGTGCTCGAGGAGCCGGGCTTGAAGGTATATTCGCTCGAGAAACCTGTGAGAATTGCAATTGACTTCAAGCAGGTATCTGGCTCCGCCCTAATCCAATGCTACGCTCCCGCAACCGGTGAAGCTCTCGGCCGCATCAACCCCGCCACACCCTCCTCCATCGACCGCGCAATCTCCAAGGCGCAATCCGCCCAGACGCAATGGGCGCTCACTACCTTCCGCCAGCGCCGCAAAGTGCTGCGCACGATGCTCAAGTTCGTCCTCGACAACCAGGAGGCGATTGCGCGCGTCGCGTGCCTGGACTCGGGCAAGACCATGGTGGACGCGAGTCTGGGAGAGATATTGGTGACAGTGGAGAAGCTCAGGTGGACAATCAAGCATGGCGAGGAGAGTTTGAAGAGCGAGAGGAGGGCGGGCAACTTGCTGATGATGTACAAGTGGAACGAAGTTATTTGGCAGCCTTTGGGGGTTGTCGCGGCTTGTGTGAGCTGGAAGTAAGTAATGAGAAGCTTGTGACATATCTGACTGCAACTGACATGCTTCTAGCTACCCCGTAAGCTTCAAGAAGCCCTTGCGCAATATACTCTATCTAACGCTATGTAGTTCCACAACCTCATATCTCCCGTCATCGCCAGTATATTCGCCGGTAACGCAATCATCGTGAAAGGCTCCGAAGCCACGGCTTGGTCCTCGTCATACTTCACCTCAATCGCAACTCGCGCCCTCGAAGCCTGCGGTCACTCCCCCGATCTCGTCCAGTCCGTTGTCTGCTGGCCCAACGTCGCCGACCACCTTACCTCTCACCCGTCAATCTCGCACATTACGTTCATCGGATCCAGGCCAGTAGCGCACTACGTTTGCGCCTCGGCTGCGAAAGCCTTGACACCAGTGTGTGTAGAATTAGGCGGCAAGGATCCCGCGATATTGCTTGATGATCTATCGAATAGCGACTTCAAGCGAGTAGCCAGCATCCTCATGCGCGGCACCTTCCAGTCTGCAGGCCAGAACTGCATAGGCATCGAGCGTGTAATCGCACTGCCAAAAGTATACGATCGCCTCATCGAATACCTGACACCCAAGATTCGTGCCCTGCGTCCAGGATCCATACTCAACAGCTCAACAGACACACCCATTGACGTCGGCGCCTCCATATCCGATGCCAACTTCTCTAAGCTCGAGGACTTGATCCAAGATGCTGTACAAAACGGCGCGCGTCTTCTCGCAGGCGGGAAACGCTACTCACACCCCAACTATCCCAAAGGCCACTACTTCACACCTACGTTCATAGTCGACGTCACACCCACCATGCGCATCGCACAAACGGAACTCTTCGCCCCCGTCTTCCTGCTCATGCGCGCCTCCTCCGTCGCTGACGCCATATCCATTGCAAACAGCACCTCCTACGCGCTCGGCGCCTCCGTCTACGGCACATCAACCCGTGATCTCGAACGTGTGGTCCGCGATGTCCACGCCGGTATGATCGCTGTCAACGACTTTGCTGTCACGTACATGGTGCAATTGCCGTTTGGAGGGACCAAGGGGAGTGGATATGGCCGATTTGCAGGCAAAGAAGGGTTGAGGAGCTTGTGCAATCAAAAGAGCATAACGCGGGATAGATGGGCGTGGGCTGGTGTCAAGACGGGCATACCTCCGCCGATGGACATCCCGTTGCAGGGTGAGGGAGCGGGGAAGAAGGCTTGGAATATGGCGCAGGGAATCGTTTGGTTGGGGTATGGCGATTTGAGAGGGAAGGTTAGAGGGCTGAGGGGTGTGCTGGGCTTCTGAGATGTGCTGGTGGTCGTCAGATGTATCGTAAGTGTGTGTGTGTTCTAAAAACATCTATAAGTAAGAGGAGCAGTACATAACCACCCAAACACGCTACCAAGACGAAAGACTACCGCACATATCATCAAGTCTAGATTCCGTGCACTCCACTCCGCCGAGTCCATAAAGTTGCGTGACCAGGAAAGTAATAGAAACCGTTTCTATCCCGTGCCATACTAGTAATGCTGCGTAGAAGGCGCGTTGTTCTTCGGTGGCTCCGTGGGCGGTCCATCAGGCGTAGTGTAGCACCTCGTCATACCACCATCAACCACGAAATCCGTTCCGTTAACAAAGCTGCTCTCATCACTAGCCAAGAAGAGCACCGCTTGAGCCTGCTCGATGGCCTCGCCGAAGCGGCCAGTGGGGAAGTGAACCTCGCGCCTGTGACGCTTCGCAGCGTCGTCGCCGAGCCAGTCCTGGAGAAGGGGAGTGTTCAACGGGGCGGGGCAGAGCGCATTGAATCTGAAGCCCTCACGTGCGTGGACCATGGCGAGTTCGCGGGTCAAGGCCAGGACGGCGCCTTTGCTGGCTGTGTAGGCGAGTTGCGGGGTGGCGCTGCCGACGATGGCGACGACACTAGCGGTGTTGATGACGGACGTCTTCTTCTTGCCGTGCTTGCGGAAGCTGAGGACAGCGTGTTTGCTGCCGAACCATACACCCTTGACGTTGATGGCTTGGGTCAGATCCCAGATCTTTTCGGGCGTGTCGACGGCGTCGGCGTCGTCGGCGTGCATGATACCTGCGTTGTTGAACAGGACATCGAGACCGCCCCATGAGTCCACGTGCTCAATCATGGCCTGGACATCGGCTTCCTTGGAAACATCGGTGATTTTGGTTTCGATCTTCTTGGCTTCTGGGACAAGCTCATTGAG
The DNA here is from genome assembly GCA_021596325.1 of Parafenestella ontariensis. Taxonomy (NCBI): domain Eukaryota; kingdom Fungi; phylum Ascomycota; class Dothideomycetes; order Pleosporales; family Cucurbitariaceae; genus Parafenestella; species Parafenestella ontariensis. Next base: position 155,281 of record JAKGDA010000025.1, read on the forward strand.
CTTGGCGACGGCTCTCTCTAGGGCTGGGCCGGAGATATCAGAAAGCAGAACGTTGGCACCTTCTCGGAGGAAGAGGATGGCGGTCTCTAGACCTATGCCACTGAGATGTTGTTAGCGAACAGTTATACATTTTTGGGTATTGGCGGATATGTGTGTGTGTGTGTGGTGCAGATCCGCTCTTGAAGAGGAAATTGAGACTTGAGACATAAATGAAGCAACAAGCAAAAATACAATCGTCACGTCTTCCACTTGCACGTGTCAAACGAGATTCATCTCTTGCAATGATATATGAAAAAGAACAGGCGCATGTATAGGTGGTGGTATCGTGGTGTTCGGACAAGAGTCATGCTTACCCAGCGCCGCCTGTGATGATGCAGTTCTTGTTTTCAAGGCGACCCATGTTGAATGTATGCCGTCTGGATATTGCTTAGGTGAAGAAAGTGCTGAGTGTCTATAAGGGAGTCAATGGCAATGTCCAGTGTGCGAGGCGAAGCCTTATATCAAAATCCAAAATATGACTAATATTAACTGGACGAGGCGTCATGGGGCAGCATACGTTATGTGAATCTGGTAGGTTCACCCAGGGGATGCAAACAGAGCAAAGTTCAGGCCCACTCACCTATGAATCGGACTTTGAAGAGCGATGTGAGCTGAAAGGAATCGGCGTCGAAAGTGCGAGTGAGGTCGTGGATACGGAATGTACGGATGGTATCGGTCGGGCACGTTAACCTTTAGGGTCCCGAAGTCGGCCCATTGCACTGATACGCTTCGATAAGGATACATGGTGGCCGTAATCACTTCGTAGGCAGCCCAAAGGGCGGTGGACAGGTTGACGATAGTCACAGGCTCGCTTGGACATGCCCTGTGTACATTTGCATCCCTCGCGCGGCCATTATTGTGTCGACGAGGTCAAATCTGTACCCCGCTATAATGACGTGGGCCTCGTCCGTGGCCGATGTCGAAGATTCATCACAAGGTCGCGTTGGGATAGGATCGCAGTCGCACTGGGACACAGCAGCGCAAAGATAACGAACGCACGAGAGAATAATGCAATATATAGCCTGTGGCACTCGGGGTGGCAGCGGCTTAGGTAGGATGATGTCGCGCCCGCATGTGCATATTCCCAGTCCCCCTACCCGATCGCCCCTCATTGGTCCGAGCTCAGCTATCGCGTCCCGCCCGTCTCGTCGAGCTCACGTTCGGGCGATTTGCCCGCCTGAAGGCTGAAGCTTGATTGCGCGTGCCCGCTTTTCTTATCTTCATACTGTTTGTATCGTTTATCTTACACTTCAAACCGTCTGACAAGCAGCGCACTTTGCACCAATTTCTCGCCCTACCGCCGCCATGGCGTCTGAACCCAACGCCGCGATAACCGTCGAGCAGCTGCCCGAGCTCCTCAAAGATGATTTGGCAGTCAAGGTCGCCGGTGTAGATGTCGACGGCATGCTTCGCGGCAAGCTCATGGCCAAGAAGAAGTTCCTAAGCATAGCGAAAGAAGGCTTTGGCTTCTGCAGCGTCGTCTTTGGCTGGGACATGCACGACCAGACATACTTCCGCGAACTGGGCATCTCGAACAAGGAGAACGGGTACCGCGACTTGATTGCCATACCAGATCTATCGTCATATCGGAGGATACCGTGGGAGGATAATGTGCCCTTCTTCCTCATTAGCTTCCACGATCCGGATACCAACAAGACTCTGAGCGCATGCCCACGAAGCCTGTTGAAGCGCGCCGTAGACAAAATAAAGGAGAATGGATACGGGGCAATGGCAGGAGGTCAGTTAGCCGCTAGTAGTAGAGCAGGTGTTGCGTGTCGTGTGTGAAGCTGATTTGGGTCTGCGTAGCCGAGTATGAGTTCTACCAGTTTCGCGCACCCCAAGCCCACGACGGGTCAGAGAGAAATTCCTCGAGCACGGCGGCCTTCCTGCGCAACAATCCTGTCAATGCGCTACCCAGTCTGACGGAGGGTATGTTCGGATACAGCATAACGCGAACGGTGCATAACCAAGAATACTTCTATGGTATCTACAACACATGCGCCAAATTCAACTGCGGCATTGAGGGATGGCATACCGAGTCTGGACCTGGCGTTTTCGAAGCTGTAGGACATCACACCAAGAAGGTCCCTGCGTGAGATCGATGACTGACGTATGACAGGCCCTCGAATTTGGCGAAATCCAACAAATGGCAGACAAAGCCTCTCTCTTCAAGCTCGTCGTCAAATCCCTGGGCTCAAAATACGGCATAACACCCTGCTTCATGGCAAAACCGCGCGAAGGCCTCCCTGGAAACAGCGGCCACATGCACGTCTCGATCGTCGACAAGGAGGGCAAGAACCTGTTCTACCGCGGGGAAGAAGATAAAGACGCGCCATACTCCGACATTCGCTACCTATCAGACCTCGGCCGGCATTTCCTAGCTGGCCTGATTGAAGGACTGCCGGACATCATGCCCATCTTAGCACCGAATGTGAACAGCTACAAGCGTTTAGTAGAGAACTTCTGGGCCCCGGTAACTGTCTCATGGGGCCTCGAGCACCGCGCTGCCTCTATCCGCCTCATCGCCCCACCCACCGCCTCCGCAAAAGCTACACGTTTTGAAGTACGCGTCCCCGGCGCAGACACCAATCCCCACTTCGTTCTCGCCGCTATCTTAGCACTTGGCTGGCGCGGTATCGAGAAGAAGCTTGAGATCCCGATACCGCCGTTAGGCAAGGGCGAGGATGTCGGCGGTGCAGCGGACAAGGGAGAGAGGTTGGCGAAGAGTCTCAAGGAGGCGACGCAGAAGTTCATGCGCAAGGAGAGCGTGGCGAGAGAAGTCTTCGGGGATGAGTTTGTAGACCATTTTGGTGGGACGAGGGAGCATGAGATTAGGATTTGGGATGAGGCGGTTACAGATTGGGAGGTGAGGAGGTATATTGAGACGGTGTAGGGTGATCAAAGAGTGGGAAAAGTGCGTGAAGAGAATTAATGATTGTGTATTTTACTACGTATATATCAATAACACGTGGGTGCTTTTGCATCCCAGACTGTGTTTGTTCAAATCTTGGAGTTGAACTGGTGCTGCATATCTATCAGTTGACCCAGTGGAAGCGAGGAATTCGGACTGGCCACATAGTGAAGCTCGATTGGCACTTTTCGAAGAATCTTAGTAACAGGTCCTTGTGTGATAAGAGTCAATGGGGGCCAGTCAGGAAGGGCATAGTCTAATAGTACACGTTCTTCCAATCCAAACTCGCGCCGTCTATGCCATGTAATTCGCAAGCTTCGAAGTCGAGGCACTGTTGTAGTGGCTTTTAACGAGGTCTTGGTAAAGTAGCGGGCACGTGGATATTGAGATGTTCACAATTGGTAGCATGAGGTGTCTGGTCCAGGTATCACGATCGGTGCTGAGGAGAGCTCAATCTTGCGTTCGCACACTGCATCCAGGGCAGGAGACCAGGGCTGAGTGATAGCAAAGTCGATCAGACTAGAGCCTTATGCAGCAAATCGACTTCCACAATCCACAAAGATACCTGCTACGCCTTGCTTCATCACGCTGTAAGCCTAGAGAAACGTGATTGGTCATGAAGTTGCCATTGTTTTATGAGAATCCTGATAAACCCATGATCGTTACAGGACCGGCGTCCGAATGCTGCAGAGAGCCATCTTATCGGATAATGGCTGCCGATGCAGAGAAACACGCTCGAAGAACTCCACCATCCCAGTGCCCAATGTTCCCTTAAACCTCAGCAATCTCTCGGAGACGACGGATCGTTGACCTTGTGGCGGCGGCAGCGGGAGTTCTGTAGTGAGGTGGGTTAGCATTGGCCGAATTTCCCGGATATCCACCTTCCAAGTTCTTCAAGAGTGACATGTCTATGCGACGCTGTGTAGGGAGGCTTACGAGACGGTGTAGGCTCCTCCGGCGGTGGTCTTGCGGCAGGATCGGCAGTTCCAGATACCAACGGCAGTGCGCTTGACGGCGTTCTTTCCGCAGAACTGGCACACATAGCGGGCGTGCTGTGTGATCTGTATCAAAGCGTGAGCAACGCGTCCTTTGAGCGACAAAAGGTTCCCGAGGTGTACGCACTTCCATCTTCTTGACCTGCTTTCGGAGCGAGGCACCGTAACGGGTACCGTACTTTCCGGTGATGCCAACCTTCTTTGTGCGCTTGGTCATTTTGGCGGTTGTGATGTGGATTGACGGGAGGTGGTGGTCTCGAGTTGTCGCTGGACTGCAAATCACTACGGTGCTCTTCGAAATTACTAATTGCTAAGCGAGCAAAACCAGGCTTGGCGGGTGCGGCCGGAACAATCGAGCTCCGATTGCGCTAGTGCGGATCTGCTCATGTGCCGCTGCAACACCACTCGCAACCCCATCATTTCCACGTCAATCGAGCGCAGATACAAAAAGATGCTAAACAATTCTCTTGTCTGGGAAATCTGCGACACAAGCTTCCACGACCATCAAAAAACTCATAATTCGTCTTAGCCACAACTTCCTTGTCGCGACCGCCTAGGTAGCCAACTACACCTTCCTCGCCCCTACTTAGCTGCACCATTGCGCATCTCTTGAATCAATACTCGTAACTCTAGAATTTCCAGCACCTTTGTATACACTCTCCCGTGAACTCATCGCTCGCACAGATATTGTATCCACCGCTACAGCGAGATCGCCTTCGATCGCAGGCAAGAGAAACTTCATATCTAACCTACCGAACGAGCTACTCCTTCAGATATTTGAAGTCATTATTAGCGACTACGATGAGCAGTGTCGGGATTACTCTGCTATAGCCCGGGTTTGCCAGGACTTACATGCTAAAGATGATGAGTGAACACAGACGAGAGACCAGGCCCATATATCATACACTAATTCAGAATAATCTCCTACAGGACGTAGTCGGTATGGAATACGACTACCTTGATCAGCGCTTCATTTAAAGGCTATTGTGGGATTGTATTTCTTTAGGCACGGTCATATAGATCATTTGAGGCTGGAGGCCTTCGGCAACTTGTAAGCTTCAAGACAAGAATGCCCTCACCAAACTACGCAACGCGTAGTTTGACAAGTTGATGAGTCAAAAATCTCATAAACCTGTGGCGCAGTAACGCACATCCAGGCTGGTGTTCCGACGCGCTCGGCTCAATCGCTTCCGAAACGAATATGAAACCGGAACGGTCTACAAGTCCACCAAATACCACTGACACTCGCCTCTTTAACATCTCGCGCGCTTGTCGTTTGAAAACCAATTGACCTTCAGTATTTAAGCTTAATTTGGTAGTCGTCCACTAGGTTGAGCGGGCTTGTGCCCAATTTAGGGGCGCGATGAACGGTTTGGGGCGAAGCCAGCTGCGACATGTGTGGCACGACTGTTGCGAGTGAACTCTAGGCACGCCACAATGTCTGAGGACATATAAAGTCTGGGGTACGTGTCTTAGAATTGAGCATAAGTTTACCTTTAGGTTTCGTTTTGTGCCTGAGTTTCCCTCTTTCTCTTCGACTACTACAGACTGCATAGTGTTTAATCGTTACTCGCACGTTACGCATAATGTCTTTCAGATATTTTCGACACGCCGCTTTTATTGCGACACTATTATCCGTCGCGAGTGCACAGCAATCAAGTGTCGTACCACAGGACCTACAAGGCGGCTTCAGAGCTAGTGGCAAAGATATTCAAGTCTCCTACTCCGGCAATGCAGTGGACGGCTTCCAGGATGGAACTTCATTTGAGAAAGATGGTCGGTCTCCCCTAGCTCTCTCTTGCATTACTAAAACTAACATCAAGCTCAGCCGTCGCAAGCGAACCAACTTTTGCCCTTGGTGACAGCAGCGGCATTTCTCCTACCACCCTCTACACCGTCCTCATGATCGACACTACATGCCCCAACGCGCGCAAATTGCACTACGCACGGTCAAACTTCAAGAACAACTTCAATATTGTCAGTATCGAGACTGATTCCGCTGCATTGCTGGACTACAAAGCACCGGGTGCACTAGGGGAGACAGGTGACGACCGACAATACACATTCCTATTGTACACGAATCCCGCACGCAAGCAAATCGATCAACTGAAGCTGCCAGCCGAAGGGGAGAACTTCGATGTAAAACAGTTCCAGACTGATAACGGGTTACCGGATGCGTCAGCAGGAGTGGGCATGGTCGTGAAGCTGGGAGGGACAGCAGATTGTAATGACGATCAGCCGAAGCCTGCGGAGAGTTCTGCTGTGGAGGTGTCGAGTACAGATGCTGGACCAACATCGACGGCGACTTCGGCAGCTGAACAGCAGTCTTCGAGCGTGACGAGTGCAACGCCAACGGAAGATACCAATGTGCCCGAGAACACATCTTCACCTTCATCGACAACAGACGGGACTGATGGTAGCAGTGATAGTGGCCAATCAACAACCTCCTCTAGGCGGACTTCTGATCGCACCACTACTTCAATCATAATACCAACGATCGCGCCGGGCCCTTCCACAATCGTTTCAACGGTTGTTCTATCGAGCAATCCTGGCGGAGCGGATGCTTCTGGAACGCCTACCGCAAGTGCTAGTCCTGCACTGCAGACAACGAACGCTGCTCCTGGGGTGCCTACTGCCCATGGCCTGGCGATAGCTCCATTGCTGGCGGTTGCCGGTGTACTATTATGGTAATGAAGCGAGAATGTGTAAAAATACTGGCGCATAGATTGCACTTTTGGCGTTTGTTACTGGCTCTAAGATACCAATTGAATGTTTGTTCCCCTTGGAACTTGTCTCTTCATCATACAATGACCGAGCTCTCCGCCAAGTGCTTCGTGCTTGTTACCTCTACCACATGCAGCTGTATATGAGTTCTTCGTCTAATTTCTAGTCGGGATGTCACCAATGAACATCCACAAACGCTCCTCTCAAACATCTGGTTTCTCCCTTTCCAACTTCGCCAACACCTCACTTTCCTGAGACTCATCACTCCACCTCTTCCTCGGCAACTCAAACGTCGCCCCAACCCGCCCATACGCCATCCCTCCCAGCTGCGCCAACGGCCTCAGCACATCCAAATCAACATGACTAGCCTCCTCGTTGGCAGCATCTTCACGGACCCAAAACCGCGTCGCCTTAACCAGCACCATCCCCGCAACACTCATCCCCTCTCTCTGATGATCACTGAACTCCTTACTATCCACAACCTTCGCCGCGACCGAGAAAACGGATTCTTGCACCCGGCCTGGGCGCACAGTGGATGAGGGCGCTTCATGTAAGCCGGAGACATCCCATTCTGATACGCCGTAGGGAGCGTCGATGGACGTTGCGTTTACCGCTTCAATCATGTTCTCGGACACGGTATTAATGACGCATTCCCCCGTCTCGGTGAGATTGCGATATGTATCCTTCACCCTGCCGGGGCGAGAGGAAAAGCCAATCACGAACATGGGTGGGTCGTGGTCGATGACCTGGAAGTAACTCATTGGTGCGAGGTTCTTGGTTTTCCCGTCGGCGGAGACGGTGCTGATGAAGCCAATAGGTCGAGGCGCGATACCTGAGATCAAGAGCCGGTAGTTGTTGACCATTGGGCGGTCGGGTGCGTATGGATCTACTTCTCTGTGCTGTTTTGCAGGGTCGAAGGTTGGGTCCCCGTCGCCGTATTACCATGCTGGGTTGGGGTGTTTCGTCACCTGGATAGGTTTGTTAAAGTGGTCAAAGTCTAGACGTGTTGATTATAATTTTTCAAAGTTTCTGGTTTTCTCGACAATTTTGTAGTTTTGCGAGGCGGATGAGGTGGCTTCGGGGTGGATTAGATGGCTGGATGCCGGGGGCTTGGTCGCATAGTTCCTGACAGGCGATGACATCGATGCAGTTGATCTAATACCTTGTTGAATACTTTTTTCCGTCTAATGTTCTCGTGAATGACTTACCTGCGCAATGCACTAATGCCCCATTGTCTTTCCACAGTTTTTAACATGAGATCGCGACAACGAACAGGTGAAAGACGGATAAAGAATGACGACGTCTACAGGATCACGGAATTGTATCTTAAAGCGCGTCAAAAAGGTGTTGATAAACAGTAGGTAGTACGGAGAGTCCTCTACTGGTGGCCTCGCCCCAGAGCCCTGACTCGGCTACATGCGGCTGCACTTAGCTTCATGGATCGCGACATCGGAAGCCTATTACAAAAGATCCAAGAATGGGCATCACTATATGCTGATGCTGAATCCATACAAAGTGTGAAAAATGAGTAAATAAAATGGAGCGAATAAATCGGCAGGTGTTTGATTAAAATTTGATGATACTAACAGTTAACGCTGAAATCCCCCATAGCTTACAATGTTCGAAAGTCATCATGATAACAGACTCGCGCACTAGACATTACATGAATTACGGTATTTCCCAGCACAGCGCAGTTCTGTGCTGTGACATATTCAAATGTTGAAGAGCCTCCTGCTCACGATCCAAAAGTCTCAAGAATCAACTTCACCTCCTTCATCTCACCCGTCCAAACCCTCCTCTGCAAATCTGCAACACTATTTGCAATTTCCACCGACAAACCCGATGGACCGCAACCCAAGACAACAGCTCTCTCGCCACCCACATGGCTTTCTACTACATCTTGTATTACAGGTCTACAGTAGTGCATGGCTACGCTGACATCGTTAGTGACACTATCTTCACCGTTGCCAATACCGGTATTGACTTCGGAGTCGAAGAGGTCCTTCCCACCGTTGAGGCGGCGGAGTGCAGGACGTGGCTGTGTGGGAAGTGGTATACTACCTGGTGCAGAGACCACGTCGAGAGCAGTAAACAATTCCCTTTCGCCCATCGGCGAGACAGATGAGATTGGTGACATCGGATCTGCAGGAAGCTTCGACTCGCTCGGACTTGGGTCTTCCGCAAGAGCTGCAGAGCGTGTGATGTATATATCAATCGTAAATGTGACGTTATTCGGGCTCGGATGCTCACGTACGTTCCTTATAGCGGTAGTGAGTTCGCGGTCGATCCAAGACATCCATTCAGCAGCGCGGACTATCCACACGAGATGGATCCGTCGCGTTGCAAGGACTTGGTATTTCTTCTGAATAGAGAGGCGTTGTGTGAGATCGAGAACGTGGGGAATGCAAGCTGTGATGCCGCTCCCTCCTGCGATAAGAAGAACGGTGTCATAGATCTTGTGAAAGGGGCGGCGGTGTGAGCCGTATGGACCATCAACGATTGTGCGCAACACCGAGCGGGTACCGGCTCTATTCTGGATTGCAAGAAGCTTCTGTTTTGTAATCTCATCCATCGGAGGTATTGAACTGATCGAGGAGTGGCGGTGTTTGTCGTATGGAGTCTCAGCAATAGTGCGCACCGCTGAGCCTCTATCGGGCCGCTTCTGAATGACAGGAAGGTTCTGATCTGGTGTGCCGTTCACTGGTAGCATTGAGGGTATTGAAGAGCGGCGCTTCGTTGATGCGCTTGCTCGGTAGCTTGAACTCAATGTGGACGTACGTACGCCAGCCGGCTTCTCGGCGATGACCCTGAGCGTCTCCTCTGTGATCTCATCCCGTGGTGGCAATGAGGACATAGAGGGCTGCTCTCGTAGTGCGCGTGTTATCGTGTCTGGGAGTCGTGAAGTTGAAGCGCCTGGCGAAATCGGACTGGTCACCTCTTCTTCAATGACAGTGATTGCATCCACCGCAGCCATGTCATCGACGTCTTCGATGTACTCAATGCTCTTCCTCACTTTTTCTGTTATTTTTGGCTTCTCGAAATCGAACGAGAATTCTTCGATCAAGTTACAGTTAACCGTCTCCTCAGCCATAGCCTGAGTAGGCGCTAGTTGTGGGCTCGTCTCATTGTCGATAATTTCGTCTCTTCCGAAAAGCTTCTTGGTAAAACCCTGTTGCCCTCGGATGAGGAACACCATCTCATGCACGTTGCGATCTAGCTCTAATGATGGTATATTGGCGATTGAAAAGGGGTGGTTCTGAAGTAGACTCAGACTTGGTACGCGAAGAAACGCGTGCTGACCTGGCTTCCATTTGGAGGACTTTGGTACCTCGATGGCGACCCGAGTCACGTTGCCATGTAGTTGTGTAAGTGTAGTCGGAAAGCCAGCAAGATTGGAGAAGGACCGGAGGTTACGGTGACGTTGTGTGAAGCGGATAATATTCGAGAAGACCAGTACCGCGACTGTCGCATAGATGTAATTAGGCTACCGTAAAGTCAGTATTTGTACTAGGGACTATGTATACTGAGAAATGCGTCTGACAGTAAAGGTCATTTCTCTACCCAAAAAGCGCGCATGAGCCTGACGGAGCCTGACGGAGCCTGACGGAGCCAGGTCTCCATGCCGCCATCGCTGAAGGAGGATATGACACGAAAGATCAAGGGTAGGAGTACTTACACACAGGTTACCATACGCATGCCAGAAAAAGCACGCAATGTACACCAAAGCAAGGAAAATATGTATGTACTTGAAGACCTCGTAGAACCTTCGTCGAATGCACGGTATCGAGAAGAAAGTCAAGCCAAACATGGCGAAGAACAGAGGAGTGCCAGACAGCTCACGTTTTTGGTTCTCGTAAAGCTTGCCAAGCATACTCCAGCCTCCATCTTTGACAGGGGCGTAAAGATGCGGAATCTGTAGACCATTAGCCACAATCCTTTATGTACAAGTGTAACTGACTCACAGTATGAACGGTCCCTAAAATAAAGATCGCATATCCACCATAACGATGGAAGACGTTCAGTTTTTCGTAGCTCATTCCAGTCAACCACGTAATAATGTTCACCTTCCCTGCCAAAGCAACCGTCAAAGGCGTCAGCGCTGAGATGAGCATCGCACATCGAATAGACAGGGGTGGTGATCCGAATCGGAATCGCGCACGTAGAAATCTCGACTGCGGCCATGGTAAGATAGCGAGGAATACCGTCGCAAATGCCAAAAGCGCGAGTGTGCCATAGGATATCTGGCGAAGCCCTATTCTCCTAGTAACTCGATTATTTGGTCGTCGGTAGGTCCAAAAGCGAATACGGGCGAATGCCCTATCTTTGAATCCCGGCTTTCGTAGCGCCTTTCTAGGCTCAGCTAGTCGGTCATGTATCCTGTGGCATATATAGATGGTGGTGAACAGAAGTAGCCAGATGGCGTAGAAACAGACAGTCCAATAGCCATACCGAAGCAAGCCTTTTAGTGGTGTCCTTCTTTCGTCCTCCGCAAATCCCTCTCGGAATGCTCTACATCGAGAATCGACGCAGTAAGGACTCGTGATCGGTAGGTCTTCGACTGCAACACCATTCGGCAATGAAATTCTGCGAGTAAATGTTAGAGGGGTAGTAGACCTCCAAGAGAGAACTGAGCAATAGCAAGGCGCCTACGTCGCCCTGTGACCACATCTGTCTTCTTAGATGATGATAGTAGAAGACTAAATACTAACCCTGGCCACCCTGCCGGTGCGTACACTTGATGGGAGTTGCTTGGCGGCATCAGGTGAATACTAGCGGCTTGGATGCGTTCGTAAGCTGGAGGGGCTCTGGATTGTGTCCTCAATGGGGAGATTGGTAATAGTCAATGACTAGACTGAGAGGCTGTTGTAATGTACTTCTCAGGAACGCCCGCCGCATTCATCATGGTGCCACCTAGGCCATCACTCTTTGCGACATCACCCTCCCACATTCATTACTGGATTATTGCATTGCCCCCGCAATCACCTAGAACTAAACGAGCCTGAACGATGAAGATCGAATCTCACGCCAGCTCCCGCCGGTCCTGACCAAACATTTTCCAAGCTTAATCAAGCGAGCAGTCTCATGGACAGAGAAGAGAGCCTTCAGTCAGCCTATGTCGGCAGTTTGCCCCTTGGCAGCTACCTGGGGGAATGAGCCACCGTCAAAACGTGTCTAATGTGGTAGTCGCACGATCATCTCGGCAGACAGAGATCACGCGGTGTGGTCGGAAAATTGCAATAATATATGAAATGGTCAATGCGGAGACTTCGGCTACGTCTGCAATTGATTATTAGGGAAAGCGACAGGGATGATAGGAAGAAGCTGGCATGTGGAAGCAGAGAACATTTGGCTGCATCTGGTTGCATTAGCGAGAACTCGACATCGTAATGTGCCGAGATACTTATAACAAGGAAATGACCAGTTTCTTAATCTACCTACGACTCCGGGACCAATATTTAATTTCTAGTTCTTCACATACAGGTCGACGTATTCGTCGATGTCCATGTTATCCAGTGTCTTGCTGTCCTGCGCTAGCGACACGAGCTTGTCAACGTGTTGTGCCGGGTAGTGTGGGCCCAGGTGCCTCTTGTACTTCGCGAGGATCTCAGGCTTCGCCTCTTCACGTCGCAATCGGTGGCCCAAAGGAGCCTCAACGACCTCCTCTTCCAAGACGGTGCCGTCCTTGAGCGTCACAGTGAGCGCGTTGGAAATGGTGCGCTTCTCTGGGTCATGGTAGTCCTTGGTGAACTGTGGGTCTTCAACACAGCTAATGCGTTGTCGTAGAGACTCAACGAGCGCTGAGGTCGCGGCTTCGCTATCATCGGGGTAATCAGTGGCCTCGAGGCGGTTGAACACGAACATAGTTGAGACCATGTACTACGATATATTGTCAACGCCATCCGGTGAGCAGTTGAAGAAAAAGACTTACCTGAACGCAGTGGTCACGATCAGCAAAGTTCTCCATGGGCTTGAACTGTTTGTCGATAATTCGGATGCAGGCCTCGTGTGTCCGGTTGACGACGCCCTCAATATCCTCGGCGGTCTTGCCCATGGCCTTCAACTTCTTGTTCAGGCGTTGGGCAGCTTCGACAGCTGTCTGCGAGTGGAATTCGGCTGAATGAAGATCATCAGTATGCACATCATAGGAGAAAGTGATTTCGTTGGAGACGTACCAGGGTAGGAGACCTTGAAGAGAACATTCTCCATGACGTAGCTGCCATAGCCTCTCTGGAACTGGAAGGGCTTGCCGCCAAAGTTGACGTCGTAGAAGCCCCAGGTAGGAGCAGAAAGAACCGTGGGCAATCCTTGCTCGCCCTTCAACACTTTCAGAACGAGGTTGACGGCTGTCTGACAAGCATCACCAGCAGCCCACGATTTGCGCGACATGGTGTTGGGCGAGTGCCTGTAGGTCCGCATGGATTGGCCATCGACGAAAGCTTGTGAGATAGCAGCACGAGTCTGAGCCTCATCCAGGCCCATCATCTTGGAGACAACTGCAGTAGAGGCAAGCTTGACCAGGATAACGTGGTCCAAACCGACCTTGTTGAACGAGTTCTCCAGAGCCATGCAGCCCTGGATTTCGTGCGCCCTGATCATTCCCTCGAGCACATCTCTGACCTTGAAGATCTTGCCATTGCCCAGGTTGCCCCCGGCTTTGTTTGTTCGTGTAATCCAGTCGGCAGTTGCGAGAATTGCACCCAGGTTGTCAGAGGGGTGGCCCCACTCAGCAGCGAGCCAGCAGTCGTTGAAGTCCAACCATCGGATCATAGCACCAATGTTGAAGGCACCGTTCACAGGGTCGAGCTGGTAGTTTGTACCAGGTACCTTTGTGCCATTGGGAACGATAGTGCCCTCAACAACAGGGCCAAGGATGTTCCTGCATTGCTCAAATTGAAGGCCCTCGAGACCGCAGCCAAGGGTGTCTACAAAGACCCATCGAGCAGTGTCGTACTATGTAAGGCCTCACGTTAGCCAGAGTTCTGACAAAGAGGCTCATTGACCATACCGCGAGCTCTGAATCAATGGGTGTGTTGTGGATATAGCTTGCGATATCCTTGATCTCGGGGTCGTACTCGCGCTTGCCTTGGACGGGCGGTGCGGCGCTCTTGAGGGATGGCATGGTAGAGAAGAAAGCCGGGGCTGCTGTTCGGGAGGTGATTGGGTTCGAGGGAGCAGTTCGGAGAGCAATTGGCCTCAAAGCTCTGCTTATGACACCAGACCGCTGGCGGAGGTTTCGTGAAGCGGTGCTACACAGGTTGCGACTGAAGGCCGACATAGTTAAATTAGCTTCTCCCGTGCCGGACAACCTCAATGCAGCTCTAGAAAAAAGGGATTGTCGTACTACGCGCTTTTGAGGATGTTGTAGGCTTTTTGCAAGAATTTAGAGCCGACGCTGGACCAACGCTCGGCTTGCAGACTTCGGGAGGAGGGATGGGCCGTTGTCAGCCGAGGCAGCGAGGGGCAGGTTGAACATATCCGCGCGCCACTGACCTTGTGCAGACGGCGCCATATTTCCCAGATCCGATCACTTGATGATCTGATATCTTTATTGCCCTTAAAGTTGATCTAGATCTACGCACTTCAAACTACTACTAAGTTATATTCTCGTTGTTGTGAGCTCCTTCCTCGTTCACAAGGCTTTTTGCTACCCCGCATCATCCCGCAGCACCTGGGCAGGTACCACTTCGGCTACTGCCGCCGACTTCGGTAGTCTCCCCGCCTGCTATTCACTTTTGTGCAATTGGGGATATTTCTGAATTCGTGTTCCTTCGGCCTTATACTCGTTCGGGTATACGACAACTATACAGCGGAAGATCATTAATGCCAGGATACTGACGACCGCCTCTCCTATACCTCACCAGACTCCCCTTCCGCGCAAGGCTGACCATCCACCTCTTAACCTCTTCAATCGGATACCCACACGCAACCAACAACGCTGCTTCCAAATATGCGTCGCCCTCTGCACAGCTTTTGAACTCTGCGTCATAGTACGACGGCATGCTCATATATTGCTGACAGTATTTGGATGTCGTCGCAGAGTAGCAGAACATGTGCATCAAGGATGTTGCGCCAGTGAGGAGGTAGAAGGGCAAGGAGTTGTGGTAGGAGGGCAAGAGACGGTAAGTAGGGGCCATGTGTGCGGCGATTATTGTACAGTTCTGAATGCGGTCTGCAATGCGTGGTCTGCGGACGTGCCGTCTTGAAGAGCTGGAGGAACGGCAAGAGTTGTAGAGGGCTGAGGCGAAAAGGGTGATGTGCAACTCTTGCTCCTTCTCGAGCGCTTGAGAACTATATGCGACAGTACGGTTGAAGGCGTGATAGGGGAGCTGCGGGAGAGATATGTGCTGGTGCAAGGCGTGTTGTACTTCTTTGTCAAAGACGCCTATTATGATAGTTAGCTGAAAAGGCCCTTTCGAGATTACGAGGCGACCTACGGCAAACAAGTCTAGTATTCAAGATGTCAGGCAGTTCCCCGCCTTGCAGATGCGAACAGCTCAGCTTGTCCACAACAAAGGCTTCAATGATGAGACTCCATAGCTCAACGGGCAATGCGTCGATACCAGCAAGACGTGACGTGGGAATCAGCAAAAGTGCTGCCTTGGCGCCAGCGATTTGAGCCTTTCTCAGATCCCTGAGTTTGCGTATGATGTTCATCATTACCATTCCTGCTGCAACACTGACCAAGTATAAATAGAAGGGTTTCGGTCACAGAACATGCCCTAGAGCATACGTTTGCTAAAGAAGCTTTTCAAGAACATGCGGAACTATCAATACTATCTCATTGTTGTGCTGAAGAATAAGGAATTAAATGCACAGTTGGTCGAAGTCTCGTGCCGTAAGAAACCTTGCTGCCTGATCTTCTTACGCTGCTAGGACGCGTATGCGCTTCACTACTAGGCAACAGTGTAGTTCCAAGAAAGTCTAAGGACCAAGCTCAATCCCACTTCAGACGCATACTCAAATAAACCTCTACGGTCTTTGCTGGGCGGCATACCGAAAAGTTCGACTGATGCTTGGTTTGACAGTCAGCCTAACACCCCAACCCCAAAGTTTGCGATGTGTAAGGAAAGCGATGTGATATTGCATAATCCCGCTTTATATATCGAATCTTTTAATCCAGATTCATCAACTCTGTCACCTGGTCTTTTTGTCCGGACCCACGGTTCCCCTCAACTTGTTCAACTTGAACTTGGACGTGAAGTACCAGTCCATGACGCTGATGGGTAGATATGTCCAAGCAAACCACACAATCCAGCTCATGTTCCCTTCCCATATCCACCTCTGTTTGCCAAACCAGCCATCACCACCAACCACCTGCCTCACGCAGCTCCGCGCATACTGCTGTGTATCCATGCCCACCTGCTGGCTGTGAGTCAACCTCTGCTCATAATCATCTGCAAGAGGCTGCATGTACGAGTCTGGCGGCAAGACGCGGTGTGTCCTTGCGATGTTCGACTTGACACCGCCGGTCACGATATTGATGACGCGGACGCCGAGCGGTGCGAGTTCGACGCGCAGGGTATCTGAATACGCGTGAAGGGCAGCTTTGGATGCATTGTATGGCGCCCCCCACACATAGGGCATTATGCCTGCTAGCGATCCAGTCTGGACGATGGTGCCTTTTGCTTCGATCAACAGCGGTGTGAACTCCTTGCACATCCTCATGACGGAGAAGACGTTCGCCTGGAACAACTCACGCAGCTCGTCCTCATCGTAGTCGAGCGCAGGGACTACATAGTTGCGCCCGGCATTATTGTACAGGATATCAAGCTTTCCATTTGTGATCTCGGTAACGCGCTTACGTAGTCCGCGTATTGAGTCGTTGCTCGTGAGCTCGAGAGGGAGGTATGTGATGTTTGCGTGGGGTGAATCGTACTTCGAAGGATTACGGACGGTTCCGAGGACCTGGAAGCCTAGAAGTGTGAGCTGAGGCAAAACATGTTCCTGTGACTAGTCGCACCTCGTGCGGCGAATTCAAGCGCGAGGAAATGGCCAATGCCTCCTGGCGTACAGCTGCTCGTGTTAGCGCCAGCTTCATTAAGGTCTCGAGAATCTCCCATTCCTCATTCTATCCATGGAGATGATGGAACCTACCCAGTGATTAGCGCATATCTTGTCCTCTCTGTATTTGCCATTGTGAGTCTTGTTGCACTGAAACACTACATCATCTTCAGCCTTATCAGTTTCACGATGATGTATGAGCTTATGCATTGACCATGCCTCGGCTGAACCTGCCCCACAATCACCCCCCATATGGCATGATTGACATCTGAACCACTTCCAGCTCGCTTCACCAGGGCTAATATTTGACTAATAAGCGAGGACGATATCTGGAAAGGAAGTATAAAAACCGTTTTGTATTCTTTCTCAACATTCGTATTTCCCACAGTCACCCCACCATCTAGTTCTTGATAGTGGGTGTCGTCATATCCATTGGAAAAGTGCAACATCAATATCCTTGCAGGCGATCGATTCTTTTTAAGACAAGAGATTAGACTATTAGAAAACTTCAAGAAACATGACAGCGTCACAAACGGTGGCGGAGCGAATCCCCACGCTCCTACGTCCTGGAGTCCTTCTTTGCATAGCAGCCTACCGTTTGTTCACCTTCCCAAGGAAAACTTATCAACAACCTATTAACACCGATTGTAGACTTCATAATGACCATCCTAGGACTCATATTCATCGAACGTCGTCCATTCGCCCTGCTCAACATCACAAAACTGCGCTTCAAATCCTTTGCCCGCCTTTGGAAACACAACGGCGAAGCAATGTCCGTAGAAATGCCCGGCCCAATCTTCAAACTCCTCTCCACATGTAAAGGCGTAATCCTCGACATTGGCCCTGGCTCAGGAGAGATCCTGCCGCGTTTCAACCCCAACCAAATCACTGCATTGTACGGCGCAGAGCCAGCGGAAGACCTGCACCCCGGACTGCATCGAAGGGCGCAGGAGACAGGGTTCGGCGCGAAGTTCCATGCGCTTCTCTGCGGCGCCGAACCAGAGAGCCTTATTCCCGCTCTGCATAAGAGCGGCATTCTGGATGTCAGCGGAAAAGGCGGCCTCGCATCTGAAGGTGTCTTCGACGAGATCTGCTGCGTCCGCGTCCTCTGTGGCGTTCCGCACCCGCAGCAGACCATCAAGGGCCTTTACCAGCTTCTTAAGCCGGGAGGTCGAATGGTAGTTTGCGAACACGTTGCGAATCCCTGGAGGACGGAGGGCAGAATAGCTGCCCGATTTATGCAGATTGTGTTCACGATCCTTGGATGGCCGTTCTTGATGGGTGGATGTGAGCTGCAGAGACATACGAGAGAGTATTTGAGAGATGCAGGTGAATGGGACACATTTGATCTCAAGTACTATGGGGAGAAGGATTGTATTCCGTTCGTGGTCGGGGAGTTGATTAAGAAGTCGGGATCGCTCGAGATATCATACGCGGAGGCTGCGAAGAAGTAAACAAGGGGTGGAAATGGTCACGTTAGCAAGCACTTCATGATACTTCTCCTTGTAACTTCGAGCCTTTCACGGCGTTGTGATGTTTCTGCCTTTTTCCAACGGAAGGCTGACATAGTAGTATAAAGTATCCAGTTCACGTCGACCAATCTTCTCAGCCTCGTTCTACATGACCAAATTCACCAAACCTATCTAAGTAGTCAAGCATCAGAACTCAATAACGAATAACAGCCTACAACCTCTTCTCTCCACGGCTTTAATTCGGGTAGGCGCAGAACTATTCTGCGCCCTGACTTACTCAGCACCGTTACATCAGCAATGTTACTCCCGCGCTTCTTCGGGCTCACCTTCTTTCCTATTACACTTGCTAGCGCCATTTGCTCTCGTGTCAGCCGGAGCTAACAGTTCTGAAAGAGCGGTAAAAGCGCCGGATTGTGTTTGGTGTCGACCGGGGCTCGAGATGACGGCGGGATGGTTTGGGGGCCAAGTATCCGCAAGTCAACAATGACGACGGGGACCTTATGAGATGTCAACCAGGGAGGGAGTCTGTCGGATACACGTCTCTAAAGTGTGTTCCTTGTTCTTCATCTCTGTTCTTCGATTTTTCTCACGCAAGATTGAATAGACGGTGACTTGTAACCATGGCATCGTCAAAGCCTTTCGACACCGGAAAAATCGAGACCGCAAAACGCATCTCAGGCCCCTACACGCTCTTCAACTCCTCTTTCATACTAGAATTCCTCGAACCGCCACCCGAGCTAGATGCTACGTAAATTCCTCCTGTTTCCCCCACCCTTCCTCCCCCCAACTCCCTTCCCACCCACCTAAACAACCACCTAACCACCCCCAGTGTCCTAATGCGCAGCACCTACACCGGCGCCTCGCAAAAACTCGGAAAATCCCACCCTCAATCACCGCCTCTGCACCTGCATTTCGACCAGTCCGAGACTTTTTACGTTGGGGCAGGAAAGGTAGGGACGACGGATGGATGGGGCGCGGAGGATCGTGTGTGGACGAGGGGGGATGGGGCGGTGGAGATAAGGCCGTGGGTTCCGCATCGGTGAGTGAGTTTACGGGTTTGCAATGTGTGCTGTGATAGAAGAAAGAAGACGGTAAAGAGATGTGAAAGATGGTGGTGGTTGGAAGTGTTGGCTCGACAAGAGAAGACCATGGGACAACCAAACTAACACAATCTACTTCCGTGTCAACAGGTTCTGGCCCACTCCCTCCGCAGACGTCTCCACCGACACCGTCCTCTACGTTTGGGCGCACCCCAGCGGCACGAAAGAGCCCATGGACCGCCTCTTTTTCGAAAACCTGCTCCGCTATCTCAGCGATGTGGTGGAGAAGAAGGCGAGTTTGAGCTTGATACAGGTCATGGTTATGCAGTACGTTCTCCTGATCATATCTAGATTGATGATAATGATGAAGTGGCATCGTTCTAATCGAAACGGCATAGACACGCAACAGCATCCGCACTCGTCATGTTCCCTACAGCATGGTGGCTGGGTCCACTGAGATGGTGGGTTCCCTGGACGTTTCAGGGTATGTGTGCGTGGGCGGGAGGGTGCTGTGGGTATCAGGTGTTGATGGAGAAGTATACCGATAAAGAGGATTGGGAGGCTTTCTTAAGGGCGAAGAAGGCTTGATCTTAGGATCATACTTGTTCATGATACTTCAGTGGGATGGGGTTATACGGTCAGCTCTGGGTGAGACTTGATGGAAGACTCAGTTACTGACGATAAAGTTATCTGTTGTGACGTAGCCATCAGCAAAAAATCGAACAATCTGGGTTTGTACAAGTATCCATTCTGGATCGCTAATGCTATCACTACCCCCCTACCACTCTATGCTCCAAGTCGTCCTTGATTTCCCGTGGCAGCTTCTGTTGATGCTGGCCATCCAAGCCTAAGGGGCTCTCTATTTGAGGCTGTGTTCGCTTGAGCAGCTATAATCAAAGCGAAACTGCTGTAGGTATGCACAGATGAGGCCGCATGCGATTGGTCTCTGTTGGGCGGGTATCAGTCTGGAAGCCTGTCCATTGTCCAAATCATGGTTCTCTCTCATCTACCAGTCATCCTTGTCGGACTCATCGTCTACATATGCATTAGTATATTGGCCAACCGCCGCGATAGAATATGCACTTACCGCTGTGACTAACTTTGGCCTTCCTCTTTTCCAGAGCACTAGCCAGCGCGCCGGCCAGACCAGCGTCTGGTCCCGGAGTTGCTGGACCGCTGGCGCCTCCAGCCGGCTCTGCACCAGGTACTGCTGCTGCACTGCGATCTCTCTTCTCTTGCTCTGACACCTTCTTCAATCTCGCGCCACCACGAATATCTGCCAAGAGACCATCTCGCCCAGGCGCGGGTTTTGGAAGGGGTGGACCGCCTGGTGGGGGAGGAGGTGCGGCGGCATCTCTCGGAGGCATGGGCGGAGGTGGAGGAGGTCCAGAGCCAGGAGGCATTGGAGGAGGTGGAGGCGGTGCGCCGCTGTTTGGCATGGGTGGAGGTGGAGGTACTGCGCTGTTGGGCATTGGTGGGGGTGGTGGAATTGATCTCCCCGGCATTGGTGGCGGCGGAGGTGCTACGTTGGAAGTGGGAGGCAGTGGTGGTGGGATTGGGGCTGCACTCGCAGGGGCAGACGGTATAGGTCGCGACGAAGATGGCGGTAACGGGGGTGGTGGAGGCATATTGTTTGTCGGTGGTAGAGGAGGCGGTAGGGGCGCTGCCGAGGATTTTGGGGGTAATGGAGGAGGTGCCGAAGGCGTGTCTCGCGCTGGAGGTGGTGGAGGGACTGGTCCCCGACTTGGCGGTGGTGGTGGTGCGCCAGAAGGCACGCGATTTCCTGTGAACGGAGGAGGCACGCCAAACCGGCCTCCAACTGGTCTTTCATCATCGGGCACAGGTGTCTTCGGCGGCCGCGGTGGAGGTGGAGGGCCTGGGTTCGTAACGTTGGATGAGGCCCGCGCTCTGTTTGGCGGCGCAGGAGGTTGATGGGCAAACTTGCCTGCTTCGGCAAGTGGAGGTGGTGCTCGGTAGACTGGCTTCGGGGGACCCGGAGGCGGAGATGGCTCTCGGGGAGGTGAGGGTGGCGCTGGACTTGGGGAAGACTGGCGATTGATGCTCGGGGCGTCGGTCTTGGTCCTGCGAGCTGGCGGAGGTGCAGGTGGAGGTCCTCGTTTGGATGATTGTGTGCTGCCCGTGTTCTGAGGACTGATAGGCGCTCGCACCGGGGCAGCACTCGGCGGAGGCGGTGGAGGGGCCCTGAGCTTGCGCTCGTTGTTCTCTTCCTTGAGCTTCTCTTCCGTCTTCCTCTGCTCAATGTACAGCTTGATGAAGTCGGCGTTTTCCTCGATCTGATCTTCTGTAATGCCCATAGCCAGGAGTTCCTTCAACAATGGTTGCCATGAGGGGTCCGTTGTATCGATGGCGGAGCTTCTCGCGCTCGTAGCAGTAGAGTGACTACTGTGCGAGGGTGAAGTGATATTCGCTGGCGGGATGATGGATTGCGGCGGCGGCGCAGACGATGCAGAAGAATGGCGATGGCCAAAGAGGCCTCCTAAAAGACCATGGCCATGGCCGCCGCTCTTGCCATTTGCGACGGGCCCACTGCTGCCTGCTGCGGCCCCAAACGGCTTATTCTTTGTGTTCTTGTGGGCATTCTTCTCGCGGTCGTCCAGCTTCTTCTTGAATGTCTTGGCTTCCTTCTCGTCGGCAAACGACAGGGCGGCGAGGCAGTCCTCGAGCTCGAAGGTGTGGAAGAAGACGCGGTCCTGGTTGTAGGAGAAGGTGTCGTATATTTCCTGGTCCCATAAAACGCCGCGGTTGGCCGACTGCGTCCGTCAGTCTCTCGCACCACAGGCGGCTGTTCTTGAACCTACCGATATGTCTACCAGCTTAAGCCAGAATGTGTTTCCCACCAAGTCATTCGCCAGCACCACAGCGCCCTGGAGCCCGGTGTAGGTCCACCGGTGCCGGTCCGGGTAGGCAATGTACAACTTGGCGACGGCGACGGCGTGGATCTTGTTGGCAGACTTGGGCACGGTGCGCTTCACCGTCTGCTTGTCCTCGTCCGAGAGAATCGACGGCATGGCGGCGTGCTTCGCGGACTCGAGCTATGAATGCTGAGGTTTGGGCGGGTCGGTGTATTTGGCGGTGCTGCTCTGGCGTCTCCAGCTCAGCGGGGGTGTGCTCTGCGCTCGCTGATTAGGCAGCACATGAAGGAATTGCAGTCGCAGTCACGCCTGAACGCCACATGAGACTGAAGTGCACAATGGGTGAATACTAGCGGACCGCGTCGAGTAATCGCCACGGTTCGAGAATAATGGGCGGTGCTGTGAAGGGGAGACGTCAGTGAGACTGCGGCTCAGGTCCCGACTGGGCGGGAACCTGGAAGCGCGAAACGCCAAGCACAGAGTTAAGACAGCACCCATCCACAGGCAAGACGGCGACACAACTTCCCCCGTTCTCGAATCGAGACGATATTCGAAGCTGCTTCTTTCAGGCATTCTCTGTATCTATGTAGGCGCGGACAGCCGTGCCTGGTCACCGGGATTCATTGTATACGCCTTCTTCACGCAGCACACGCAGCACACGCGACACCGCAGCGCTCAGCCAACGCTCACTACCTATGGTATGGTGTCTTCACTCATGCCAACATCTGCACTCACTCTTCCATTTTGCTACGCATTGAAATCGTCCGAGAAGGATACCTGCTCTCTGCGCAAAGGTTCAATTTTTTCCATATGGGCTAGCATCTAGCATGACCAACAAAGCACATCTAAACTAAAGCACTTAGCCGTTAGGGATTCTTGTTCTAGTAGAAATAGTGCAGGTACCCAAGAGGCGAAGGCTTTCCACCTCCTTGGCATCAGTATCAGCATCAGCACTATTATATCTAAGACAGCTCATTGAACTGTACTCGATCCCGCCCTATCAATAGCTTACATGCTCATGACTGCATAAGTAGTCAACTCTACACATTAGTATCCAACTTTCATAACAATAAATTTCTTTTTGTGTTCCTATTTGTTCGAGATGATGGTACGTCAAGCTTACAAAAGGAGATCACGAAGGCTCATAGCGAGGTGCGTAGCCCGAGATATGATCTGCCAAGAACAGACCGCTTTGTAGCTGGACCGCTCGCATCCTGCCGAATCTCCGACAAAGGCACCAGTGACCTCACGACTATACAGATGCACCTTCACCAGAATCATATTAGACTCTGGTACGCACAATCAAGACCCGAAGACAACGTCCTTGTTTACTTTCGAGCCGGGTGGTACAATGCTAGAAGGATATCTGTTCGATGGCTGGCTAGCCGTACCTTCCATTGCTGGCTTCCTTGCAGATGAGGCTCCTGCAGGTTCATGTCAACCACGAAAACGAACGACAAACACAAAACCACCTGACCACACTACGAATGAGGCAGCGCGCATGCTAGATTTGGATGCGGACGAAGAGACTGGCCAATTGTATGAGGTGACCTCAATCTCGTGGTTTCTCTAATAACCACCATCACAGAACTACCTCGCCGAGGGAGAATGCAATTACTACGAGCCGTGAGGCACGTCAAAGACGCGGCCACACCAAAAGTCGACTTGGTTGCATCACTTGCAAGAAACGAAAGGTCAAGGTAAGATGCTTTCTCAAAAGTCAATCTTGGGATGCTGAGCCGCATTAGTGTCAAGAGACATGGCCTTCTTGCGCCAATTGCGTCAAGCGCGGGAGTAGGTACCGTGGCGCTTATAAGATGGTCCAACAGCTTATGCAGCATCATAGTCACTTGCAGATACCCTACAGTCTTCAAGAATGCGCAGCGTGATCGGATCGTTTTCGAAGTGCTGAGTCCACGTCAAGTCGTCAAGCTCAGCGACACACCTACTATGTTTACTGCGAACGATATGCGCCTCTTTCACCACTACTTGATCTCGGCGTTCCCGTGCATACCGCACGACTATGAAGCTATTTGGACTAGGGATATTCCTAGTTTTAGCCATCAGGTACGTCTTATCGATCATCTGGCAGTCAAATTCTTATGAGTGCATGGTGGCAACAACCAGTGCAGCGAGACAAAGAGGCTTCTCCCAGAAGCTTAGTAGCACCAGTGTTACGCCTCTGGTGTGCCTACTGGATTCAGAAAACCTGCTCACAAATTTAGAATACATATCTCATGCATGCTATACTAGCACTAGCTGGTTCACATCTGGCCATCCAAGTCGAGAATCCCCAGGTCAACTTGGCGCTCAACCACCGCCAGGAAGCTATCATTGGACTTGAAGAAGCCTTTACCAGGTGGCCTCCATCCGCTGAAGAAGCCCATATTATGTTGGCCACGTCCTACCTTCTCTCATTCCAGTGTGGCTATATCGAAGACGGCTTCGTTGATAACATCCTATCTCTACGCGGATGCGCCCTACTTTCTCAACTTATCTGTGATCATGGGCTCAAAGGACCCTTCGCAGTGCGGCCGAACATGCACTCAACGACAATGGATTTGGCCTTTCGGAACTTTCCCCATCTGGATCAGCACCTTGCGCGCGAGGCTTTGCAGTCGCTAGCTAGCTTCTCGCACCTAGCGGCTATGCCAACGGCACACGCCATCGAAAAAGCTCTCATTGCACAATGCGTAGGGATGATCCGTCCGCTCCTCGAGGGCGATCCCCTCGCAGCCTCCAAGACTGCTATGACACCAGGCCTTACTGACGCAAACACCGAAGCGACTACGCTTTCAGAAGTGGATACGCCAGGTACAGTACCGAATGGCGAGTTGCACTTTATAAATCCGCTTTTCCCCGCTGATCTATCTCTCGCGTTCGACGACATCGACTGGGACAATGTTACTGTTCCGCCATTACTTCAGCGTGACCCTCGCCAAGCATTCAACTCACTGATGGCATCAATCCTCATCCTCTCGACGTGGCCATATGATGCGCTTCTCCATATCCTCTCCCCAACGACTCCGCTCGGTAATGTGGTAATGGCGCACTTTTTCGCTGTGCGTGTCCTCATCTCACCGCTAGCGGCACCCAAGATCGCGTTGAAGGATCCAACCAAAGCGGTGATAGGATGGATGGCTAGAGTTATTGACGCTGTGGAGGACGATGAGGATGTGAAGTGGACTGAATATGTGATATGGCCGAAAAAGATACTAAGGTGTATGGAAGCTTGCGTGGAGAAAAATAAGAGCCTCACATTTGGAGATCTCCGCGATATGTTGATCAATGATCCGGGGGCCTTCAAAGAAGGTAGAGCGGGACGGGGGCGCAACAACGATCATTATTAATCACATCGATCGCTAGCTGGATGGAAAATAGAAGAAAGCATTTGCGCAATGAGGGCATTGGTTCAGCGAAATGAAAGCCAGCACTCCTGCGAAGTCAATTCCCGAGCGTACACCGAGAAACTAACAACGACCTTCTACCAGGTACATCATCAATTGAGTTTGTCAGCTACTGCGGTGTCTCCTTTTTCCAAAGAGAGTACCTGAGGCTTCGTTTTCTTGCTTTGTTTGACTCAGCAGCCGTGCACACCACACCTATATGAGGCTCAGCTCGGGGGATGTACCTGAAGTGGGTCCTCTACCAAGGGCTTGGCTTGGCTCTAGACTCAATGCTTCAGATTGAGTGGTCAGAACCAGTCACGTGAGGGCATTACTGTCTCATGATTGGCTTGCAAGTTAAGCTACTCCACGGCCCACATCAGATCTATTCCCACCGGCGTGGTACCTGTCGACCCCACAGAATAATCGCGCTAGCAGTGATTTCCGCATTCGGCAAAGTATTCACCTGATCGAGAGTATCAACCATCATGCAGTTACATGAAGGAGAATTTTGGGCCTTGAATTGAATTGTTAAGCAGACAGGCATGCCGTTATGCGGCTGGTAGTCGGATATGTCGTTATGGCTTGGTAATTGAAGACGGGGTTTACTCTAGTGCAGCAGCGGTTCGAGGAGTATAAAATGCAGCGTTAGAGACCTTGGAAGTGCCACCATCACATCGCATCAACCAGCTCATTACCTTCAGTGAGTCTCTTCTATCACTTCACCTCCCAATCCCTCACGACACTGTCTATTATGAGACTGTCAGCTTTACTCCCCTTTTTCATCACCTCCACCATGTCTGCCACCGTACGCCAAATCTATGAATTCCCCGACAACCCAACATGGCTCGAGAACATCGAGACCATGCGCAACGGCTCTCTACTAGTATCCGTCATTGGGCGCGCTGAGGTTCACGTTGTGACACCTTCCTCCACCAACAACGCTACCTCTTCCCTTGTTGCGTCTTTCCCCAACGCCAACGCCGTCCTCGGCATGGCCGAGCTCTCCGAAGACATCTTCGCCGTTGCAGCGGGCAACATGACGCCTACAAACTCCCCCATCGTCGGATCGTTTGCGATCTGGAAGCTCGACTTCACCCGCGCGTCGGACGTCAAGGTCCACAAAATTGTCGACTTGCAACACGTGGACATGGTCAACGGCATGGAGGCACTCAACCACCACACGCTTCTCCTTGCTGACTCTTGGGCCGGCAACATCGTCGCTGTCAACACCCAGACGGGCAAATACGCACCCGTCCTCGAAGACGCCAGCCTCCTGGCAGACTTCAACGATAAATCACTGCCGCTGGGCGTAAACGGCCTGAAGTTCCACGACGGATACGTGTACTATTCCAACACGGTCAAGAGACTGGTCGGCCGCGTCCGCGTCTCCGAGTCTGGCCATGCGACTGGCCCGTTCACGATCCTCGCTTCTGGCACTAGCATCTCTGTGCCTGATGACCTCGCTGTCGCAAAGGATGGGTCGGTATACTTCGCTGGGCCGCTTGCTGCTCCCAATGGTGATACGCTCCAGCATGTCACTCTGGACGGAAAGGTTACGACTGTCGCGCATGGAGGGGCTGTTGCTGGTTCGACTGGAGTGCGCTTTGGCAAGACGCACAAGGATAGGAATACGGTTTACCTCAGCACTATGGGTGGATTTGGTGCAGATGGGAAGCCCGCGGCTGGTGGTAGGGTTGTCGCTGTTGACTTGGACCAGTCGTGTTAAGAAGTGGCTATGTTAGAGGTGGGGAAAATAGGATGCATGCATGCTATATGTACACTGTAATCTTGTGGCAGAAGAGAATAAAGCTTTAAGAAAAAACCTTCATAGTTTCGTTAATTAAATGTTTCTTTTTAACTGAACTCCGGCATCTTTACCAGTGGATCGAACCAATCGGCAACATCTTCGCCTCGTCTTATTATGCGGGAATGCACAATTACCCGCGTCGATCCCCCGTATAACGTTATGTTGCATTGCATTTACTAGCTGCTTAGGAAAAATATGCAAGGCTTCGCAGGATGCTGGAGGTCACTATATTTAGCAAATGCTGTGTGGTGATGTGATGTTGGTGGTGCGAGGGAATATTCAAATTAGTACAGTAATTAGACGAATATTAGTGATAGAAAGGCGAAAAAGGTATGTAGATATCCCAATAGCTTTCTGAACTCAAGTTTGTGGAAATGTGGATGAGGAGCAGATTGAAAGGAAGATTAATGGATGTGGGAGTGGTAGACATGGTGGACAGGTTGAGGAGTATATGATTGCACTGAATGGGCAAAATCAGAGCAATGACAGAGGCGGTGGCTGCGACTACGGCTGTAGAACCGGTTAAGGTGATATAGGCCGAGCTAGAGACTTTCGTCGTGGAAGTCGAGGACTGGATTCTAGGGCAGCAGCGTGACTTGTGGATTTGGAGTTGAAGGGCCGTGTTTTGATATCTGGACCCTGTGGTGGCTTGAAGGGAGGGATTGTAGAGGTGTTATGGTTGTATAATTGAAAGGATAGTGGAAGACGAAGGTGGTATATTATGTTTCGCTAAGTTCGATAGTGAAGTGACACGAAGGTCACTCGAAGAGTGAACCACAGGAGTTCGTGTCCTGGTCCATCTCATCAGGGACATTGCGCCCCTCTGATTTGGCGCCACTCCCTGAATTTCAGCCATTCTTGGTATTGCTCTTCTAGTTGCCGTCTTGGGTTATCTGCATCTCGCATCGGTGTTCTTGAACATCTGGCTGGTATAATAAAGCGAGAGGGGAGAGTGATGATAGCTTATAGAGAGGTTTGTCAGGTTCAGGTTCACGCAGCGAGAAATGAAGGTGTGAAGCTGACATGTAAAGAGGCTGCACAGCCACACGCGTAAGCGGGGCCATGCGAGCCCAATGATGAAACAGGCGATGGCGGTGAACACCCCAAGCAAGGTAATAATGGCTTCTTTCGACCAAGTGTTTGACGCTAACCTGGTGTCGCCAGTGGAATCTGGAAGTGTTGCTGGACGTGGTGCCGGTAATGCGATAGCGCTGTGAATAAACGGAAAGAGCGACAAGACTTGAAGAAGGGCCATTGCGAAAAATTGTAAACACAATTGTCATAAGAATCAGACCAACGCGGTTGTTGAAAGGTGAAAGGTGAAAGGTGTCGATATAATGTATTATAAGAAAATGCAGTCTCTCTTAAAGATCAAGAACCTTGTGGTGGCCTGAACGATATCTGTGGGGGCACCCGCTCACTGTCCATTGGCTCCAGGTCCCCGCTCTCTGTCCATTGGCTCTTTTAAGGTCATTCCTGTCCTAAGCTCGGTACATTTAACAGGGATACTAGTAGTACGGCAAGCAATAGTAGTACGGCAAGCAGTGGGACCGCTAGTCATGTAGCAACTCCTGAGCTAGTCGAATGACGTGCATATGGTCCGTGAAAAGGATCGGATAAGCTCAAGAGTAGTAGTTGCGACGCCCTGGCGTTGTTAAAAAAACGCCTAATGATCGGCCAATCAAAAGCAAGTGGCATCCAAATCCTGGGAGCTGGCCAAAGGCTTAGGCCAGTGACATGAATACTCGGAGATCGAGACGCAAACTGGTGCAGCAGGATTGACAAGGAATTTCGCTCTCGCATGCAGCCAAGTAATGATGGGATAGGCTACACCTGCATGAGGGCTCTAGTGAAGGCTGTCCAGAGGTGACCACCACTGCCGCGTCGTAGATGGATGCTGATGTGGGAGGCTTGCATGTCGCAGAGGCCCACAACACGAGGGCACGGAAGGCTACGAAGAGTTGGCCGACGCGGCTAACCTACAACTCTCCCTTCTCAAGCTGAGCAAATTCTATGCTTAGATTCCATTCCAGACCCCTGCGCTATGCCGCGGCGCATGTAGGCTGCCAAACTTCAAATCTATTTAACTTTCTCAAAATCCGCCGCACAGATACAATGTTACGCAGTAAAGAAGTTACGCGGATATAGTGTAACTAATATTGAGTGTGAAGTCCTAGAGTGATAGGCCTTGATAAATGAGACTAGACGAGCCATACTGGGAAATAGAGAAAATTAAGGGGAGCAAGCATTTGGCATAGAAAGTTACATACAACTTTGGAATGACAGCCGTTGTCAAGAGTTAAAGACATGCATGGCTGACCTAGGAAGCAATAACCGTCATGGAAGTTGACTAAATAAAAGCATCCTCTCTGAGCTTTAGGAACATCTCTGCTAGAATTAGGAGGTTAGGGCGATGCTCCTTTTAGAAGTTGCGTTCGATATACAAATATACCTCATGAGTCTATCATATCAAGTCCGAGTCAGTTTAGTTGGGAAATACATTTGTGAATATCCTGGCTATCATACAATCATGATACTCGCTAGATCTATGCCGGAAGGAAAACATGGAATGTAATCGAAAGAATTATTACATTTTATCAACGCCATCTCCAAACAATCTACTATTTCAACTCCCCTATCGATCCACATCATACACCCCCCTGCCTGCTCTCTTGCCACGCATTGAACTCGAGCCATTCATTGTATCGTCTCGCCTCTTCTTCAATGGTTCTTGAACTTCGATGAGCAGCACGAAGGGAAGCGTTAGGACGCCGATCTAATTTGCGGCGATTAGTAGAGAGACTTACAATGTCAGGCGCTTGTAGTACTTACACCTGAAGATCTTACGGAGTGTCTCGCTAATCTTCGGCCAAGCGAGTCCAATAATGAAGCATATGACCGCTGTGCATATGCCGGCCAAGGCAAGAATAGCTTCTTTAGACCAAGCTTTGGTCGAGGGGTTGACGGGCCATTGGTCTTGAGTTGTTGGGCTTGCAGTTGGTAGTGCGAGGATAGGATTGATAAAAAACAGGGGTGATAGGCGATAACGTAGGATCATATTTGATGATGTTGGCAGCCTCTTAAGGTCAGATTATTCAGTCGAGTAACGCTTAGGTGCTTTGGAGTATTTCTCGAGCCTCTGCCTCTAAGAGAACCGGATGAGCTGTCACTGGTTTTTGCGTGTACTTTGAGGTCGGGTGCTTTGGAGGAGGATGTGATTTCCAAGACGTCTACAAGTAGTTGCCCGCACTCTGTTGGTTTTGGTTGGAAAGGTCTTCTGAGTGGTCCGGCCCGATGAAGTGTAGCGCAGTCAAGGGATGCGTTCCAAGGTGATTGGTTATCTTTCAAGTACGTTGTTGAGAGTCGATAGGGTTTGGACGAGTAAGAAGAATGGTCGCGTTAAGTTAGGATATAACCTTTCAAAGTACGACGCATATACTGAACGATTTAAAGTATGTGGGCGAGCCTTCTTGTTTTAAAAATGTAGGGTCTGTAGGAACATGCACAAATTAGGAATCTAGGGGCAGTAGCCCGCTCGCACGATTCAAGTCGCAGCCCCGGGCTGTACAGCCCTTGTCTCCAGCCAATCTCCATCTCGGCTGTCCGTCCGGCCTCACAGATCACAGATGACATCTCACATGTTACCGTAAGCGAGGGGAGAGCGCCAAATGTTGGTCCGGTCAAACAGTGGTCCTACCGCAGCCTTAAAGTGCACCCAAAGACCAGCAGCAGCGCATCAGTTCAAATCCTCCTAAAGCAAAAGCACCCAAGGAATACTCAAAAAGAATTCGCAGGCTCACAATGACCTCCTCGATAGATGTGCTTAGCAAACAAGCTCATCATGTCCATCATTCGCCTCAGTGATTTTCACGCTAACACGTATGCACCGAAGAGCTTGTATGAACAGCTTAACACTTGCCAAAATGCTTAACCTAAATCGTCCAAATAGACACAGGGAGGTGTCCGTTTAATACAACTAAACCATTCCGCTTACTAGAACGTAGCTTTATGCGGTCTACATGCAAGAAGGATCGCAAGTATGAACTACATGTACCTACGCTTGTACCTACAAGACCCACTCTCAAGTTCGGGAAATATTCTTCCACACCGCGATAATGGTCTGCCACAGAAAGCCGTCCTAGAGTGAGAACTATAGTCCATTCATAGGAAACAGGTATCAAATATGTCATCACATTCACCACCATTCAAGTTCCAGTCCGTATAATTCGCATTTATGGATTCAGATTCAAAACAATACAGCTCTAAATCGATAAATCAAACAAAACATACATTTTACCCTCACCATACACCCCAACTTACCTTTATACTTACCTCTCCCTCCCCCACTCCTAACTAACCCCCTTCTTCTCTCCCTCCCTCTCCTATATCCCCTTGCCCACAATCCCCACCAACCATCCCGCCCCCTTAACAACCCTCCTACCCTTCATCCTCGCCGCCTTCTTCTTCGCCTTCTCACCCCCC
This sequence comes from Parafenestella ontariensis, assembly GCA_021596325.1. NCBI lineage: Eukaryota > Fungi > Ascomycota > Dothideomycetes > Pleosporales > Cucurbitariaceae > Parafenestella > Parafenestella ontariensis. Next base: position 187,015 of record JAKGDA010000025.1, read on the forward strand.
TCCTTCATCGTGGACCACTGCTCGCACTGAACAAAGTCTCCGAATGAAGTCTTAAAGCGACGAGGATGTTCGCGGCGCGAAGATAGGCGTCGGTTGAGTCGATAGGAGTTAGTTGGGACGGGAGAACAGAGCGGGCGGCGGCGGAATTGTTCGTGATGAAGGTGGCAGTGGTGGTGTTTGGAATTTTGCCTTGGTCTGGCATGGCAGGCTGGCTGGATTGGGGAGTTCGGCTAATGGGTTGTGTGTTTGTAAGCTGTTGGGTCATGTTTGCTTGTTTGCTTGCTTGTTTGTGGTGCTGTGGTATGAGGCTTTGTCCTGGAGGTAAAAGGGGAGGAATTTATACGAAATCGTAGCTGGTCTTGTCAGTTGACGATGGCTGCGAACTCGTGTGTTTACGATGTATCTGTTTAGTCAACATTCGTACACACAGCGTTTTTGATGGTGTGTTAGTGATTTGTGTATGCATTGTATTAGTGCATGCAGCTTAGACTCTAGACTAGACCTGGACATTGTGTGGAATGCGTGAACTTGGTGTCGACCTTCAGTTGCCCTTCTTAAACCAACACTGTCGCATACTGTGCTGATTTCGGCATCACATCGTGTAGAAGTGTATTGGAAACGAGTAGTCATGACGTAAAGCACCAGAAAACCCCGAAATTCGGAAGACATCAAATACGTCTTCCAAAGCCCTAAAAGTGCGCCGTGAACAATGCTGCCTGGTGTCGTAGTTGGAATCAGAGGTTTTCCGTTGACTAGAAGTCATAGCCGTTCTTTAAGCCCGGGCCCACTCATTCTCGACTGTAGGCTGCTGATCGGGATTTCCTGGCAAAACATTGTTGAGGCGGCGATTGCCTTCTTCAATAGCACGCCTGGAGTTCAAGTCATCGTGATCCTCCTCCTCCTCGACACGATCTGAATAGCGATTGTATCCGGGAATGTAATCAATGGCGCGTCGAGGCTCATCAACGCCGCCGTGTCTCTCGTCAGCGATCATGCGAGAGATTCGGTCGGGGGCAACGCGGTGAAGCCATGACTCGCGCTGGGTGGGTATAGCGATGATCGCAAACTGGGAACTGTTAGTACTTTCCTAACGAACCGAGTCGTGGTGACTAACCTGCCAGATAAACACCATCCCCACAACTCCTATCAGCAAGCCTGCGATCTGCTGCTCTTCGGCCTTCCACGCTCCCAAACATCCAGTCGTCCTACCAAACGCGCTCTCACATGCGTGCTGGTCATGGGTTCTATCCGGGAACGGCCAGGCCATGTCCCGCGGATTTGCGAAGCCACAGCACTTGAAGGCATCTTGGATTGTCCTTATCGCGTCTGCATCTTTCTGCTTGAACAGGGTCTGCCAGCGTCCTCGCAGTCCGCAGTCTAGGCCCGACGGCGGAGCGGCATGTGTGCCGAGGAGAGTGATGACGACGGTCGAGTATATGAAGATGATGGTATTCGCGACGATGACCAGCGGCGGCCGCTGGATCTCGCCACGGCTGAGGTGTTGGCGACGCTCCTGGCGGCGAGTGAGGTCGTAGCCGCACTCGAGCAATATGCCGGAGAGGATGGGTAGAGCGGTGACCAAGCCCGTGAGCGCGTCCGAGATAGGCACAGAGCGGGTGTTTGCGCGGGACGAGGCATACCTGGGAGGGTCAGTGGAAGGCTGGCGTCATTCGCAGGCGATTTACCCTGCCAGCGCAGTCGCGATGATGAGATACTAGCAACTTATCAGTATATGAAGGTAGTATTTGCAGGCAGCGCAATCACCAGAACGCTGAGGCAAGTAACGACTTGCTTCCGAGTGTAGGTCATGACGACGTGCTCTTTTGAATCAGTCGCGTATGGTCACAGCTGAATAGTGGGCTGGAGAGTTATGGACAAGAGAAGGTCAAGCTGAGCGAAGGGAGTCCACGGCTGTCAACGAGAAAGGCACCGGCTGTGTTAACAGTGCTCAACAACAAGCAGATCTACATTTCTCTCCGCATCCCGACGGCATGGTTGGTAGCACGTCAAGCGAGGACTCGGCATACTTTTCCATGTACCTCAGCGCGTCGCAACGATAATACGTGCTTGTCGCCCCATGCTAGTTATGCACGCACTCTTAGAGGCCGGGCATTCACAGACGCAGTGATTGGCGCGAGCAAGCAAGGGCGGGACGGCGTGCGCTTACCTGGTGCAGCAAGCTGAAGAACAACACGCGTCTTGTGATGGTTCGCATTCATCGGCGACGCGCATTGGGCTGCACGCTTGTTGGACGCTCTGTGGTGGGCGTATCAACCCGAGCCATGTGGTGGAGGGTGGTAGCAGGACCAGGGGCGGCAGCGACGCTCGTCATCCCATTGGGCCGCGCGCTAGCTTACCGGCTGTGACCTTCCATGCCGCGTCTTTCCCGCCATGTGCCCCAAAAATTCTCCATCTCTAGCGATCGAAAAGACATCGCGGGGAACAACAATCGCATAAAGCCCGCCGTGGGGCATAGCCAGCGGCTGTCCCAAGACCTCGAGTCCACCCCACCCTCCTGCTGACTCGTCTCCCGACTTTCAAGCTCGTGTTTTCCACTCGGGTCATCGAGGAGACCGCTTGCGAGTGGCCGTGCTTGGAGGCAAACGCCTTTGTCCACACGATCACTGTCACCAGTATGCTAAAAGAAGCGTCTCTGGCCCCAACTACCGCCTGCAAACGCGGGGTCATCGCCTAATACATACGCAACTAGTCTCCTTCGTCAAATCCAGCTATTACACGTTCACAGCTTTGAGCTCATCTCGCTTTGCTTCACTTACCCTCTTTCACGAGTTTCGGCCTCGTCACTCAAAACCTCTGCAAGTCACACGTGTCAGCATGCTGCTCATTTCAACGCCGCGTTGCGACTTGCTCCTCGGCAACGGACTGGCAAAGCACACTGCTCTCACCTCCAGGCGCTTCTCCATCCCTATTTGGCCTGAGCGCTCCATTCCTCTCCCACCCTCACCCCATTCGCCCAAACACCGCCCCGCTCGACCGTCTCTTCGGCGCAAACAACAACAGTCTCCGGTTCCAACTCCATCCACCGACATGTCTTTCCCTGGCAGCCCGCGGTCACCGCCCTTCTCTCCAACGCTTGGCAGTATTCCCGAGGTCTTCGAGTACGAGCCGCTTGAAGCCACGTCGAACCCTGCAACCCCCAACGAGACTGTAGACACACCCGAAGCTTTTGCTCCAGAGCCGTCTACCATTGCTGAGCCCAAGCTTTCGAGGGCATCCGTCAAGAAAGCCATCATCCAGTCTCCTCGAAAGACCGTCTCCGCTCTTTCCGTTTCCAAGGTTCTCCGCAAAGTTCTCGATGCCGATCGCGCTCGACGGAGGCGGATCTTAAGGATTTATTTGAAAGCAATCGTGTTCCTCAAGTTCTTGTGGCGCGCAAATGAGCGCTATGGGTCGGTCATGTTGACTTCCGGCATGTACATGCAACGATGATCGGGACATGCAAGAGCTTGGAAATGGGTGGTAGTTTGATTTCTTCATAATGACATGATGCATCAGGATGATATGTGATGAGACAAGTCTTGGTACTGTAATGAGCGACTTGCATTGGATTGGCGTCTGTATTGGGGTGAGCATTATCAGCTTCGCTCGCAAAGCCACTTGGCTCTAATACTTTGATTTAGATACCCAGGGATAGCATTGTACGGCGTTTATCAATCGATTGAATCTACATTGTACATACTGAAGTTCGGGCACCATCACCTGCTTTACATCGTGAACAGCCTCGACATCTATTATCCGAGCATTGTTCGCCCATGATGCTGGACCATCTCATCTCGACTCACATGAATTCAGAGCATCAAAATGTTCCCTACTTTTCACTCACAAACCAAGGAGACTCACTCGTTGTTCCCCAAACCGCAAACATTGCCAGGTGAATTACTTGAGAGAAAGGCAGGCTGCGGCGAAGATTGATGCGGCGAAGCGGACGTGGTGAGCATTCTACGTTTACGTTGGTCTCTCGGGGGTGTTCAGGCTGGCTTTTGAATAGCTGCTGTTCAGACCACAACTTCTAGAGTCTTCATGAATGAAGCGCCTCTGTAACACGTAACGTCTAAAAACCCACCAATCAATGAACGTAACGACATTTGGGCCTGAGTGCAGCGCATGGTTGTTAGTAACTTAGTTGACGATCTCTCAGTTGAAATAAATAAGCATCAGGAAGAATGTCTAAACCTTTGAACTTGACCTTCTCTTACCAATAACATGACTATGATCCATCTGTGGCAGTAAATAGCCGACAGCGATGTTCGGTTACTTCAAACTTCAAATGTGTTATCCCCGATTGGTCCAGTTGAACATTTCCGGGGATTCGGTAGCATGCGAGTCAGGGTCGTGACTGACGTTTGAATCCCCAGCTTTCAATTGCACCCCGCAACCATTGTGCTTCAACAACGCGAGACCTGCCGAAATAAAGAGCAGACAAAAACCCCGAACCTGACAGGCGGTGTCTTCAGCTCATGTGATCCAACACTTTCACCTTAACATGCAACGACATGTTCTGTGAAGGATCTTACGCCCTTCTCTAGATCTACCGCGTCGAATCGATACAACCGAGGACCGCGTCGAATCTGGGGAGGGGCATGCCGAACAGCTAAGCTAGCGCCACTGGCGTTGCTTCCTGCGGCGGCTTCTATCTGATCTTAACCTCGTTCTTTCTATACAATTTCGTTCCAATGCCTTTACGCTTTTCCTGCTTGCCTTCATAATGCGTGCCTTTGCGCGAGCCATCCAGCGTCGGCAATTTGGTGCGAGGAGCTCCTTTCTGCGGCAAGCCAACAGACAGCAACGCGGCTTTGCTTCAGTGAATAGCTCAGATGTTAAAGGCCTGTCGGTTATTGACCACCACTATGAGTATGTTTGAAACCTCATGATGAGACCACCCGAGACCTGCTCAGCATCAACCCAATCCTAACACCACACAGCGCTATCGTTGTCGGCGCAGGCGGCGCAGGGCTTCGAGCCGCGGTTGGCCTTACAGAAGCCGGTTTAAAGACTGCCTGCGTATCCAAACTCTTCCCTACACGCTCCCACACCGTGGCTGCACAAGGCGGTATCAATGCTGCGCTGGGCAACATGACGGAAGATGATTGGCGCTGGCACATGTACGACACGATCAAAGGCTCAGACTGGCTCGGCGACCAAGACGCAATACACTATATGACACGCGAAGCCGTACCCGCAGTCGTCGAACTCGAGAACTATGGCATGCCGTTTTCAAGAACGAGTGAGGGGACGATATATCAACGCGCGTTAGGTGGGCAAAGCTTGAAGTATGGGAAGGGAGGCCAAGCGTATAGGACTGCGTGTGCGGCGGATCGCACGGGGCATGCTATGCTGCATACACTCTATGGGCAGAGTTTGAAAGAGGGGGTACAGTTTTTCATTGAGTGGTTTGCGTTGGACTTGATGATGAGTGAGGGGAAGTGTGTGGGGATTACGGCGCTAAATATGGAGGATGGGACGTGTCATAGGATGTTTGCTAGGAACACGATTTTGGCTACTGGAGGTGAGTGATCTGAAACTAGTGGAAAGTGGAGGAGGGAGTGGTGGACGAGATTTGCTGATGGATTATAGGGTACGGACGAGCATACTTTAGCGCGACGAGCGCACACACCAGCACAGGTGATGGCAGCGCGATGGTATCAAGAGCGGGACTTCCACTTCAGGATATGGAGTTTGTACAGTTCCATCCTTCTGGGATCTACGGCGCGGGCGTACGTCCAGCTTCTCTTCCTCACCCTAACCATACTAACAGTATTCACAGGTCTTGATCACAGAAGGCGCTCGTGGTGAAGGCGGTTATCTCCTAAACTCCCAAGGTGAGCGCTTCATGGAGCGTTATGCTCCCACCGCAAAGGATCTCGCATCCCGAGACGTCGTTAGCCGCTCTATGAATCTCGAGATCCTCGAAGGTCGAGGCTGCGGCCCGAATAAAGACCACATTCATCTACAACTCTCACATTTGCCGAAGGAGATCATCATGGAGAGATTACCAGGTATTGCGGAAACGGCGGGTATCTTTGCGGGCATTGATATTACGAAAGAGCCAATTCCAGTCCTGCCCACAGTACATTATTGTATGGGCGGTATCCCGACGAACTATCATGGTCAAGTGCTAGATGTAAAATATGGAAAGGATAGCGTCGTGGATGGGCTGTACGCAGCAGGCGAGGCGGCTTGTGTCAGTGTGCATGGTGCAAATCGATTAGGCGCAAACTCATTGCTAGATATTGTCGTATTTGTAAGTATTCCAATTTCTTTTTCCAGTTTAGTTCTCAAGTCGACAACAACCATGTGCTAACAAACGAAATCAAGGGTCGAGCATCCGCATTACACGTCTCCTCAAACCACGCCCCATCCGCATCCCACCATCCAGCTCCGCAAGACATCGGCCTCGACTCCATCAGCGAAATCAGCACCTTCCTCACCGCCTCCGGCACCACACCCACCGCCACACTCCGCGACAGCATGCAAACCACGATGCAACAAACCACCGCCGTCTTCCGCACGCACGACTCCCTCGCAACCGGAAACCAACAGCTCCAAGCCATCGAAGGCAAATTTGCAACAGACTTGAAACTCACAGACCGCAGTCTCATCTGGAATAGCGATCTAGTCGAGACGCTGGAGTTACGAAATCTGCTGACGAACGCGAGCCAGACGAGTAAAGCGGCGCTCACGCGCACGGAGAGTCGGGGTGCGCATGCGAGAGACGATTTCAAGGAGAGGGATGATAAGGAGTGGATGAAGCATAGTCTTACGTGGCAGAAGGATGTTGGGGGGGAGGTGAGGTATGGGATGAGGGCTGTGCAGATGGGGACGTTGGATGAGAGTGAGGCGGCGAGTGTGCCGCCTATGAAGCGGTCGTATTAGCAATGGAGGAAGATATTGATGATGAATGATTGATAGAGAGCGATCCTGCGCCTATTCTGAGATCTAACGAGATAATGTTGAAGTCGCCGGTTTGTAGATACCATATCCCGTATGTGCACAGATTTACAATGTCCTTCGCCTGTCCTGTCCGTTCATACATTCATTTCCCTTCTATATCAATCGGTCCATCCTAATCGCTGATCTACTCGTCCCAGTTCACCTTCAACGCTACAAAGATAGTTAGCGACAGTTCTCAATCATGCAAGACAAAGAAGAGGAACGTAGACTTACCACAAGGGAACGGGAAATACATGTCCCAATTCTCCGTCAAATAGGCATGATACGGATACTTCTCCTCCCCATTCTTCCCACCCATACTCTTAACCACCTTATGCACCTTCCCCTGCGGTCCAAGCGCAGGCCTCAGCCCCTTGAGCCTCGCAACCTCCCTCAGCATCGTCGTCAAACTGACACGCGTCATCGGCAGGCCGAGGCACTGATGCGGGCCATGTCCAAGATGCACGTATGCGTCGAGCGGGCGGGTGATGTCTACTTTCTCCGGATCAGGGAAGATAGTCGGATCGTGGCTTGCGGTGCGCAGGTTCACAAAGACTGTGTCGCCAGGTTTGAGAGATGTAGTCTTGCCCGCCTCCGTGATGGACGTGTCCTTTGCGACGGCGCGAACTACGCCTGTTTCGCCTGCCAAACGCCCGCCTTCCATGGTGTAATGCATTAGCTTCTCAAACGCTTCTTCGCTGTCTTCTTGCGCGAGGGCTTGGATAGCAGGCCAGTGCTGCTTTCCCTCACCGAGGAGAAAGTACTCGATCGTCTGTCCGAATAGTTGGCCCTGGTTCGACACCATGCCCCCCGCGGTACCTAGCACATGGCCCCAGACTAACCGCTCAGGCGGCATTCCACTCTGCAGCAGCCGCTGAATCATATGTACACCGTACGACTTGAGCACCGAGTCATGCGGCCAGATAGCCTGCATAACCGACGAAAGGAAGCCCGAGGATGCGATTGCCTTTACGTTCTTCTCGACGATGGAGCCGAGGACGTGTGTGGCTTTGTGTGCTTTTACATGCAGAGGGAACGAGCCAGCGGGATCAACGTCGAAGAAGATCAAGGCGAAGACGCTGGACATGATGAGGTAGAGTTCCGCCTCCGTAAAGATACCATGTGGCGATGCGTCAGTCTTGAGCGGCAGCATGAACAACTCCGCGCAAAAGTGCACGTGTGCGAGGTTCCCGACGTCGCGGATGATGTCGACTTGGTGGAAATCAGCGATCTTCGCCGACTTGGCTTTGAGCAGCTCGCGCGTCTTGGACGTGTAGTAGGCGCGCACTTGCTTGTCCCAGTCGGAGATGTAGAGTGCTTTGGACACCATTTGACGGGATTCCGCATTCTTGGGCCCATCGCCGGCAAGCATGAAGTCCTTGGCTGCGCTACCCATGATGTATTCCATTGCTTGACCCCACACGACTTTGAACGTGCCTTGGTCTTTCATGATCTCGGTACTGAGTTTGTACTCGCGGACTAGATGTGGGTGGGAGGTTGGTTTCGGCTTGGAGAAGTCGTAGAGGTTGTCCTTCTTCAAGTCTTTGAGGGCAACCTGCATAGCCGAAGGGATAGTGAGTGGATAATGCGCATACACACTGTTATGCTTGAAGTGCTGTGGGAACGCGCGGAGGAATAGCTTGTAGAAGACACAGCCGTTGTCGATGCTGTTGTCCGAGTCTGCCTGGCGGTAGCCCCAGTTTGTCAGTGTCCGCGGGTTGTAGTCGTGGGTATAGAAGCGATCACCGCGCACGAGAGCGACAGCATCTGACAGTACAGCCCGAGACACGGTGTATGAGGGGCAGAGACCGGATCCAGGGGCCATGGGCTTCTTTGCATCTTCAACGACGATACCCGGGTAGATTTCGACTTTGTCGGGGTGGTCGTAGAGGTGCTTCAGCTGCTCTTGGACATACTTGTCACCCGTAATGTCTTCAAAGGTGTTATGAGGCTCAAGATGGAAGTACTTCCTGAACTCATTCAAGCTCCCCAGATTCCAGGCTCGTGCTTGTTCAATACCGAGAACTTCGATAGCGCGGAAGATGGAAGGAACCCTGTTGGGGCCGAAAGAATTGGCACAGTCCTCGATACTGGAAGTTAGGATGTCGACGAGGCCTTGGTCAGGTAATGTGCCGTCTTCCTTCCGGTCTAGGCCGGCGAACTTCCGCTTTGATGGATCGGGGTCTGTCTTCTTGTAGACCTCATTTAGGCGGCCGAGGAACTCGTATTTGCCAACCGTCTTGGGATCGCGACCTTCTCCGAAAAGACCATCCCACATCTCTTGTGTCCACTTCTCGTCACGATCGGAGACCGTGGAGTGCCACCTGTACACAAGGTTAAACTCGGCGGACACTTGGTTGCCGATACCCATCGGCAGGTCTTTGATATCGAGACGCGGGTTCAATTGCCAGTTACTGTCGGTACGATTGAGATCAAGGATCGTCCGGACGTAGTCGATGAGGATGATATTGACGTAGAGTCCGCAAGTGATAAGACGACCAGTCTGGAAAAGGTCGTTGTCGTACTTCTTCCACGCTGCGTCGTATTTCTCTTTCGCGATTTTATCGGCTTTCTCATCACCAGTGGCCTTTGGCGCTTCGGCAGGGGGTTTCGTGAAGCGGCCCTGCTCGTTGATGAGAGCCAGGTTTTCCACAGTGTAGTTGTGAAAGCGGTTGAACATGATCAACAATGCTCCAACACCAGGTGGGAAGAACAGTAGGCGCGCCTCAGAGAAGCAATCTGGCTTGATCTTTCCGTCAACGTGCGTCCTCATCGTGTCCTGCTCGGCTTGATTACTGCCGTACAAAGGCGAAAGGTCTAGGTACGACGAAGTCATCGACACTGAGTAGTCTTCGTGGCTCGTCCGGAAGCAGTCGTGAATGATGATAGAAGCCAGGTAAAACAGCATACTCGAGATCCTATTTGGGTGCAACTCCGCATGCTTCCTCGTCATGATGCTGTCAAAAACCACGCCTGGATCTGGTCGCGCAGGAGTTTGCATTGTGTCCGGTTTGACTGTCCTAGCGTACGGTGTTCCTGCTGCACCGACCTGCGGATTGACAAGGCTGTTATTTGACCCATCAGCTGACCGATACTGATACTTGGCTCCAAGATATGACTGCGGCGGATGCTGCAAATCATTCCACAGCTGCGCTACAAACGTTTCTGTGATTTTGCTTCCTGTCTTCGAGCCCTCAGGAAACGCGGTAGCAGTGCGGATCAACCCCTCCATGAGGTAGGTCTTATCATCAGTATACGCGCCCGTCATCTTCTCTTTTTGGAGTTCGAGCAGAGTCTGGACATTCTCGACGCCAAGATGAGACATGTCTCGCAGGCCGCCCTCTATCTTCTTGTAGAGGGTTGCCTTTTCCTCTGGCGAAATCTTTGTCCCATCTCCGGTTTGATCGGGGACGGGAGCCGCCGCCGCGCCAACCAGGCCGGCAAGTGATTTGAAAGAAACCCCAAGCATGTTGCGTATCTTGGCTAACTCAGAAGGCTCAGCTGGTTTTGGTGGTTCAGCACCTGCGCGTGTGTCGACGTGTGCATCCCACGCGGCCTTTGCGTCTGCTGCCATGACGTCTTGTTGTTGCTGGACATGATTGTCAGCGGACGTCAATAAACAAAACAGCAACGTGTGTATCAACTTGATCACACAAAAGCAAAACAGGAGCGAAGTGTATTGCATGCAAGCTTGGTTCAGAAATATACAAAATCTGAGTGGAAGTAGGGTGGGACGATTTGATGCACTTACATTTATCCAAAGACTCTCTCTAGTAACACTGCTTTCCTCTAACCGTCGAGCGTTTGAAGCTCACACCGATCTAGTAGATAATGTACAATAAAAGTTCAGTATCACCGAGCAATTCACTTCCCGTCTCAAGCTGTAGGAAGAAAGGAAGGAAGCGACGCCGTTGAGTATGGAAGGTTGAATATAAGAGCGCTAAAAAAGCAAGAAGCTATCGCTGCCTCACTCGCACAATCAAAAGTAAAAATACGAAGCGTTCACGCAGCCCAAGCAGGCGTTCAAGCCCAGTTCAGCGAGAAACCTGGCCTCTTATAACCATTGATCGACGAAACTTGTGCTGCCGGCCTCTGCGGCTGAGAACCCCCAATGTTTCCTCTTTCGCTGTGAGAAAGGACCCACGGTGTAAGCCTCCCAGCTCAGCCCTCTGCAAAGCCGGGAAGCTGAACTGCTGCATCCGTGATGCCGCGGCCCGCCATATGCAAGTACGCGACCAATGACATCGGACGTATTATCAGGAGCTGCATCCCGGCAAAAGTGTTAGATACCTGGCGCTCAGCTAAGAATGGCCAGAAGTCGTGGTGGTGGGGTCGGATGGGCTCAAGAGCTGCGAACGAGTCCTTCCCTTCCCACAGTACTTCCTGCTTATCGACCTCATGTCAGCTCGGAAGGACGCTTTGCCTTGTAAAAGGCATTGCAGGCTGCGACTAGTGATGTCAATGTTGGCATCATTGTGTTGCCTGAAAACATACGGTATTCTCGTATCGGTGAGCTTCAGGGCGCGAAGCGGGCTTGCCCCTTGCGGATGCTCGTGCTTATGCAGGGCCGATTCTAAACTCTCGGCGCTCCCGGATGCCACCGCGGGGCAAGTAGATTGGCGGGTTTCGATACTTTTGAGTGGCTTCAATAATGTTGCTAAAAGCAAAAAAAAAAAAAAAGACAAGTCTTGAGTGATCGTGCAGTGGGGAACATGTGAGCGGTGTTCGTGTGACTGTCAATGCGGGTACCTGCGGTAGTACCTGTCGTCATTATGCCTAGAGATAACATGACAGCGACCGCCGTCTTTGGGGTCCAGCGTATCATATGTTATGCCGCCACCGAGTCTGCCTTATGGCAGCCTGGCCGGATCTCGTCGATAAATTATACACAGGATGGAGTCCGCCATTGGCTCGTGGTTGATACTCTCCATGTCACGAGCCTCGTCTGCTGTGCCACTGTAACCCTACTAAATGCCACATTCTATTCATACCAGTCCTCCAACCGTCCAACCGACCCAAAGCGCCCTCTATGACCTGGGCCCATCGAGGCAGTCGTATGGAAACAACGGGCCAGCAGCCGCTTGTCGATGTGCTGCTGATCTACCAGATGCCCGGCAGGATGGCATACCTCTTGCGCTTGTACTTATCGCCGAACTCCTTGCGGTACCTCCTCTCCTTCTTCCACGCCCACACACCCATCTGCCCTACTGCGAAAATGATGAAGATAACCGTGGCTAAGCTCCAGTTGACCAGCGCAACGCCAATCCATGCAATAGCTTCGAACATATAGTTCGGGCACGTCACGATATTGAAACCCAGACCCTGCGGGATTCCGCGATCAGTAGTCCCAGGCCTGCGCAGGTTCTTCAATGTAAGATGCGTGCTGTAATTGCAGATCTCGCCAATCGCGAACAGGGCTACTCCCAGATATGTGAGGAGCGGATTTGAGGGCTTAGCAGCAGGACTATTGGGTCCGTATGTCCAGTACGCCAGATTGAACCCAGAGAATATCCAGTAGTATCCGCTGTTCTTGTAGATGTTCCGTGCGGGCATGGTGGCAGAGGAAAAGCGGTGCACGAACAGCGTTTCGAATTCGCGCTTTGCGAAGTGTATGACGCACATAAGAAGCGTGAGTTTCTGAAGCGGAGAGGCGGGCGCGGAGGTGCCGTAGATGATGGGGCGGGCGAGGTACATGAGCGGGTGAATGAGAAGGGGGCCGAGGTATTCGACAATGAAGACGGTGCGCCAGGATATTTGAGGGCCTGAAGTTGTTAGCTAATATCATCTGCAGGCGGAAGGTAGCGTGTACCCAGATCCTTGACGTCTACCGCACTCTTGTTCCTCAAGCCCGTGTCGTGGACCGTCACGTCGCTCACATTGGAGATTGGCGCACCATCGCTCCCCTTTGTGACTCTCAATCGGTGGATCGAGAATCTCGACGCATCCGCAATCTTCTCAAAAATCTGAGAGGTCGACGCATCCGAGCTGACGGTGATGGTTTCGGGCAGGTTCTTGATCGGCTTGCCTGGGGATATTATTAGCAATTGTGTACTTCAGCGCCGTCAATTCGGTCGCAGTTAAAATGACCGGGGGAATCGTACCACGCGGGCGCACAACCAGCGTAACTGTGGGTGCAGACATGGTGTCGTGTTGCGGGACTCGTGCTGTTGGGCTGACACTTTTGTTGAAGGGCTTCGGAGCTGTCGGCGTCCTTGGCCGAGCCTCGGAACCTGGCTGACTACTTGCCAGAACAGGAAACTTATGTAGATGGCACAAGAACAGAAAGAATGAATTGCGAAGCTCTGTGATTACTCCTTGATATTGACTATTTGGTACCAAGGTTGAATATTGGTCACAAGGCCTCGCTGCTGCCGATTCTTCTTCCTCACGATCCTCAACCGAGCTCTACCACCACCTGCCACGCAGCTTCGGGACCCAAACATGCTACGAGTTCGCCAATGATTCCTTGGATCGACCGAGGATTTCGTATATCTCCACTGTCCCATGACACCAGATCCTACGTCCAATTAGCGGAAAGTTTCACATCTCACGACTGCGAACTTACCTGGGCCTCGAATGTCGCCCTCTTTCCTATTCGGACTGGCATGTTACCAAGGTCCAATTCTGCTTCAATCTCCTCTACAGTCATAAGACCGGGAACCTTCAGGTCGAACAATGACATCCCACTTGAGACCGCTGCTCCCCCTTCCGCGGCTGTGGGTAGTGGGTAATCGGAAAAATCATCTGGCTCTGCATCTCCATCCTCGGCCGTTGCTGATGAGTCCTTTGTAACCTTTCTTCGACGCTCCCTCGACAATGACACGTACGCCTTCTGGCCAAGCAAGCCTCGCAGCTTGTCATCTAGTGGATGCCACTCATACGTCTCTGGGTCTAGCACATGCTGCATTTTGTAGTCACCCTTATACTTCATCTTCGTGCACGAATGGATGTAGTAGCCCATGTAGTAATACTCATAGTCGCCCTCGAGTGTAAGGGCAGCCTCTCGCAGCGCACTTAGCTTCCCAAACTGCCATTGTTCAAAGTCTGAATGGTAGAGCAAGTAGACACCGCTGACACAATGAGGCAGCAAGTCTAATACACCCATGGCAATGAGTCGTCCATCAAGCCGGTAGCATTGGTGATACGAGCCAAGGAGCTGGGTTTTGCTACCGATCTGTCTTGAGCTTCGTTGGAGCGGAGACTCGCACAAAAAGCGCTTGAAGCCGGATTGCGATATTTGATGTGGCTTCTCCTTGTGGACATTGTGCTGGTAATTATGATATAACTCATACTTCTCAAGCGTGAACTCTGCCGGTTCAAGCGTCACTTCGAATCGATGTGCGGGCTCGGGTGGTCGCTTAACATTTTCAAGCTCCGCCTTGTGTACCTCGCGAGCAAGGTCGAAACTGTTCTTGAGTCGAGCTTTCTCTCTGAGCTATGATTAGAGAACGACTCGTTGACTTGAGTTTCTATGCACATACTCTTTCGATATGGGGTAAAGCCTGGAAGCTTCTTTTATATAGGCTTCGCCCAAGACATGGTCATTCCACTTGTTGATCGCGCGTCTCTGATCTTTTGAAGGCTTGAATGAGCCTACTGGAAGACTAGACTTGAGTAAGTCAAATGCAACGCCGCTTCAGAGATGAATGCGCACCGGATCGTATAATGCGCACAGCAACTTCGCAACACATCGGGCTTGTAGAAGATTGTGCCAGATCTGATAGTGGACGTTAGTGACTGTTTGCGAGCATAATGCTGCGGTGCAGATGCGGGTCACTTACCGCCTCCAACCGCGATCCACGAGAATCTGGTAAACCTCGACTGTCAAGCTTTTTGACGAGAAATAGTAGCTCGCTCCTGATTATGTAAGGTCAATCAGCATGCGAACAAGATACGCGCCTTCCGAATCCTCCCGCTGCGGCATGCAGATATGCATGAACACAGCTGTGACGTGGCATTCAGAGACAAAGCTATCGAGATGACTCGGAAATAGTGGACGAGACTCGCCCGAGTAGACTCAAGTGCAGACTCTACTTGGCGATGCTCATCAAGCGATTGGAGCAAGTGAGCCGACAAACAAAAATTCTATGCGGCGCGGGGACATGCACGTGAAGGCGGGCAACCTTAACAGAACATCAATCGAAGGCGGAGGAAGCGCAATTGACGCCGTGGTCTTCTCGCTCGATGTTTGGCTGCTCTGACAGTGGCATGCACGCGTGACAGGGTGGGTCTGAATCAGGAAGACGAGGAGAATATCCACGTACGAGAATTAGACTTTCGATGGCCATTCGCCGAGTCTTTGCAGTATCCACAGGAATCACTACTGTAGCCTAAGAGTGAACATCAGCACCTGGTCAGCGTCTAGGGTTCGGTAATGCGATGTCCGTTGTGGTAGAAGCGTGAAGGCTGCTCGGTATCCAGCCAGACAGGCACGAGCCGGATCCCAGGGAATTGGTTGGAGCAAAACATACCGAAGGGCGTCACAGTGGACTGCATGTGGGCAGCATAAGCGTGGGAGCAAGCGTAGCTGGTGGGGGTGGTCCAAGACGGAGACGGCGTGCGGGCGCAACGAGCGCGTTGATGGAGCGGCGGAGGTGGATGGCAGCGGTAGGAGAAGTGAATAATAGCTTTCTCTTTCCGCGCCCCGCCTGCTAGAGTGGCAGTCGTTGAGGGTGTTGGTTGGTGCTGGGCGGTCAGATGTTGTGGGGAGGCTGCTGCTGGCGGAGAAAGGCGGTCGCAGGCCAGGCACAGAGTATAGAGAGTGTTGTATCACAACGTGCAGGCAGCGCTCCAGGAATTCGGATCAGCGTCTACACGGGGGCAATTGCACGTTTTCTAGTGGGCAATTCGTCCTTTAAATGCTTGTACGTCACTCCAATTGTGCCAGGCAGGTGAGAGACGCTGCAGGCGGCCGCACTGGACTCGCGTGCCCCGCCAGCTCTCCGACGAGCACTGCGCTGCACGCTGGAGCCCTAGCTGGCCTGCATCTGGCGCCGCCAGGGTGAATGAAAGCCCTCTCCAGCATCTGGGGACGGTTTCCATTGCAATCCTTTTGCATGTCCCGACAGGGCCCCCGGACAAAGCTCCTCTTGCAGGCGCGCCTTGGCGGCAGGAGTGACGCTCCGCGAGCTCTTAGTTTCGCACCGTAAAAAGTCCCTGACCCGAACCACCTACTAAAACATCCATCCACCATGCCGAATTTCTTTGCTGCTCGCAGGCTCCTCCAACATCCTCAGCCCCGTCACCCGCGGGACTGAGCCTTGCTCAGCCCATTCCTCTGCTGCTTCCTCCCTTCACACTTGCCCGGTCACTACCACTAGCACTGTGAGGCCACCTCGCTGTTTGCTCGGCTTCAGTTCACCGCCTGGCTTGCCTCTGTTCTTCCGACCGAGCCCCTCCTTACCTGTTTCAGCGTCGTGTTGAGCGAGTCGCACACACGTGGTGTTGGGCTGCGTCTTCTCGAGTCACTCCTTGAGGTACCTCAGCGGCGTGATGGCCGCCACACAGCAGCTGCCCATGCAGTCTCGCACCGGTCGCGTAAACCAACGTAAGTGCCCTCACGAGACCCTAGATACCCTCATCTAAAATTTGGCAATTTTGCCTTTTCCATCTCCCAACACTATTCCTTTTCATTTCTTTCTTTGACAGCCGACTGATCTCCGTGCAGGGTACGGTTCTCAGGGCGAACGACTGGTCGCGGGAGTTGTTCCGCTCTCTGCCGACAAATACTACGTGCTCCTTATACAATCCACCCGTCGGGGCGGCTGGGTGCTCCCAAAGGGCGGATGGGAGACGGACGAAGCGACCGCCCAAGAGGCCGCCAAACGTGAGGCCTGGGAAGAGGCCGGCATAATATGCAAAATCAACTATGACCTTGGTCTTATTCCTGAGAAGCGGAAACCCGACCAGCTCACGACCCAGGCCCCGAAGGCCTCGTATCATTTCTTCGAGGCGACTGTTGAAAGGCAGGAAGCAGAGTGGCCGGAGAAGCACAAACGGTCGAGGAACTGGTTCACATATACCCAGGCACGACAGGCGTTAGCGGAGCGACCAGAGCTGCTCGATGCATTGGACCGATGTACTATGCAGCGAACATAGATTGTGTCCAGTGCTTGGCCGGTGTAGCAATAGACAGACGCACGCGAGCATAGCGGAGGAGTTTCCTACAAGGACCTCGGCCTCTGCCGGGTTCACTTGTCCTTTACCTAATCTTGCATCACGACGGTATCTCAAAATTTCGGGAGGATCATAGACTTTGCTACTTTGTTGTTTTTGTTCTGGTTCGGGCGTTGTGGCCGCTTCTCCTACTGGTAGAATGATGCATATGCGGCTCCCCTGCACGCACGAGCACTGGGCCACTCAGGCTCGCAAAGAATGCAATTTGGCTACGCCAAACACCCTCTTCTCTTGGCCATTGTCGTGAACGACTCCGCACCCACCGCTCACCTGCGCATTGGAAGCGCTGGTAACCAACGACACAGCAGCGCTGAATATCGCGCTATGCCGAATGCGGTTATCTATCAAAGACCAAGAATGAAAGCAACCACTATGCTCTCTTTACATCCAAAGCTCTAGCTGCTATTATCTTATCTCCAAAAAGCGGTACGCCTTCTTACCCGCTTAGGTCAGATTACTTTTTTTTAGACAAGGCTGCGAGACCAGTGAGTAAGTATAACCACGTCTTAGGACTGTGTGCATCAGTGGTGAAAGTATAACGAGAATACTTATTTCATACCGAGTACTATCACACACATTTCTTATCTCATATATGTGCCCTCTCTCTTTCTCTTCAAGTTACCCTTCTGAAGACGCATTATCCGTGGGACACTCTAGAAAGTGCATGCTTGTACTTCACAACTGTCAAGATCCTAGACCGTGCTCAATATCCTTCTACACAATGCTGTCTACGTAGGTGTAATTCTTGTTCCCTGAATCAAGCGCCTTCAACCCCCTAGCGCAGTTACCCTCAAAGTATGTCACATTGAACATTGTGGGAAGAAGCTGTCTAAGCTTACCTAGAGGTCTCAGCGAATCGTAGAAGCAGATCGTAATAACATTTGTAGTGGTACCCGACAAAACATATCGCAGAGCGACCAAGGGAGATGGGGATCAGAGCCAAGTTATGTAGACCCGTAGTGCGCAGAAAAAAAGCTGACGAAGTGAGAACCATGGGACTGAGACCACACATGGTAAAAAGAACATGCACTATAGGGAAGCCCATAAACCAATACTATTTCACAATGCCAGATCTCGAGGAATTATAAATTCCCTCCCCCCAATGCCTTCTGTCTCTCATCACTCACATCAAAGCACAATTTCAAAAGCCCAAACAAAACTCTTCACAACATTAACGATGTCTACCTCAGCACAAACTTACACTTCCCCATCTGCCGCCCAAATTCCTCTTACCCCGAAAGCCCATCACATTCAGTTCGGCGCCACACCTCACCGCACGCCAACGACAACGACAACCTCACGGCCCAACGTCTCCCCAGCAAAGGACTTCGATCACTTTGTGCCGCAGAAGCAGATGAAGTCCATGTCTGATCTGGATAAAGAGGAAGAGGCTCGTATCGCGAAGACACATCGTGAAAAGGCGAAGAAGTTGGGCCATAGTCTGCACACTTGGATTAAGCAAATGGCGAAGGAGAAGCGCGGTGGTGGTGGTGGTGGTGGTGCTTAGGAGTGAGGGTAGCTATGGGGAGGTTCTAATGTTGTGTGCTTAAATTTCGAAGGGCATCTGCTAGGTACATATGTGGGATTAGTGTAGACTGATTGTTGTGTTTTGCGGTGGTGTTTCGGAATTCATATTGTGTTTTTATCGGCGTGGACTCTGAATATATTGTGTTGGTTTCCAGAACTTGTGCAGGCAGTGACTCAAAGCATTCATAGCACACGCGTGATCCGTGTTCACACCCGAGTACCTCCAAACCTCAAATTGTCTCAGACATCCAAACCGCTGGCCATCTGATCAGCGGCCGGACACATATAAATAGTATCAGAGCTGTATCCTAAGGGACAAAACACCCAGCTACCTCTTTTCCAATATATATGACATTGTGGAAGCATAATGTTGCCAGGTGGCCACGAAGTCATTTCACAGCGCACTTTGTGCTCGCAGAAGGCTCTCGCTGATGCCGCTGCTGAGGAGGATCGAGATGCTCAAAATCCAAACCCTGTAGTATTGAGCCAGGCTAAGGTAAAGCATGTGCCTCTGCCTCTTACACGGAGCAATGCTGTATCTTATCGCAAGCCTCCGCTTCCCCGTACCAAACCTACAATCCGTCGTAAGCCGCTTCCGTCTACAGCAAGGCCTGCACTATTCGCCGTTGCTAGCAACCTAGACAGATATGCGTCAAAGGCTGATAATGATCTAGCCCGGCCTTCGCTTCGCCGAGCGATCACCACTTTTGATGACATCTTGCCAATCCATAAGATCGATAATTGGCAGGACGTTGACAATGCGGAGTGGCAGCGACGGCGAGAGCGATCCATCCCCGCCTTTGCAGTTGATACTTTCCACAAGGCGAAGTATCAAGTGAAAAAGGCTATCGGGCAGATTCGGGAGTGAGCTTACTTTGCGATGAATGCTTATGTCTGGATGTGTCGAGGGAGAAAACTTGGAGGCTGTTTGTTTCAGTATGAAGTTATCGTCCTTTAAGAAGTAGTGCATCAATAAAACTGCTCGATCATACCCGTACAAGTAAGCCCTTACCAAATGTTAGTGAAAATGTGTTAGAGCAATGTGTAACCCTTAGCGGCTGCCGTGTCCACCTGCTCAACTGCCTCAATCTCTCCCAAATGTATCGTCAGTCAATGTATAAGACAGGTTACGAGCATCTTGAGTGAACGATCGTTGAAATTTGAAGAGGCGAACCTGAAGAGTGCGTTTAGGCCCCCACAAATGCCCAGAGCTGAACTTTTCTTGTCATACCTGCCCATCAAGCGCCAAACCAATCAAACTTCAAGGCTTCATATATAGCTTCCAATCAAACCCGTCTAAAAACGCCCTCGCAAATCGTAAACTAGGAAACCGAGAAATGCGACGTGGCAATTTCGAGGATGTTTAAGGCAGATGTGCCTCGGAATTTTGTAATCACAGTCCGCTCACAATGTTCTTGAGAGTATTAGTTCCCCTGTTTTTCGTGGTACTAGCCACTGCGGCTAAGGAATCGTTTGGGCTAGACCCAGAACCGCCTGTTGGCAACGTCGGGGTACCACGGTTGAATTCCAGCAGCTCTCTAAACCCACGAAACCTCCTCGAGTTGTTCGAAAGACAAAGTAAGTAGCGCACCACGCGTGACACATCCTTGTATGCAACACTTATTAAATCCAGGTGAGAGCGAATGCTACTCTGCAGCAGGAGCGCGATTCGGCTGCGCGCCAAACATTTGCGTTAGTCCTCGTGAATGTACCAAGTCAGCAGGCGAGGTACTAAAACCTACCTGCATAGTGTAATGGCGAGCCGGCAATGGGATGCTGCTACCCGGGCCAGGATTGCATAACCCTCAACGGCAATCACGAATGCTGCCCAACAGACTATACAACATGCGGCAACACGATGTGTACATGTACATGTCCTTTTTCTTACTCCTTCCACCTCCCATTTGATCCAAACTAACACCCCTTACAGACGGCAACTCAACATGCTGCGCTGATCAACCAGGCACAGCTTGCGGTCCTGAACAAAGTTGCTGCGGCAACGGGTGCTGCAACTCCGGTTACTCATGCTGTACTGGCTCCGGCGGTGCAAAATGCTGCGACGACTATGGCTCCCAATGCTGCGGTGGAGTTTGCTGCCCTACAACTCAGGATTGTTGCGGCGATGTGTGTTGTGATGCTGGGTGGACGTGTGAGACGAGAGGCAAATGTACAAGAAAGACGACTGCGGTGCGAACATCTACTACTACGGCGACGAGTATTGTGACGGCAGGAAGTACGAATGCAGCGGCGGCTATGGGGAGGTTGGGAGAGAAGATTGGGGCTTTGGGGGGTCTGCTTGCTGCGGGATTGCTGTGAGTAATAGAGGCTATGAACCATCTCATTCTCCCCTCAGTGCGCCCATATCCCATGATGACTGTTTGTCTGCGGAACATTGCTCTATGCAGATATGAAAATCTCTCTTACCAATGAAAGTAGTGACTTGGAAAGTTTTAAACAAATGGATGATTTCAGATTGATGAGACCTTTCCAAAAATGCCTTCGAGATGGAAGGAAATAGTTGAATTATTAAGCTTACTCAAAAGCGGCCATCCAGTGTGAGCTGAGCATAATGTGAACGCCTCCAAGCACCTCTGAAGACCGTGTTTGTATAACCAAACGAATTAGACAGGAGAGACACATGACGTCGTCTGACCTCCTGTGATAAAGATCCAGGATACCACGGTGATCTGACTGCATGTGCGCTAATACAACTTTCATAACAACCTTAAGTTGTTTGACCAAATGCTTGGAACATTGAGGATGGTTGACATCTCGAACTTGGCATCAGGTTCTCCCATTATTGGTAGGACTTCGTTTAAGTTATCCAAGACTGGTAACAAGTCCGCTGGTAGCTGGTGAAATGAGGTGAGATGCGTTAAGCATGTCTAGCTAGCGGGTGATCGTCGAATGCTTGGTATTGCTGCATCCAATGTGCGTCTTCATTTCTTATAATCGAAGTACTACATGAGCTGGCAGGACCGGGTCATGGGTAGGATGGACGCTGGGCGGACCCAACGGTCGTGGCTGACGTTGGGTAGCGCGTGGCTGCTGACAGGCCCTCTTTCAGCCTCATCAACAAGCAGGCAAAGGACAAGAGATAGACCACTAGAGTCTCTTGGAAAGAGCCCCGCTGTAACCTAGGATCGATCTGCTTGAGGCTCCACGAGATACATGTATGCACGGCCACAGGGACCCGAGCGGGAGGGTCAACGGCTGCTTTGTCGCTAGTCAGCGAGAGGTGAGCGTCTTCCAAACTCCAAGACACAAGTTAATACCCTTCTTCAACGATCGCACCTAAATAGTATCTATTAGCGTCGTGATTTCCGCACTGGATTTCCGAGGATACTGTGAACGCGTGGAGTTGTGAGGAACGGCGGTGAAGTTTGAGTTGAAGTGCCTTAGCAGTGGCTCAGCGTGCGCTAAACTAGCCACAGCACGGCCGATGAACCTTCCGATGGTCAGCATCAGACATCAGCATCAGCCCTCAAATCCATCTCTACTGCTTAGTTATTACTGGGGAAATCGTCGTTTCGTGATATACGCCGGAAAGCAGACCTTCCGAACACTCAGTCGCAGTCTCCGCTGCCATTGCGCCTACCGCTACAGCTACACATTCACGATCGCATGCCTAGCTGTGATGCTGCGCACTGCACCCTACGATACCACTTGCTCGAAAGATCTGGAAGTCCGAGCTGCTCAACAGCGATGACATCGTATCGAGCGCTGTCATGGGCCGGATAGACCCATTTATGTTCACAATGCCGGGTCACAACTCCCGTGGGACGAATCATATGCCATGCCAAACCTCTCGACATCAGACTTGGGACTGCTATCCTCAAAGCAGGCTTGTGATGCCATCCAGCTCCAGATCGGTCGGGCCGCTAGACTCAGGATCGAGTCATATAACCCTTGTCTGCGGCTTATGATCTGACCAAATCATCCGAGCTCCACACGTGGGAGATCCGTTGATGCAAGTTGAGTTGCCTATCGTGCTGCAGGAACCCATCTTCTAGTCCGAATCTGCACGCACGGTGTCCTCTAACACGATGAGGCTGATGCTTCAAGCCCTTTTGGGGCTTGCGAATCTCACTACGTACCCCTTCCTTCGACCTCGCACAGCTGGATACCACCCTTCTTGTCACATTACCCTGTACCGCCACATGAATTCATGGCTTGTGGCTTCGTCGGACTATCCATTTCTAGGTATCAATGGGTTTTAACATTCGCTGCCGTCGGGATCTAGCTGAACTACTACTTTCTCTTGGCCCTAAGTAACAAGGTCATAGCTCCACAGGCTTATCCGTTGCAACGACTTAGGGCCTCGAACATATATGTATATAACGGTTCGTTCGTCTCTGTTTACTCAATGGATTCATCACAGCAGGAAGGCATTCTCCTCTCCTCACCTAAATCATCGACAGCTACCTCGACTAGTCTTGATATATCACCCTCTAGTTACTTGATAGTACCTAACACTAGATCCTCAAGACCACTGCTTTCATTGACAGGACCATCCGCTTTCGACCAAGAGGAATTGGACATACACGTTCATTCGAATCAAAGTCCTACCTCTGAGCCTGTTTATCAAATACTCGTCCCATCACGAAACAGTACGCCAACCTGCTTTTGTGCCTCGCAATCGCTACCCATTCGGCCGAACTCGCAGCCCGATACATCGTATATGTCCGTATACTCCTCATCGTCACTCGATACCGAACACAGCGAGTACAGCAACCCACCAGCACGAAAATATCGCGTGCCAGACTTCTCAAACAAGATGTCCTCGCAGCGGACAATCTCTGTAGTATGCTCTATTTCCAAATCCGGTCGATACTAGGACCTTGCCAATTCTAACGATATACAGGCTGAAAAAGACCAATGTATCCAGGCGTTGCGGACCCACCAGATCAACACTTTGGTTGAGCTTCGGCGCATCGAGAAGGCGTTTGCAGTCCTCGGCACTCCAGACTGTAGCGAGGCTATGACATCTGCGTGTAAGCGGGTACCGGTGGAGTGGGTTAGATCTGAAACTGACATGTTGCAAGGGTCCTACTACGTCGACTCCCATAACCTGCTTACTGAGCTTCGCGGACTGACTAGAAACTATCCCTTTAGGTAAGCTTCCTATGTTGGTTCTTTGCCACACTGTTTCATCAGCTGACTGGCGACCGTGAAACAGTTCCGACTGCTTGGACGAAGCGAAAAGGCGCGTCTTCTCTGATCCTGCGAGCAACCGTTCATGGAACCTATGCTGGCTGGTCCTTAGCAAGATTCAAAAGGAGTATGCATACTTGCATGTATTCTGTCCTCTTGGAAATATTTCTAATGTTGTTTAGTCAACTTGTCCCATACTATGCACGATACCAAGCTTCGCTTCCGGCCATGTGGGCTGGCCATACCCCATCCTCCGAGCAGATCACTCAACTCACCAACGCCTTTATTGCGGAGTGGAATTGGGCGCTGAGTCAAATGTTGCGTCACTGGGAGCATCCGCCCACACGATGAGAACCCGACAGAAACACGACAGAAACCCGACAGAAGATTTCAAATCAGCTCTAAGTGCAAGATGGCGTTGACCGCTATTGGAGGATTCTCGATTGACTGTGCTTTTTTCTTTTGAGGCGTTCTTGGTTCTATGTTTCCTTTTCCACGTTCACTTCTATGTCACTTCTTCATCATTTGTTTTCTCGTTTTGGAGTTTGTGGAGTTTTTAGATGCGCGTTATATGTTTGTCCCCTTAGCGCAGGATGAATGGGTATGTCAGCATGCTGACAACACTAACTCCAAGGATCGCTTTTCCCCTCATCATGCCATCATACATCACTAGACTAGACCGGCATCTCTTCGAATTCCACTCGCTTCTTCATTCACTTTTCTCTCTTCGCCTTTTCGACCGCTCAGTCCTCAGTCCCGCATTCTACTTGCCGCGCGGGTAAGTCACAGTCAGTGACGCTGCTTCATACTCTTTGCCTTCTGCTCCGTCCTAGCCTTCATCCAACCCATCTCAAGACCGAGCCCCCGCTGTGCTCAGACCTTCAAATAGCTACTTCAAGGAAGCCTCGCTATGCCTCTCCCTACAGATGCGCTCAACGTCTTGGTAGCCGTAAGGTGATGGAATGGTTCTGATATGGTCCCGCGTTCATGGCGCAACTCGGTCTTGCCAGTAGTAGGAGTTTGTAGTGGTGAGATGAGAATCCCACATGTACGGAGATTCTCATCCGAATGACGAAAGCCCGTAACAGTACGTCATGGCAATGACCGTCAACCCCAGTCGCGCAAGGGGCGTGGCAGAAACGAACGAAGCGGAAGAAGGAAGTGGTCTTCCTTTAGGCTCCATGCCTGCAGGACGAGCCCTTCGCAGAAGTTAGTACTCTACAAGACTTGTTCAAGAACCACTGGAATACGCACATGACATCCGACATATCGAAGTAGGCGTACTTCATCCTCTCGCCGTCCTGAGGTACGAAGTGAGTGTATGTCTCATATGCAGTTCGTTGCGTGGATCTTTACCTGGAGATTCTCATTGGTCAACACGGTGGCCTCGTTCGGAAAGTCTATGATAGGAACATTCGGGTAGAAGTTCTTCTGTGCCATGATATAGCGCGCCAATGCATACAGCGCGTAGTTTTCTGCATTGTTCACGGTATCGTATGGCATCTGAGTCGACAGTACTGCAAGCAGCTTGGCCCGCGTTGCACCGTATGCGTACTTCAGTGTCTGAATATCCTTCGGTCCATCGATATCCGGTCGATCATTCAGCACACCAGCGAGAACGGAGGTATTCATCGCGCCCTGCGAAACAATCATCGTCCACTCTGTTGTGGAATTTGGCCCTCCAGGAACCGCTCGTTGCACTACGGCTTTTCCAATGTCGGAGAAGTGCATCACCATTCTCGCCCATAGGGTCGCTACGTCCTAGTCAGCACACTTGCTCCATCCTGGCCCATTAATTTGTAAATCCATACCTCGGTTGTAATACTCCATCAACCTATCCTTGTCCATCTGATTATCCGCCTTCTTGTCGACCTTCTTATCCAACCCATCCAGCTTGAAGTAGTCATTACAGAAATTTACATGCGGCTCGTTTCCAATGTTGTATGCGGCATGGCTTCCCTCCCTTTTGTTCCCAAACTCGCAGGCCCCCATCGGATCATCGCAGCGGACATGTATATCCACATTCGCCGCTCCCTCTCCGCCCTCAATCATTGCATAGTTCGCCGCCCGTTGCAAATTTCCACTGATCATGTGGGTGTAGTTTGATATCTGGAGGGGCGGACCGAAGAACTCAACGCTGGGCTGAGAGGTGGAGTCGAAAGGAATCGCGGCGGTGAACAGGGAGGTCATCTCTGTGAAGCCGGAGCGGATGTTGTTCAGGTTGGAAGAGGAGCAGCCTTCTCCGCCTGTTAGGGAGGTTGCATATTTAGCTTTAGCGGGGCCTCTGTCTTCGCCGATGACTCCATCTGAGCGGGCGATGGCATGGGCGATTAGATGAGTTGAGAAGATAGTCGGAATGGAGAGAATGGTACTGAAGGTGAGCATCGCTCGTTTGAAGGAGGGATTGACGAGAACGAGTGCGACTTGGGGGACGCGTGGTCTGGATAAGGGTGGCTGCGCCTTTGCTGGCTGGTGGATCGACTATCACCTTCACAACGTCCAAGTCGAGCCTCGTGAATCTTCGAAATTGTTTCTTCCTCTTTGGCGATCGATTAGCACGGTATTACGACGGATATTTTTGTTCGGGACATGGAGAGTAGATCACAGTAAGTATGGCAAGGTCATATGAACGCGCAGTCCCAGGTCGTGACAGGATAAAAGACTATCGGAGTGCATGAAGTCCGCCAAACGAGGCGCTCGAGGGATGTCCGCTGCAGTTCTCCAGTCTTAACGCAATGCTAAAGCGGGTTGTGGGGCCCGGTATTGGCTAGATCTCCCGGCGCGTAGTTTGCGACAGTAGCGTTAAGGTACGGGATTGTTGTGGCTGACTCAAGTCATGGTGTTGGAGATTCCCTTTGAATCGGCAAACCTACCTTTTTGGCAGGGAATCTTTTGAACGATGTGGAAATACGATTATCCTTCATATAAAGATGGTGTACATATCGTGTACTCAAAGACTGGAGGGTTCATGCGCTGCAGCTTCGTTCATGTTCTGTCGCACGTCGCTCGATAAGGAAGGCAAAGCTCGGCGATGAAACGCGAAGAAGAATACCAAGACTTTCTCATATGCCTCGACATCCGCTCCAGTGCCACACCTCGGCGGAGTCACTTTTCCGTTTTATGTTGTTCTTCAACTAAGCGCAGAACGATCCATGCGGTTGCAGGGTTTCTGATTGTGATCAGCGAAGAAATGTGACTTGAGAAATACCACTATTGGACGGTCAATCTTCGGGTATGACTCGAGCAGGCATAGAGTATTGCGATATGATTAGAAGGCCTAGAAAACAGATGAAAGCGAAAAGGCGGTAGTGTAGTTTGCTTGCACCAACCACTGCTTGCATTTCATGCCCCAATTGACAGAATAGGCAGGCGAATAATAGTGTTTATTTCCTTCTCCGTAGCTTTACATGGTTGGTTTAGTAGACTGAATCCCAATGCCGCACCTCGAGGGCACTTAGTCTGGCTAACGTAAGGATATCGATCGATGTGCAGAGGAGAGTTCAAACCTCGGCTGAGCCACCTTTTTAGGCTAGACTACATTGAGAAATACCCCACACATCTTTATTTTGCGAGAGTCGCTCTGTCCTTGCCGGTGTGTTAGTCTCCTTAACGGCCTGCTGTCACCGTTATCTTACATTGGTATATATATTATACAACGAGTTAATCCTCCAATCACAACAACAACTGGCTCGGTGGTGTAGTTGGTTATCACGTCAGTCTAACATTAAAGTTAGCCGCACTGAAGGTCCCGAGTTCAAGCCTCGGCTGAGTCATTACTTTTTGGTTGCTTTTCTTCTTCTTTTTGCTTTTTTATAATGACCGTCATCAGGGCAAGTTTTTTGTTCACGTTAAGTTATGTGTTCGCTTGGCATGAGCCTGGAGGCCTTCGATACCTAATGAGTATCGTAATCTTACACGAAAAAGAGCCCTAAGATAATCGGACTACGTTATGGACTGGTGCTCTATCCTAGTCGTCGCCATCGTATTTGCCATGGTCTGCTGAGTACATTGTGAATGTAGGTTCTAACCTATGGTATGCTTGCTTCAAGAGTCTACTCGCTCCAACTTTTGTGGACAACGACTCGAGAGAATCACATAGTCAAGGTTCGCACTTGTCATCCACGCGCCGCCATCGCGCTTGACCGACTGGCATTGGATTCTCAAACTGAAGAAGGCATCCAAGCCTCACAGTATCATCTGCGGTTCGCCGGTTCTGCCCGACATGGGACAGCCACGACAATCTTTGATCCCAGTTCGATGCTGGTTAGGCAGGAATAGGGCCGAATATAAAAAAAACTCCCGTCACCGAACATGTGCCGATGTTGCAAGGGGGGTTTCCCAACGAAATGGCACATACCGCATCGGCTTTTGATACAGATACCACTCCCGCGCATGCTGGGTTGACTAGTCCGTCCAATTGCCGATACGGAGGAGCTTCCAGTCTTCACGTCTCGTTCGCAAACGTTGAGCTGCACGCCACTCCCGCTTGCTAACAGAAGCTTATTGTGTCTTCGAAATCTAGAATGCCTATGTCAAACCCACCATCGCAGATATGAACAATTTCAAGATGCTCGCTCACACATTCAGCAGGTTGCACATCTACTTCCCTCAATCGGTAACAATATCGAAAATCTGATCATCACAAAGCCCATGTGGGCCGCTAGAAACTTCTTTTGCACTCAAGCTCCACCAAGCTTCGGCCCGATGCTTAGTTCTCCACCCATCTATACTCTGATCGTCCAATTCGTGATCAGTCTGCGACAACCGGCCATGCACTTGTATGTAACGGTAGGGCAGGGACCAAGGTTCAACGCTTGGGAAGTCAAAATCTGCGGAAGGTGTGCCATGGAGACTCCACGCTTACGTCACGCGGCTATCTGAGGAGAAGTACCATGGGGAGAATCCAATCTCCATGGGATGTGGGTGCTTTCCACTTGGGGTTTAAAAGGGTGGGGATGCCACCGATCAGAGAGGACATAGGATAGTAGTGAACTTTGTTTTTCTCTTCTTTCACTGTCTTATCTGAACGTTTCGTTCATCGTTGCCCGCCATGAACGAGAAAGATACCACGACTGTGGCGCCAGAGACTGCACAGCGTACGGAAGTCGCACCAGCGGCACATCAACCGCAGGCCGATATCCAAGTCGTTCCGCCCCCTGACTACTCCGCTCCCAAAGCGAAGACAGAACAGCTTGAAGATGCGCGAGGATGGGAGTCGGAGAACCTGATCCAAGATTTGGAGAAGGAGTTGGAGCAAACTGGGTACAAGAAGGGCTTTTTTGACCTCGAGTTCAAGAACCCAAAGCACTTCACGTGGCTAGTAGTTCTTTTCGCGTCCATGGGTGGCCTTCTTTCGGGATTGGATCAGTCACTCATCTCTGGCGCAAACCTGACGCTTCCCAAGGACCTTGGTCTCACTGATCAGCAGAACTCGTTGGTCAACTCTGGGATGCCGCTTGGAGGTGAGTTTGAGAACAAAGAATTAGTAAACGTTGTACTGATTTTGTCCTAGCTGTCGCCGGCGCTTTCCTTATTTCGCCATGCAACGAATACTTCGGACGTCGCTGGGCTATCATTATCTCTTGTATCTTGTACACCATCGGCGGTGCTCTCGAAGCAGGCAGCATGAATTATGGCATGATCGTTGCCGCACGTGTCATCCTAGGTGCTGGTGTTGGTCTCGAAGGTGGCACTGTTCCGGTGTACGTTGCAGAGACGGTCGAAAGCAGGCTTCGTGGTAACTTGGTCTCGCTCTACCAGTTCAACATCGCGCTGGGAGAGGTACTCGGTTACGCCGTCGCCGCCATGTTCATCAAAGTGCCGGGCAGCTGGCGCTATATTCTCGGCAGCTCGCTTGTCTTCTCCACGATCATGGGTGTCGGCATCCTCTTCATGCCCGAGAGCCCACGCTACCTCATGCACAAAGGAAAACCGCTTGAGGCGTTCAAGGTCTGGCGCCGTATTCGGGGAATTGCCACCCACGAGGCGCGCGAGGAGTTCTTCGTCATGAAAGTCAGCACTGAAATGGAGGAAGCTGAGGTCGCTGCCGGACGAACTAGCCGTTTCCCATGGATGGACTTTGTCACCAAGCCTCGCGCTCGCCGCGCCATCATTTACGCCAACATTATGATCTTCCTGGGCCAGTTCACAGGCATCAACGCAATTTTATACTATATGAGCGTATTGATGTCGCAAGTCGGCTTCGACACCTACGACGCTACATACATGTCCTTAGTCGGCGGTGGCTCGCTTCTGATTGGTACACTCCCCGCAATCTTCTTGATGGAGACCTGTGGCCGACGATTCTGGGCCATTGCTATGCTGCCAGGCTTCCTCTTCGGGCTTATTCTCGTTGGTGTGAGCTACCAGCTCACCTCGCTCAGCGCAACGCTTGGAGTCTACCTGACCGGCCTGATCATCTACGAGCTATTCTTCGGTTCCTACGCCGCACTGACGTGGGTTATTCCCTCTGAAGTCTATCCCACGTATCTCCGCTCCTACGGCATGACTACCTCTACTGGCTGGCTGTTCTTGTCCTCGTTCATCGTCACGTACAACTTCACGGGTATGCAGAATGCGTTTACTAGGACGGGTCTGTCGCTCGGCTTTTACGGCGGTATTGCGGTCGTTGGCTGGTTCTATCAGATCTTCTTCATGCCGGAAACAAAGGATTTGACCCTGGAGGAGATCGATCAGCTGTTCCAGCAGCCCACAGGACAGCTGGTTAGGCAGAATGCGAAGAATGCCTGGGAGGTTACCGACGATTTGATGCACTTTAGGTTCCGCAAGGTGTTCATCGAGAACAACCAGAGGCGTTACGAGTAGAGAGATTACCGCCGATTTCACCCCGAGGCAATATACGGCGAGAGAAGATCATGTATGGAACATTATACAGCCCTATCGTAAGGGCGTTGATGAATTTCTTAGGAAGACTTAGATTATTTACGCAAGAAGAACTTGATTTGCACAGCCTCTTAGATTAATGTAATTGGAAGATTTCTTTATCACAAATATAATTGCGGTCTTTCAGATCAATCAAGCTTTTCACGATTCTCTGACGCTTACTTCTCTCCGCAGGTGACAACAGGCACAGCTCGTTTCCCCGTGATAATGGCAGGTTCAACATTTCGGAATTAATGTATTACTACTTATACACAAGCGCAACCCATATAATCAAGAAAGAAAAAGCCCAGGGGTATATGCCTGAAAAAAGTTCCCAAACGCCGTATTATCAAGCGGAAAATGCATGCCTAAACGCCTTGTCAAATGCTTTATCCCTGTCTTTCTGTCGCACGCGGCATTGTGACGTCCTAATTGGTGGATGGTGGTAGAGACCCCGGTGATGTGAGTTGTTGGGATGTTGGCGAAGAGGGGTCCAGCCCCGTGCTTCTTGTGGTGTAGAGATGTGTCTCGGAAGGTCGAATTGAATGGTCTGTAGCATCATCGACGGGTGGAGGTTTTGATGATGGTGCTACGTGGTGTTTTGGCAGCCGGGAGTTACCGAGTATTTGTTAGAGCGCCTAGTTTTAGGTCGGGGTTGCATGTCTCTTCTCTGCTGTATTGACGAATTCTCTTTTCCATGATCCACCAAACTACGAATCCGCCCTCCCCCTTTGTCTCCTTAGGCCTCTAACTTCACCATTTTCCGGCTCCTTTTCCTCTTCAAATCAAATTTCTATTTGCTGACCTTCTTCCAGAGACATCCAGTGCACATTCCTTGGCTACGATTGACGACCTTATGCTCTCTCTGCGTCTCCGGGCACGGATGTCCTAACCGCAGCTTCTCGGCCTCCTCACATATTCGTAGTATGGGGCCATTATCGGGTTGCGGCTGCGGGATCCAGTGATTGCACACGTGTATCGTGTACACGATGTAACACATGTTTGAGTAGTTGCAAGCGATGGAAAGGCCCACAAGTAATGGTTCCTGGTAATAAAATGGTCGATAGAATCTCTGATTTGCCCGTGATTCAAGATCTGGTGATCCGTCCCAAGCCCAGAGTGTACGATGATTCGAAAAGTCCAGTGATGTTGCTAGTGTTTGGTCACCGTTCTGGATAACGGCGTGTTCCTTGCTGTTTGTAGGGTGTTCGGCGATGGTGATTTCGACTGATTACAATAACTTCGTTGCACCACCGTACTGAACACTACTTCCGCCTCTGTCTTCCGGCGCCACGGCGTGAGATCGCATCAAAACACACCAAAAGTAGGTGGTTGTGAGAATGTTGTGAGAATGTGCTTAGCGTCGCTTCAACCGTTTGTACTATCCCACGAATGAATCCAACGTTAATTCAATAACTCTTCCAACTTATATCAGGAATCCAGACCAGGTTCTCTCGGAATCTGGAGGCGACAAAATGAGAAATTGAAACGTAGGGAAGGAGTATGCAGATAATAAAAGAAGTCTGCGGAAAAGAATAAGAGTAGAGATGATGAAATGATGAAACGGACGTCCCAACATCATGACCACCGTCGAATGTTATTTGGTCCTGGACAAGAAAAAGCAAATGGGGCCACTGGAACGCAGGTCCGACGTTGCACAGGCCGCTCCCTACCCCCAAAATCGCCCACCCTTACGCCGCCCTTCTTTTACGAAGTCCGTTTACGAAATACAAAGGTCGCACGAATCCCATGACCGCGGCAAGGGTAACGAAGGGAGGCTGAACGTGACATGGCATGCAGGATGCGGCGGACGTTTATACCCGGCGTGTTGGTTCGCTCTATTTTCCTGTAGGGGTTGCGCCTGCCTACCTACAGATGGTATCCGGCAACATTGCCGCTCCCAGCAAGTGTGTTGCTCTGCGGGTATTCGTATACGTATACGTGCTCCCATTGCAAGAGGGTTTGGATCCCAGGTTGCTGGGGAACTGGGCAGAGTCATGGCAGAGTGGGAGGTGGGTGTTGAACGTGGGTGTAAAGGGGCTGAACGTCAGCGAATTGATCTGCGCTAGCTAATCCCAGACCTCATACTGGTGCAAGCCATCCGGTCCCCACGATCCTTTCGTTCTCCCCATCCCACACTGCTGGTAATTATGCGACCCGTATCAGAACAAGATTTCGGGTCGCAGCGGAGGTCTGCAATCGGCGATTTGTCTCTCCTAACCGATATCTCGGAGAGCGTTTCCAGTCGTGTTATGCACGCAGCAGCATTACATCTGCTCTGTACTAGAGGAATATGCATCTTGGCTGCCAAGTTACTGGAGAAGCTATCCCTTATTTGAATCATAGACTCGAGTGTTTGGTAATAGCCTCGTGTTTCACCTTCTCTGACATCACATTTTCCCAACGACCCTTTCCTGTTTAGCTCCAGTACAAAGTCTCGAGAACATGATCTGCATCGTCTTCATGAATTAATAGTGATAACGTAAATCTCTAGGCAACCTTTACTAAAGATGCACAGGATTTTAGTAATTCGCAAGATTGTAATATCCGAGTTCTCGAGACTTCAACTCCACATCATAGGAGACTTCAAAAGCAGCCAAAGCGAAAGAAAGTCGCATGGATCTCGTGACCTTGTCGACTCACAAATACAAACAACACCATATGGACAGAGCCTAAGAACCCTTCAGTAGGCTATGAATGTATTCAACACGCTAGTCATGCTATATATGCTCGCTAACAGTAGCAACCATCCTCCATGTCCACCCCATCTCTATGCGACCCATTCACCTCCTCCAACCTCACAGCTCAAACCCCTCGCCGCCCAGCCCGCCGGTAAGCCCCTTCATCCGTCTCCCCAACAGATCGTCCTCACTCGCCAAGCTAACTAGACTCTTCCTCCGCCCCCTGTCACTCTTCCTGGTCCGCCCACGGCCCCTCCCAGGACCGCTCGAGCCGCCGCTAACCCCACTCGCTTTATCACTGGGTGGACTCTTCGCCTTGCCCTTCGAGAGCACCGTCATCTCAAGCGGCCGATCCTCCTCCGCTGAGCTCGCCGTACCACTCCTCTGATGATGCCGCTTCCTCTGGCTCGAGCTAAGCCCGTTGACCGCTTCTGCGAGACCGACCGTTGCGCCAGAGCCAAAGTAGTCTGATCTGTGGTGCTGGGCGCGATGAATGGGCGTGTATCCTGGTGTTACAGCATCGTCGAGTGTCGGTTTTCGTGATTCCCACTCGAAGGCCTCATTGATCCATTTCCCGCAGCGGAAAATGTATTTCCATCCTTCTGGGAAGACGGAGACGAACTGGAGGAAGCCATGGCTGATGCCCGGGATGAGATCGACGTTCACCCAGTCTTCTTCTCTGAATTCTCCTCGAGCCCAGTCAAGACCTAGCTCCTTCGCCGTCACCCACTCTGCGCGTTTCGCCTGCCTGAGTCTACCCGCAAATATGACCGTATCATCTACAAGCGGATCTCGCTCTCCCGTCAACATCCACGTTCGTGGAAACCTAGCAAGCAGAGATTCTGGCGCAAGGAGAGGCGACAGAAGGAAGTCGGTGCTGAAATCTGGACGGTGGTGTGGCCCTATGTATAGGATAATCATAGCACGCATCATCTCCGGGGTCAAGATGCGGTCGTTAAAGTACGATATCATACTTGATGTTGCGAGGCGCGTTTTGATAGCTGTTGCAGGGACTGCTGGCAATGATGGACCTGGGGTGGGAGGGCGAGTGAGATCTGGTGTAGGCGGCATGCCATTGCTGGCGGGCGTCGTCTGGCCTGGTGTTTGGACAACACTTCCATTGGTCACGTTGCGAGGCAAAGACTGGCTGTCCTTTCCGGTATGAGCCATGGAGAGCTTGATCATTGTTTGCGGCGAGGTGAGTACACGTTCGCTCGTCGGCAGCAATCCATTTGACGTGCGCGCTTTGCTTGGTGCTTCTTCGTCGTCGTCTGAGTTATCAGAGCCATACGGGGTGTTCGGTGCAAGATGTCGGTAGTCGTCGCTTTTGTGTCGCAGAATGGGCTTGTTCGTCTTTCTTACTCTTCTATCGCGGATGAGAGCCATCTGCTCGTCCGTCATCCAGTTGCCGATGTTCATATCCAACGCCGGGTAGACCAAGACTACGCCGACTGGAGGTGGTATCGCATATTCGCCTTGCCACCTCCGCGTCTCCGTTGAGCCACTTTGTAGAATCATGAGTACCATACCGACGGCCAGATTTCCTCCTGCCGAGTCACCAGAAACGACAATCTTGGGCTCCTGCTCGCCGGACAATCCCATACATCGCCCTCGACTCGCGATGATGGTGTGGTACACATCGTAGCACTCATTTAGCGCATACGGATACGGGTGCTCCGGCGCCTTCTTGTAATCTAGACTCAGCACTGGAAGTCCCGTCTTCCCCGCCCAGCCCATGAGCTTATCGTCGTGGTTTCTCGGGTCCATAGCAACAAACCCTCCTCCAGGAATGTCCAGCACAACCCTGTCATGCTTCTTCAGCGCACTCAGCGGCCCGTTGAAGTATAGCCATCCAATCACGGGCTCCTTGTACGAACTCTCTTTAGGCCTCGGTATTCTGATCTTGCGGGGCGGATACCACATCAACCTCGGGCGCATCAGGTTCGTCAATGCACCCAGATACGGCGTTGTGCCTTTGTTCCAGGCCACGCGGAGATGATCCACGGTGAGCGTCGCTCTGATCTTCCTCACTTTCTCATCCGCCTGCTCCGCGCAGATCATGTAGTAGACACTAAACACTATCGACATAAGATCCCTGAGGCCCTTCCTCTTGATCTTCATAGCAGACCAGAAGCCCGCGTCCAGCGCCGTTGTGACCCATGTGGCGCGGAAGTAGGAGCGCGAGTAGAGGTTTGCGAGCGGTTCGGGGCATTCGAGGCCGACGAGCTTGCCGAAGTTGCGGGCAATGTAAAGGTAGAGGAGCGTTATGAGGACGGATTGCCATACGGTGAGCTTTCTGGAGAGCAGGGCAGAGATGCGGCGGACAATTGGAGGGCCGTGGCGGTCGCCTCTGGGCGTGCGTTAGTATTTGCTTATTGTAGGGTGGGTTTAGTGAGGCTTGCCTGTAGAGGTAGAAGGACCAGAAAGACACTACTGCCAGCACCTGTATCTTGCGGAACTGCACCGACGGCCGGCCGAGGACGTGATCTATCATGATTGCAGCCCTTGCTCGCCGGGGGTTTTTTAGGCCCTACTTAATCCTCCCTGGATTGACCTTTGTGCATGCGTCGATTGTCCAGACGTCATGAAAGGCATTCACGGTTCAGCTCGCTGGTCGTCGTGTTCGTGTCAGCATGGAGTGGTACAGTCTGGGGGTGTAAAGAAGGATAGCAGCAAGTCAGCCGTAGTCGGCCATGCTACTCGAAATCGACTCAAGCCGTGGAGAAGCGCGTCGCATTGGTCCTGGAGCGTCTGTGGTTGGATGGTTGTCGACATGTGACAGGCGTTCGCGTGCCCATGTGAAAGCGGCTATGACATCGCTCCGGCTTTGTTGCTAGTCGCGCTTTCCGGGGCACCGACGTTAGCCACATCGGGCGGTGCAACTGTACCACACATTCCCTTGCGCCCTCTTCCGACGCTATTTTTGGCATGCTGAAAACAATGGTGGCTTGAAAGGAATAGGGTATGTACGGGAATAAACCGCCAGGGACGCTGATGGTGGGGGACATGCTGTTGAAAGGTTGGGCTGCGAGAAGGGAAGGAGCATGGAGTGTGCACTCATCGCGCCTGATTGAAAAAAGAAAGGTATATTCTCCGTCCATCGCCATGCTAGATACTATAGTCGTCATGTCCAATCATACATAGCAATCGCTTCATCATCCTCACAATGCCTGTATACTAGTCATGATCAAAGAAAGAACGCTGTCCATTAACGATGCGCATCAATCGGAGAACCGTCTTCCAATCATCTACGCACTCTTCGCAGCACCCATTCCCTTAATCCACTCATTCACTTCGAAGCCCACCCTCCTCAAGTCCGCCTCGACAAACTTCCCATCCTTCTCCTTGAATACCGTCAAGCACCTCACCGCCTCATCCATATCCGGTTTGGAGCCAGCGTAGCCCTCCTTCGCATCGTACGTTTTCACATATATAGTCAGATCAGGCCCGACGGTGCCACGCCACAGTGTCGCCATCCACTGCCAGTGATCCGTCGCACTGTATGCGTCTTGGATAGGGATGCGCGACGCATACGCGACAGAAGCTTGAAGCTGGAAGGTGGGTAGGATGATGACGGGCTTCGTGGTAGTGGCAGCGCCGGGTGAGTCGGGTGGTGTGGCCGAATCCTTGCGGTCGTCCGTTTCTTTGTCGGAGGCTTTGTCAGACATGGTAGTATCTTCTGATGAGGAAGACGTGGATGTAGTGATGAAGTTGATCATCTCCTTGCTCTTGCCGTGCCACTCCTTAATTAGGTCGAGATAGTCTTCAAAGGTGACATCCTTGTTGTTGTCCTCAGGCGCTCTAGGTGGCTCGGCGATGCGAGGTGTGTACTCCTTTTGTTTGATGAGATACTCATTAAGCCAGTCCGAGAGCTCCTTGACAGGGGCCAACTCGTCGCCTTCGATGGCAACAATGGCACCGCGGTTCTTGGTTGAACCTAGGCTTGCTGGGCCAGATTCTTTATATGGAGGTATTATACGGCCAAGTAGCTTGATCTTGTTGGGGTAAGGAAAGGCGCTGAGTACTTCTTCCACGGTCCTAGGGCTCGAACTTTGCGGAGGAGGGGCCAACTCAATCACCGAGTTCCTTCTTGATTCGCGGGGAGTGCGCGGATGAGGCATGCCAGCACTATTCGGAGGCGAGTAGCGCACTTGAATAGGAGGAAGTGAGTCGCGTCGAGCATATTGCGGGTAGTACGGGACATCAGGTCTACGACCATTTGCAGAGGGAGGTGGTCCGTAGTCAAATCGACGTTTCTTGTTGGGCGTGAGAGGACTATACATCGCAGAATCTTCGCGCATTGCTGAAGTCACTTGGATGTTGCTGAGGTTTGACGGCCCGTGGCCGCGTCGGCGTACCGGCGACTCTAGGCTAAGGTTGCTCATCATAGGTAAATAACGTGTCGTTGGAGTGAGACCTTCGGAGATGTTGGGAGGGGGCAGCGTAGGAGTGCCAGAAGAGTCGAGGAACGGACTAGTAGGAGTCTTGATGCTGCGACCACCGCACCTAGGGCAGCGATACTTATCCACGGTCGTATGTTGACCTGAGGGGTTCAAGGGCGACGATCCTGGTTTGCCCAAACGACGAGGTTGGTAGCGGTAGTCAGGATACTGCTCGTGATGTCTGGCCTTTTCTTCCTGGGCTATGTTAGACATGTAGCAAGGGTTGATAAACACCACCTACCTGTGCAAGATCTTGCCAAACCTTTTTCTGCTCCTCACTTTCAGCTTTCCACTGTTCACCAATGATTTTGGAAATGTCAGGATTGTTCAGCCCAGGATTGCGAGCGATGATAGCCTGCTGGTGGTGCTGACGATAAAGGATAAATGCTACAAAGAGT
Organism: Parafenestella ontariensis; assembly: GCA_021596325.1. Lineage (NCBI taxonomy): Eukaryota > Fungi > Ascomycota > Dothideomycetes > Pleosporales > Cucurbitariaceae > Parafenestella > Parafenestella ontariensis. The sequence continues at coordinate 225,226 of JAKGDA010000025.1, forward strand.
CAGCGGTCGGACGAAACTCCGCGAACAAAGAGTGAACTTCTGTGTTCGGCAAGTCACATTACCCAATTGGGTAGCCGTGATTCCGGGGACAAAGGAACATCGGACTCACCATTCCGGGGGCGGGGTATCTTGGGTTCAGGCTGACAGAGACAGACGTGACCTGAGAAATCAAGGGAGCCAGATGAAGTAGCACTAGGAGGAGCGTCTATAGGACTGCCGTTCTCACCAGCTTCCTCTCTATCAGCGACTTCGACGAGAGATGCAAGTCTCTTCCTAGTGGACCGAGGCGATTTCAGAGTAGGCGACGGGAGGTCTTCCCGCTTGGTGCGGTCCACTGGGCTTGATGTTGATGCAGACCTGGAATCTTGGATCCTGCCGCTCTTCCGCAAGTTACGGGAGGGCTTCCCATCGTCCATTGGGGTGTTGGGAGGATTGTCACCGACCTGCATATTCGATTTGACGTATCTCCTGGGCACGTTGAAAAACGTCGCAACGGGAGTCGGAGGGAGAGGGGGTGAAGACCGAACAATCGGCGGCAACACTCGACTTGCCAGCATTTTGGAATGTTATGACGAGCCAGCTGATCTAATCAACGTCTTTGGGAGCAGAGTTCATTGTCCCGTGAATGGGAAGGGAGAAGCGTCGGACAACCTCCGAACTTTCCAGCTTTCTTTGAGCATGTCATGCGAGAGCGTCCTTAGAGCCATCGCGCTTTGATAAATGGACGCGGGAGAGCCAGTAATTTCAATGTTCCAGACAGATGCGGCCGATCTCCGCTGGGGTTTCTTTGTTGTTGCCACGTCCCAAAGCGGCCAAGACAGCGCGCTGCCGACTTCTGAGACATTCCAGCATTCCGCGTCAGCAATGCAAGGAGATGACAATGCCACGGTCTTTGACAACCATTACAAACTCACTTGGTCTCGGGAGCCGCGAAATTACTGCTGAATACTACAAAGCTTGGTCAAGTGTTAGACAAGGTTTTCAGCACGGCCTACTAATAACCCGGAGGAAATTTCAGGTTGAAACCCTCTCCCTCTTGTCCTTCAGGTCTCGCCATGTTTGCGGAGCCCTGCGCTGCTTGATCGATATTGACAGTTTGATTGCCGCGAAAGAGGCTGGCGGTGTGTATTCCGATTTGATGATGGGTGGCACCGCTGAGGTGTAAGTCGTCCCTGTTACCTGGTCAGAGTGAGACAATGCGTTTGTGTCGCGATCCACATACCAAAATAAGTGCTGAGCTGGGTCCAAGCACTTCTTAATGGCGGCTGCTTGCAGATCGCCCGCGTTGCTACCCTGCTTCGATGATAGACAGGGCTGGTCAACATATTGGAAGAGGGGTGCTTGTTTGCCAATACCGGATGCATCCGAGATGTGTCTGGAGTACAGCTGGTTGACCCTGACTTGGTCCATGATCATGGCATTCGGGTGTGGCATGTAAACCTCGCCGTTCTTCCATTGCGTCGCAGTTTGAAACAAGACATTATTCCAATAGGTCCACAGGAAGACTAGATGGTGCTGGCTCTCCGCAAAATGCTCTGGCGTGGCGTTTCTTCTGGACTGGAAACGTGGTAGGAAGGTGACATCCACTATACTGGGAACGACGACTTTGATGGGACCGGCAGCATGCTCCGCGAGAACATCAAGGTTCTGGAACAGTTCCGCGAGGCTGTGGTCGATGGCTCGCATCGCGAATTCCCTCTGCAGCTTTGAGTACTCTAACAAATCCCACAGGCCGAAGAAGACGGTGAAAATGGTCCATTCGTCGATTCGTCGCAAGCGTTCTGGGATGTAACGACTTCCCTTATCGTAAGTGAGAAACTGTCGCACTTGTGTCTTGAAGTCGAATGAAGTCACTATGCCATCGTTGCTTTTCCCGGTGGTCGCTTGCACGTAGATATCTGAGTCAACCATGGAGCCAGCCGCTTCGGTTTCGAAGTTGGACGGTATAGAGCGGGCAAAGTTGTCGATAGTATCACACGCGAGCTGTGGGGTGTCAGACATTGCTTTTGGGGGGACAAGGTGTTATTGTGACCTCTTTGCATAGTGTTTCAACCCAGACTTCACCTTGATCAGGATCCCGGGCAGCAATTAATGACTTGGGAGGTGGAGAAACCCGATAATTGCCAATGTCAGACCAGTCGTCCCCAAAGACAACAACCCGGTGTGCCTTGCCTCGCCAAACTGTCCGTATGCTGCTACCGATGTTGGTTGAGTGCTGTAGCAAGGTAAAGTACACGATGAGCAGAATGGTGGCAGCGGCACACACGTGGAGCCTCGACAGGAATCTCATCGTCGCTCACCTAAATCAGTGTGAAGAATAAGAAAGAGACTGGAGTCGTCTCGTCTGGCCAGGAGGGATGAAATGAGGCTGAAGACATGTTTGTGAGACAGAGATGTAGGACCCAGCCCTACTTGGGTTAGAGAGCATGACGACGCGTAGAGTACAAGGGCTGCCTCGCATCGCGCGCCGTGGCCTTCACCCCGGAAATAGACTCAACGCCTTGAAGCTAGGGCCGAAAGAGGATTGCTGTCGCATGAGGAACGTCCAGGTTGATGTCCTCACCATGTCATCTCCGGACTTTGACTTGCTCCGACGGCTCCTGAGTACGGTGGTGCTGCTGCCAACGTTGAATAACTGTGACATCCCTTCCTTCATTTCGATGGCAAGAGATTAGCGGTACATCTGAGCAACTTCATGACGAGGTCTGGATTTGAAGATGGGAACCCCAGTACTTGTGCAGGTTGAGTGGATGTCGGCACCGTGGACGCGCGGACGACTAGTGTGATTTGATCGGCCCCACTTCCACGAAAGCTGACGTGTATATACCTAAATCAATGCTGACATTACCCTACAACGAGGCTTTAAGAGAGCTATTTGTAGCCTACAAACCTCTGATATTACATTTACTATAGGCTTAAGATACTTTGATATTGTAACACGCGAAAATTCGCCAAACGCACCGTGTTAACGACAACGTCTCTAGAACGTATCTCCCACTCTATGATTACATTCCTAAACATAAAAAATCCTGGGGTATGTCACTCCGTTAAGAAATGCTTGCAAAACACCATTTATGACCCGAATCCGTATAAAAGGAATACCCAAAGACAACATTACTCTGCAAATGCAGTCTTGTTTCCACAAATATTACATATGAATTGCCACCAATCTGTGTTTGGGTGCCAATAATGTTCAACGCCTAGTGCTCGCTCACCGAAGGTTGCCCACCTCTCAGGAAGATCCTTTTGGTGCCACCGACCTTGCCGAGGTCGCCAAAGTCAGGCTTCTTCGCGCCTGCTCTGTTGCCCGCCTGGCTGTCTGCGCGGCTCTCGCTTCTGCTTTCTGCTCTGTCGTCGCGCTGAAGTGGCGTGTGGTTTGCGGTGACCAAATTGCCAGATACTGTTCGTGCTTGCTTCATCATTCCCTCAATCCACTCCAGTTTCTCGCCACTGAGATCAAGCTTCTTTGAATTGGGACCGGCGAGTCCGACTTCGTTACCCTTCCAGGAGCGCTGCGAGGAGTTTGTCGAGGGCACAGATGCTTCTTCGGGGATGCCTGGTGTAGAGGTGAAACTCGGCATGGGCGGCGGAACTTCATCCTTCGAAATGCCTAGACCTGACGACTTGATTGGTGTTGTGGCGGGGCTCGCTGTCTGAAAGTTACCGCTGGAGCGCCTGTCTTTTTTACTCATTGCACTTTCGGGTCTGGCAGGTGAATTGTCTGGGTGCTTAACCTCAAGACCCAAAATCTCAAACTTGCCGTCGCTCACTGTCCGTCGTCCGTGGTGCTCAGCATACTGTCGCAGATATTCGCCCAAATCAGCCCAGCCACCACCAACGCGTACCATCACCCGCTCGCCATTCTCTCCCACGCGACGGATGAATAGCTTGATAGGATGCTCCTTGCCCGGTTGCGTAAGATGATACAATTTGATGTCATTGTCACCTCTCGATGCCGCCGCAGACTTGCGCCCAGAGGCCGCATTAGCCGAGTCAAAGTCATTTTTAGCAGGTGACAAGGTAAGTTCAGGCGATTTGAGACCACTGACTGAGCGGGCGGCACGGAGGTATCCTCTACTACCTTTCGTCGCAACACCATGCGCTGACTTGACTTCAGGAGCGTCCGCACCAGGGCCTGAGGTGAGCCGGATATGAGCCGGGATAGTCGTCAGAATGTCTGATATCTTCCTCTCAAGGTCCTCAGCGCTGTTGGTAGGCTTTTGGGCGAATCGTGTCGGAGGCCATGGCGCGCTCGCAACACCCTCATCGGTCGTGCCCTTTGCAGGCCGACGTTTCGCCATCGCAGCGTTCAGCTCGGGGCGAGGTGCTCTAACTGCACGATTCGTGGCATTCCGCACTGAGGGTGAGTCCTCGATGAAGCTAGGCGGGCTAGACTCAAAAGACATCTCAGACGACAATGAACCTAAACTACCTCTTCGTGAGCGTGGTGTTTGCGGTAGTTCTAGGCCTGCGCTGTCTAGTTCGTTGGTGGTGATAATGACGGGATCGTCAGCAAGTGTAAGAGGCTTAGGACGAGTTTGGGTGATACCAGTCGGGTCTTTCTTGACCAAACGAATATCTGAGCTATTGTCGAATGCGGGCTGAGCGGGAATGACTTCCTCCAGGCTATCGTCCAACTCGTTGTGGACGATAGTATCGCCTTCTTCAAACTCTGATTCGCCGTCAAAATGAGAATGTTCTTCCGCAATGCCGGCTTTTGGTGCAAGCACGTTATTTACTAGGCTTGGGCCCTCGACACGTTTCGCAAGAGCTTCGGTTTGAAGAGTAATGGTCGGTAAAGGCTCAGCTTTGAAAGGACTGGCATGCTCGTAGTTTGGAGTTTCCAGAATATCATTGGGGTCATCCTCTAACGTCGCTCCCTGTTTTGGAGCCGGGGGATCAATAGGCATGACAGGAACCTCCGCAGTGGACGGGACAGGAAATGGTTCGGTTATGTTCGGAATGGCATGCTCGTCCTGTGGCAGCTCTACAGTACCCGGGACGTTATTTTCTGGGGTAGCTTTGCTTGAAACCTCATGGTCCCCGGGTTTGAAAAGATTGCTTGAAACATCTGCAGTGTCGGTGTCAATGGCAGAGACGGACCGCGGTGTAGCATCAGTAGCACTAAGGCGATTGCTGTTGCTCGATCCCAGAGCTTCGTTCGTGCTAACTGGATTATCTGTGACGACTGCCGGCGGGGTTCCTGTTTTAGTATCGTTTCCGTTGATGTTCGTGATGGGACCGGAGATGAAGTTCGCGACAGGCGTTTGTTGTACACTAGGAGAAGCGACAACATCGGAATGTGGTTCCGGCTGTTTGGTAACGTTCTCCCGTTGGACTTCAGAACCCTTCCTTCGCACTTCCAAGTCAATGACCCTTCTCCTCGACTCATGAGCCCAGCGCCCATAATCTGCTTCTGTGCCCTCGAAGACGTCTATCCAGTGATCGGGCAAGCAGTCCTCACGTCCTTCCAGCGTGTCCAACATCTTATCAAGCTGCCTGCCTAGGTGGCTGACTTTGTCTTGGAGTACGCCCGAGATGGTGTCCACAGCCTCCTTCCACTGCGCGAACGCCAGGTCGGATGTGTCCGTTGGCTGCTCGATTGCGTCCCAGCCCAGGCGCATAGCCTTTTGTGCCGTCTCAAGTTCACCAAGATATTTCGGGGCTTCGCGGAGGATCGAGACTCGCGCGGTCCACGTGTGCAAGCGGTCTTTGAGCTGGGCTTGATGCGGTAGTGCGGAGAGGAGCGTCTGTGTAATCAAGAAAGAGAAGTCGTCCATGAGTTTGTAGTTTTGCCGGGCCGCTTCGAAGCCGGCAGACGACGGTCTCGACCTGCCTGCCGGGTGCATGTCCAGCACATGTTCCTTCAGCTCTTCGACATCCAGCTTCAGCATCTCCTCTTCGATGTCGTCCAGCCGCGCCTCGTGCTGTTCCACCTCGTCTGAAAGCAACGACCCCCAGTATTCAAGTGGCCGTAGGGTCTTGGTCAGGTCTGCATCGGGAACATGCTCTCTTATGCGCAGTTCCAAGCTCCTTCGCCGCTGTTCCCGATAGGATGCACTCGGTGGCTCAAAGCTGCCCGACCAGCCCCACTGCTCGATCTCAGCACACCAGCTCTTCAGTCGCTGCGCTGCCTTGGCCACGCGCATGCCCAGGTCTCTCTCGGCCGCAGTGAGTGCCTCGATGCACGACAGGATCTTGTATTCATCTTGTGTTGTGTCGAAGGGTATCGGTTTCTCGGTGAAGGCGCGAAGCGTGGTGTCGGGTGACAAATCGCGAAGGCGGCTCTCTTCAGAGGTGCCGTACGCTCGCCCTCTGCGGCCTCCAGGAGACATGGTGGGCGATGGAGCTCGGCGCGGCGTCAAGGGCGGTATCAAACGGAGAGGCGACGAGAAGGCGTCCATGGTGATGATGTCCCGCGGGAAAGAGCGACTGCGCGGGTGTACATGTAGGGAAGGCACAAAGGAGCTCGTCTCAGATTAAGGAAGCCGCAAGGGCTATGCTGCTGTTGGCTGTGAAAGTTAGTAGTTAGTAATCTCTTTGTTGCTCCCTGTGGTGGGCGCTGCGCTGCCTGCAGCTTGGTGTTTACTGACTGACGCAGTGTTCCCCGAACACCTGTTGCCGTGCATCTTTGCTTGCATTAGATCGACGCGCTGCTAGGCCGGAACGCGTAAGGTCCGCGATCTGTCGCCAACGCTCCACTGCCTGAAACCTTCTACAATCATTCTCAGACATGACGCACATTTCACGCTTCTATCAAAGGGTTGAGCCTCTTGGGGCTTTGCAATCGTGCAAATCGTGTGTACAGCCCTTCACTTTCCAAAGATGCATGTACCTGCCAGATCAGTAAATGTCCGCCGATCACCCCCGCACTCAACTCCATCATGAATGTCGTGCTGCTTACCGCAATACGAGCATACGGGACGAAACACGCGGGTACTGACTCAACTCTCCGAAGAAGCCGCTGTAGGCTTCGTGGGATACGCTCACATGGTAAGTATCGCATAAGCTCGGTTTGATAAGGCGTTATCTGACTATGAAAACTACCGAGTTACCTCTTTTCTTCCAGAATACCCTCTGCAGGCCACCGTCATTATCCCTCGCTAAGAACGGCCAGCCTCCGACCCCCGCACATATCTTTATGACCTTCCTGACCGCGTTAGCGATTTGCCCGTACCCCTCGTAGTCACGCCGTGCCTGCCTAGAGTCTCAACGTCCGGGGCCTTGAAAATCGAACGAGCAAGGGACGATTAGGGAATGATCACCATGTTTGATTGCCAAGCCCGAAGCTGCACAGTGAGCGTACCATTTGACGTGATCGTTCCCAAGGTTCCCCCGGATCGCGTGTAGAGTATTTAATCACGATTGTACCCCTTCGTGGTCGTGGTACATCTTGTGTGGTGTGGTGAGGTGTGCGTTGATATCTTGATATTCGATCACAATGAGAGCAACCTACTTTCTCCTCGCCGCAATTGGCGCGCAAGCTTGCCAGCGTGAGCGGGCGCTCAAGAGTCGTTCTAATAGCTATATCAAACGACAGAGTAGCAACTCGACATTCCCTCCCGTACTGGATGCGAATGAGCAGATATTGCTCGATTCATTCGACAGTACCACAATCTCGACATGGTCGTACTACTACAGCATGTTCAAGACGAAGCCTCATCCGATCAAGACATGTACTAACGGCCTGTAGCTCATGGAGACCACGTTGCTGGCCGCAATCAGTCAATGGCACAATGGACGGCTGATAAATGGGCTGAATATGGCTTCACCTCGAGACTGGACGAATACTGTAAGCTCTCCATCATTTTTAAAAGATACACAGACCTATCTATGTGCTCAATTGGCCCAATTATTAGTGTGCAGCTCATGTGCTTATATAACCAGATGTTTTCCTCAACTACCCAGTTTCCCACTCGCTAGTCCTCACATATCCAAATGGCAGCACGTACGCACCAACTCTCAAGGAGGCAGTAATTGCAGAAGATGAGACAACTAGCTATCCAAACAGCATCCCGACCTTCCATGGCTACTCCTTCACCGGCAACGCATCTGCAGAATACGTCTATGTCGGCAGAGGCCAGAAAGTCGACTTTGATCGCTTAGTTGCGCTCGGTGTCGAGCTTGAAGGCAAGATCGCGCTGGCAAAGTACGGCGGGCCATTCCGAGGCCTGAAAGTCAAGAACGCACAGGAGCATGGGATGATTGGGGCGATTATCTTTACGGATCCAGGCGATGACGGGAATATGACCGAGGCAAAAGGAGTCGCTGCATATCCCAATGGCTTTGCGAGGAACCCCACGACGGTACAGAGGGGTAGCGTTGAGTTCCTCAGCATTTATCCCGGCGATCCGACAACCCCAGGCTATGCTTCGAAACCGGACTCTCTGCGCGCGGATCGCAGCCCCGTCGTCCCACACATTCCGTCCCTTCCGATTTCTTGGTTAGATGCACAGCCTCTTCTGCAGGCGTTGAACGGATATGGACCGAGTAACTCTAGTGTCAACAGGACCGGATGGACTGGTGCGATCCCAGGCGTTACCTACAGCGCAGGACCGGGCACTGGGGCGACCCTGTCCTTGAGTAATGTCATGAACGACACTTACACTTCTATCTGGGATGCTGTCGGCATCATAAACGGGACGAACGCGGACGAAGTAGTTATCGTTGGTAATCATCGAGATGCCTGGATTGTCGGAGGCGCTGCGGACCCCAATTCTGGCTCTGCTGTGCTCATCGAGCTAGCGAAGGCATTTAGCAAGCTCACGGCGACTGGTTGGAAGCCCACTCGTACTATCGTGCTTTGCAGCTGGGATGCTGAAGAGTATGGCCTCGTCGGCAGGTCAGTTCCCCGTGTCCCTTGAATCGAGCTCTTTGCTAACCCCCGTCAGCACCGAATGGGTGGAAGAGTACATACCCTGGCTGAAGAATGCCGCTGTATCCTATCTGAATGTCGACGTCGCGGTCGCTGGACCTATTCCTGACATCTCAGCAACCCCGGACTTGCACGCCATCAGCACATCCCTCATGAAGAAGGTTGTGTACCCCTACCGCAACAGCACGAACCTGACCCTGTACGACGTGTGGGAGCACGAAGTTGGTGAACTCGGTGTCTTGGGTAGTGGTAGCGACTACACCGCTTTCCTGCACCGCGGCATCGCCTCAATCGACCTCGGCGCAGGAGGGGGTCCAAACGACCCAGTGTACCATTACCATTCGAACTACGACTCCTACCATTGGATGACCAAATTCGGCGACCCTGGCTTCGGGACCCACAAAGTTATAGGACAATATCTGACGCTGCTGCTATACCACCTTGTTAACGACGCAGTCCTCCCTCTTGAGCCAGCAGACTACGTCCCCGAACTCAAGACATACTTCACCGCGCTGAACAAGACGATTGCAGCAACGAATTACACCGTCGACCTGTCAGCACTCACAGACGCAATCTCCAACTTCTCCTCTTCTGCGCAGGAGTTCGAGGACCTGCGCTCTCAGGCTGTGCAGACAGGTGATGCCGCGTTGTTGGCTGTGCAGAACCACAAAGCCCGCGATTTCTCACGTGGCTTCACTTCGCAAGGCGGGCTTCCCACACGAGAGTTCTACCAGCATACTATCTTTGCTCCGGGAAGGGACACGGGATATGCCCCCGTGACGTTCCCGGGTGTCACGGAGAGCATTACGTTTGACAAGGATGCGGAGCTCGCGCAGGAGTGGGTGGGCAAGACGGCGGAGGCGATCTTAGTCGCTGCGAGTATACTGAAGACGTAGGCCTGCCAACTGCTCCCTATCAATGTGGCAATGAGAATTGGCAAGAGGGTGGATATGTTGAGTGGGTGAAGCTGCCATCGCGAGCTAGAGACTATGATGTTACGATGTTGATGAAGATATGAATGCCGTTGAATGTTGACAATACGGCGTAGTTTAGCTACTCTCAAGGTGAGAAGGATAGGATAATCCTAATGATAATGTAACCCGCCCACGTTATTGATGTACTTGCATTATGTCAGTTATCGTGAACAATTGGTTAGGGACTGCAGGTTTGTTCGCATACTTCGAACGTGCTTGCAACATCTGGAACGGGCAAGAGGAAATCGCTAGCCAAATGACCCTTCCTCACTCACTCAGCGCATATCTCGATCTCAGAATCTCGATGAAAATTACTACAGCACACGACATGACAAGGATCATAAAAATTGAATATGGTGATCCGATGCATCTACTTTTCGTCCCCCGCCGCAATGCGTGATGTACAGAAGTAGATAAAGACAAGCAAGAAAAGAAAAGTACAAGACACAGAGACTTCAGATGCCCAGAGGAGAAAAACAAAACGCCTCAAGTCGATACGATCGATGGATCGACTGCCCCAACCCCGTTGTCGTGGTATTGTCCCCATTCCAGAAATGCCAAAACGCCATCCCTATGCAGTCTTTGTCGTTGTACATGTGTTGCGCCTTCCCATCCATCCATCGCCAACCTCAACTGAAGCGGCCGAAGCCGTAGAAATGGGACGCACGCCTAGTCCTGCGCAGAGGCAGGCTCGGTACTCTCGCGCCCCCTGCCATTCTCCCCTTTCCCAAGACTGAGCTTGATCTTCTTCTTCTGCGGAGCGCCGTCCCCACCACCTTCGTCGCCTTCTCTGTCCCTCTTCCCGTCACTGCGCTCACTCATCTCGCTCTGTCTCCGCTCCATGTCCGGCTTCCCGCTCGTCTTGAGCTTCACCTTCAGCGTCCCACCTGCACTGCGATCCGCCTTCTTGACATACGAGCTCTTCTTCTTGATCTTCTTGCGTTCGGGGGTATCGTCACCCAGTTCGTCGGCGTCGGGATCGTCGCCCGCTGCGGATTTCTTGACGGGGGATATGCCCTTGGATTTGCTCTTCGCCATCGGCACCGAAGACAGGTCTTGCGAGCCTGGTGCGGGCGTGCCCATTCTGCTTCCTAGCGGTGTGTTGCCGAGACCCGAGCTGGTACCGTTCTGGCCTGCGAGTTTCGCCATGGCATTGCGTGAGCTTTGCCTCCCACTGATACCCAGGCACTTCTCCAGATGTTGCGCGAATCGCGTTATAAGTAAGCTGCGCTTGCAGTTCGGACATGTGTGCCACGGTATATACGACGCTGGTTTCCCACCAGTATTCAGTTTGATCTCCTTGGTGTCACCGCCAGCCATGTCTGTGTCTTGAGACCCTGGTGTGCCCACGCTCTCCTTCTCTGCGTTCTTCTGCTGCTGCTTGATGAGCTCGCGCTCCTTCTTGCTCTTCGCCATGTCGGTTGGGAACGGGTTGCCGTAGACGTCGTGGCCTGATCTTTGCACCCATGGATACAGCATGCAGTATTCTTTTGTGAGGTCTGGGTTCTGCATCCCCTTGCCCATGATGGGATGCATTAGCCGCGGCAGTTTGCAGTGCGGACATATTATCTCGGGCGTGGTCTTGAGCGGGTTGCCTTTCAGGAAGACGCGCCCGTTCTCGTACTTTGCTGCTGACGTCTCAGCTATGGGTATGGTCGACCCGTTCGTGTTCTGTTTCTGCGGCAGCGGCTCGAGATTTGCGAGGGCGATGGACTCGGCTTGGGTAGCGGCTGACTGCATGCGAAGCCGCTTTTCGGATCGATGGCACGACAGCGCAGTGCTGAAGACAAGGTTGCTCAGCAGATCCTCGAGAATGTCCCTAGTCTACACGTTCACGATATGCTTAGCAATGGCACGTTTCAACCTCGGGGGGCGGTCCACGGTCAGGTCAGCCCTACCAATTCGGCCACGACTTCTCTCGACAGGTCGACGGCAGACTCGACGCCTTCGCCCTGGTCGGCTGCCGGCCGGTCCTCAGACATGGTGCTGGCCCTCCACGATTGCGTTCAGGGCGTGGAAGAACGGGTGTTGGCAAGTGCACATGTGCTGAGACGTTAGCTCGCAATTTCGGGAGATATCGATAGTATCCCTGCCTGCTCTCGGGGCCGTTTGGCGCCACGCAGGACTTATGCAAGGCTGACTAACCTACCCCACAACACACGAACAGCGCACTCCCGCGGTCGTCGCCCAGTTGGGTGTGGAGCGAAGACTAACCTCGGGCTACATGTACCAAGGAAAAGCGCTTTAGATATGCTACAAGGGCGTCTCGAAACCATGCTTCTTGTTGTTATGATATCGTCAGTACTCTCCACAAACCCTTCAAAACCACCCCAAGGTCTACCTCTTCCGGCTGTCAGCACGGCAAACACCATCGTCGGGTCAGTAGCCTGCTCGTTGTTCCTCAACGCCTTCATAACGCCTGGATACGTCGTCGTGTAGCTCCCTGCAAACAGCCCATATGCAGCGCAGAAGACGAGGAGAAGAGACAGGTTTGTGGCAAACCCCCAAAGTAGGAAAACAGAGAGCGTGGATCCGATGGTTGACAGGAGAATGCATGTTGTAATGTGCCACTGATCCACGATGCCGCCCATAATTACGCAGCCGAAGACATTTGCCACGTTAACTAAGACGAGCGTGAGGGCCGAGACAGCGCTCGAAGCGCCGAGGCTTCTGGCGTAGGTAGGGAGATAGAGGGACGGTACGAAGTAGCCGAGCCCCTCAAGAACGTTGCCGAGTTGGAGAAGGAGGAATGATTTGTTGCGGAGGAATGCCATGTCGAATCTTCGGTGGTTGGTGACTTGCGCAACGGGAAGACGCGGCTTGAGATATACGGTCAAGGGAAGCGTGGCTGCGAGAAGGACAACGGACCAAACGCGAAGGGTAGTGCGAAAGCCGTATCTTTCTAACAGGTACTGCAACAGCAGGGGAATTATTACGCCACCGAGACCAGTCCCAGCCTGTCACAGAGTCAGCTGACGCGCCAAAGCTAGAAAGCCTACAAGGTCCGACAGTAAGTGAGTGTAGACTAACCCACATGAGCCCAAAGGCCAAGCCTTTCCTCATCACGAACCATTCGTCCAGGAACGTAATCGCAGGACTGTAGCACAGCGCTGCCCCAATTGCATAGAAGAGTCCCTGGGTGACAACCAGATGCGGAACTGTCTGGCTCAACGAGCTTAGTCCTGAAGAAAGACACATGATGACCAGCCCGATCATGATGCACGGCCGTCGGAAATTGGGATACCACGCAAACAGACCGAATACGAGTGGCGAGGAAAGGTACATTACGCCCAAGGCGCAAGTTCCAATAATAGTGATATTTCGGGAACCGGCAAACGGTGGATTCGACGTGTAGTATTCTTGAAATATACCAAAAGCGAAAGGGAAGCCTGTGAAAAGGTCAGTCGAGTTCAAGTTGGTCTGGTTGGGCGCGGACGCCGTGGAAGTAGTATGTACCCCAAACAAGAATATCTAAAAGAAAGGCCGAGAACAGGAAGAGCCATGCATCCTTTCCTCCGTCAACGGGTGGTAGTGAGAATTCCGGTTCTGTTGTATGCGTCTGATGAGGGTGCGGGTTGATGACATCGAGCTCGATGTCAGGTTCATTAACGGGAACTATTCGTCGAGTCGAAGTTTCCATTGTACACCCAGATGAAGCAGTAGCGATGGCAGGATCTCTATCATATGTGACTGGTGGGAAAGATGTGTTGTTCTCTGCTGTATCGTGAAGTCTTTCAATAGCATTGGGTTCGATGTATGTTGGATATCAAAGTTGATCCATTATAGCAATTGGAAAGTTTGTAGTATATTCAATAACAATGAGTCAATTGCATTTGTAAGCAACCTTGCACTGGTTGATAACTCTCGTTCCATATGCCGATCGCGGATGTCAATCGCATCATTTTTCCTAGAAGGACTTAGAGCGATGTTGCAAGCTCAACACAACGCAAGCCGAGGTCGCAAAAAGGATGACAATACAGCCCATAAATTCGTGTACACACGTCAAGAGCATACTTGACGCCCTCTCACCGGATTTTGCTTGCCCACTCGCATATCTCTGCAACAAAAAGGTTTGGTACCTCCCACGCCGCAAAGTGGCCCCCGCTATCCATCTCCTTCCAATGCACAATGTTCTTGTAGTACCTCTCGCACCATTCCCTCGGACCATAAGTCGTATCGCCCGGGAACCAACTGAAGCCAACCGGGATATCAATCGGCCACGCGGTTGAGTCAAACTCAGTCTCCCAATAATAACGAGCAGAAGATGTTCCAGAGTTAGAGAGCCAGTACAACATAATGTTGTCGAGCATCTCATCTTTAGTGAACACCGTCTCCACATTTCCATCGTGATAGGACCAGTCTTTTAGCTTTTCATAAATCCAAGCAGCCTGCGCGACCGGCGAGTCGGCAAGGCCGTAACCAAGGGTCTGCGGTCTCGTTGACTGCTGGGTGTGGTACCCGTAATGTCCTTTGTCCCGATGGCGGTCTTTTTGCATGGCTCGTTCTTCGCCCGCCTTATCTTGGCATGGTATTTGATTCTCTTTCTGCAAAGTAGATTAGCATATGTCTTGCCGTGGTACGTTAGAGCAGAAGTTTACCTTCGGCTCAAGGAATATCGAGTTCATATGAACACTCTTCAGTCCCTTTGCTGCTTGATGGGCCAGACTGGCGACCACGTGGGCACCCCAGTCGCCGCCTTGAGCGACCCATCCGCTGTCTGCATAGCCCAATCGTTGCATTAACTCAGCCCATGCACGTGCGGTGCGACGGTAATCCCATCCTGTCTCCGTCGGCTTGCTGGAGAAAGCGTAGCCCGGGAGTGCTGGGACGACAAGATGGAAAGCGTCCTTGGGAGATCCGCCGTGAGACTCGGGGTCGACGAGCTTGTCGATTACATGTCTGAATTCTAGAATCGAGCCGGGCCAGCCATGGGTAATGATCATGGGAAGAGCATTCTCGTGCTTTGACTGGATGTGTAAGAAATAAATCTCCACACCGTCAATGGTCGTTGTGAATTGAGGGTACGAGTTGAGCAGTGCTTCACATCGCCGCCAATCGTATTTTGTCTGCCAATACTCGCAAAGCTCTTTAATTGTTGCAAGGGGAACGCCCTGAGACCAGTCAGTAACTGTCTCCTTGTCTGGCCAGCGGGTCAGCCGAAGACGCGTTTGCAAGTCATCGAGAGTGGATGAAGGGATTAAGAGCTTGAAAGGTTGGATAGATTTGGATGTTGGCATGATAACTATCTGTATTGGTTATTTTGGGTTGATAGTTATGTTTTACAAGATCAACCCAGCTTGAAGGCGACTTATATATCCAATGCACGAGCAATGCTGTTGGCAATGACGTTGACACTGCGCCCTTCCAACAAAGGTTGAGTACTAGTGGTGGTGCTGACTAATTGCGGTGCTGGTCGCCTCGTTCTGTCTCTCGTCGTTCTTTGGTAGGACTATTGTTAGCGCCTGCTTAGGCCCCGCTTGTATTGTTCAGCAACATTAAACTTACCAAGCAGAGGGAGAAGGGGGTGTTCACCGGGCCGTTAACCATTCCTGCTTGGAAGCCTACATTCGACGCACTCGCTGCCGGCCAAAGTGAGGCAGTCGCGCAACGCTCATAGCAAGTTGTAGTACTGTATAGTAAGCACAGTATATGCTTAAGATGTATTTAGGGGAAAGGTCATGAGAATTTCTATTTTCCTAGCTTCTTGCTCTGGAGCCTTGTTGTTTGAAAAGTGTTTCGAGCGTCTTGCTACAGTGTCTCGCTACGCCGTGAGGGACGTTACTTCCCACCTTGCCAATCTCCCGATAGTGCTACCAGCTTGTCTCACAATGCACACGCGAGCCTCATTCGGCATGCCCTCGCCGTCAGACCCAGCCCCGATAGTCCTGTGGAACACTAGGTTGGCGACAGCAGTCGGCATGCCCTCAGCAAGGTTGTAGTTGCCCGTCGTCACGAACCCAATCAAGTCCTCTTCATCAGGAATCACAGGATAGTCATCCTCTCCAGCTTTGGGTGGACCATCTCCGAGCTTTGGTGGTTGCAAAAGAGTTCTGGCGAGTTCTCTACGCTGTATATACCCAGGCGCGTTGGCAGTGACGCGGTTTTGCTGCTTCTTCGATGTATCCTTGGAGCCAGGTACTGGAAACAGCGATAACCATTTCCTCCGTAGCTCAGCGTCGTTTGTGGGAAGTCGATAGATGCGAGCGCAGTCCGTCGGACAGCCGCGTTGTTCCATGGATATCTTAACGGTGAAGAGGTTTGGAGCCTGCATGAAATCGGAGATGATAGAACGGCCCGCGGCCAAATCCTTCGCCTGGGTAGATGAAAGCTGTCGGAACCGTGGGTGAGAGTTCTCAACGTCTTCTTTCGGCGTGTCTCCCTCTGTCCCAAGGGTAGACCACAGCCGTTCCCACTCACACGCCCAAGGGTCGCCAATCTCGCCTTTCCTACCCTTCCCAAGATCGATTGTCGACCACTCGACCCTCTTCCCTTTTGGCCGCTTAGTCCACTCATGCTTCCTCGCCTCGCGTTCCTGCAACTCCCAAGCCCAACCAGCATCGGTGCCTGGGTGATCATACGGAAAGCGAGGAACTGATCGCTCAAAGCTGACCTGGCGTCGCTCTTTCAGTCCACCAAACCTTGGAGTGCCGCCAGTAGACACAGGATAACGCATAATGCCTCGCCAGACGGGCATAACGCATTTCCAAGGCAACAGTACTGTCCAGGATCTAGAGTCCCGGGAAACGTATACAAGTATGGGGATTCTTGGGTCTGTTGGTCTGGTCTCCGGTTCTTCGCCCAGAGTACATGCGCTTTTGCGACGATTGATAGATTTCTGGGATGGCATGGCCCGCGCTGCAGCCAACCTGGCATTTGTTTCGAAGATTGATGGCGAACTTTGTGTGCTGTCGACCGGCCAATTTGCAAGCGTCGTAATCAGAGAGCTTAAGGATTCCTGGTCTTGTGCAACCGGCGAAGTCGCAGGAGGGTCGCGAAAGCGAGGATCTGAGACGTCGAATGCCAGCAATGCACCTGCTGGTAATGAAGCAGCATCCGTGACTGAAGCAAGCGTCGACCATAATGCTTGAGGCGTATCCGAAGCTCCGATAGTAGATGGAGTAGGATGGAGGATGGAGCAGAGACATTCTGCCGTAGCAGGCCCCATCATCTCAATAGAACCAATCTCGAAACGAAGATCGTGAACTGTTACAGCGGGCTTCTGCACTTTCGAGACCCTGACGATCTCGTTCCAAAGCTGCAAAAATGCCGCGGGGTGAACTCGAACGAAAGCCTTTCTCTTGTTGCTGCCCGCTTCGGGTACACACCAGATGACAGTGACCTGCGCAACCTTCTTGGGAGGCTTAGCTTCTCTTTCGCATATCCATCCCTCCCAAGTCCGCGTGCCATATCTCCATTTCTTGGCCCTGCCTCGCTCTTGCCATGGATCCTCTATGCCCTCGATGCCAAAGTGCAAGCCCTTCAGTAGCCCGACAATACTAGCTTCCAGGCCCTCGAGACTGATCGTAGACACATAGCTCATATCCCACGCGACAGCTCCACGCTCAGTCGTAGCTCGATGAGTGAGACGATATGCCTTGCAAACGGGCTGCAGGGGTATCGCAAATCGCCAGAGAGGCTCTTTGGGATCTGTTATTCGTGCTCGCTTTGTGTGCCATATGTGCGTCGGTAGCCAGGTCTTGCTTCGTTGACGTCTACGGAATCGGGACGGCGGGGTAGCAGGCGTAGCTAGGGCTGGAAAGTTGCGCTTCGTCTTCGGTTGAGCACCTGCTTTGGTGGCCCTCTCTGAGACATCTTGCATCTCCACGTCTCCGTCTTTATCCTCCGCGCCAGCACTTTTGGTGCTTCCGCTCTCTTTCCTCTGCTTGGCCCTCTTCTCCCACGTCTGTCTACTCTCCTCCCTCCCCTCCTTCCTCAGGAACTTCTTCTTCCCTTTCCCGACCCCACTCCCACTGGTTCCCCTGCTTATTGGCGTGTTGTCCTCCGTTGCCTCCTGCCGTGCCCTCACTCTGAGCCTCTTTGGGACGCGGTGCGGGTTATGACTCGCTGTCCTCCTTCTCAGTTCCCTAGGCACATCTTGGAAAGCCCGTCGTGCCAACCCCTTCTTTGCCGCTCGCATCGCATGTTCCAGCGACTTGATCTCACCCTCATGCGACTTGAGGAAGTTCTTGACGTTGATCTCGCCATTGGGGTACGCGGTCCTGGTTGGTGTCGCGGAGATGTGGTGTTGCGGGCGCATGGGGAAGCGTGCGCGTTTTGCGCTGGGGGCAGTGTCCGACGTCTGTTTCCTCTTCTTCGAGCTGTCCGCCATTCTTTTCCGAATGACGTGTCCAGAGAATGGGCCGAGTCACGGTAACCAACGGCTGCGTCTGCATTGGAATTTTTGGCGACAGAGCTAGGAGCTCCCCACATAAACTCTAGCGCATTACACGTTAGCACGTGCCCTGCATAACAGTTACGCAGCATCCACAAGCCTACCAAAATGCCCCGGCGGTTTCCTAGTGGCATCTTTATCGTCACAAAGGCCGACAAGCAACTTGGTCGTGTTTCAGAAGTCATCCTCCTATGAGCGCACAGCACAATGTTCATTTCCTTTCTCGCGTGCAGTCAGCTCCCACGCATGCCTCCCCCTGGCTATTGCAGCGCTCCCCTGCATCTGCAATCTGGACCCTGTCTTAGACAACCAGCTCATTCCGTGTTTTCCCACAATTGCTCGCACAACAACAGCATTCCTCTTTGACACAGCCCGAACAACGCGAACAGCAGCAGCTTCACTACGTCTTTGTCTTGTCTAACAGCCCTTAGTTAGACACACATTCAATATGCTTTCTTATTCTTCCCTCCCCGACCCGCAAATGTGCTCGTTCAACATCAGTCCCTCGAGGAGTAGAAGGCGCATCGACCACGAACGGCACGGTTCAGAAACCATTCAACGTCCACGAACTATCCGTATTGCGAGTTATTCAGCCATGCAGCATAACAAGAGAGCCTCCATCTATGTCTCTGACGCATCAGTCATCCTCGCGCAACGGACACCCATCGTATCACCGACTTCACCGCGCGACTTGCTGTTGTCACCCAGCAACGAGACCCCCGAGTTTGTCGACCACTACGCAATATTGGAACTCGAACCCCACGCATCGGCAGAAGACATCACGTCCGCCTTCCGCCGCCTGCGGCTTGTTTACTTCCAGAGTGATGCGACAAAGTACAAGGCCTTGACGACTGCTTTCGATGTGCTCAGGGATCCGAATGCACGCCAAGACTACGACTCAAGTTACCGTGCACACGCTGCTGCGCCAGCAATTTCCAGTATAGACGAGGTCATGGAGCAAACAAAGCATGAGCGGAAGGACAGTGCGATGGGTGACGATGCAGGCATGGAGGCTGTGCCAGAGGAAGAGGACGTGGAAATGATGAGAAGCGAAGATCCGAATTGGGCGTTGAAGCGATATCGAAGGCTGTCCGGGCCGTTGAAAGGCACCATGCCCTATCATTCGGGGCTTCCGATTCTTTACGCTTACGCAGGGAGAACCAGCCATCCAATCTTAAAGTGCAGCAGACCAACGTATGTTGGCCAGGGTGCAAGGAATGCGATGCCGAGTTGAGCGAGCCACTGTAGGTCGAGCCCAAGACCAATGTCTTTTAGCGATTTGGGCCCTTTTACGATATCTACGAACCTGTAAATCCAATGTGTCTAGCGAGCGTCATCGAGCACGGTGTTTGTGGGTTGCCATGGTAATTTTTGCCAGTTCATGGACAAGGTCTGTGCAGTATGCACGGCTTTGTGGGTCTGGCAGAGAATCTAATAGATGTACAAGTCGAATTTGATATATTCCAGGAATGCCGGATGGCACTGAAGAATTTATTGAAAGTCTTTCACATGCCACACATTTTCTGACGTGATCTTGCTGAGCTACTGCAACCATACTAAGTACATGCTCTCTCAGAGAGAGGGCAGGCGTTTGGAATCATAGTCATTAACATCACGAGCCTTCATCCCAATGAAATACAAAGTACATGATCAGAGCTTGCATTGCTGATATCGATCGCTATGATACAGGTGCTCTAAGTTGCAAGTGCCATACTCTGATCCAACCCTCCCGTGCTCTAGTAAATCGTTGCATGTTGAGTTACGCCGTGGCGAACTGTTTACTGGTCAAGCTTGACGGGAAAGATGCCAGCCTCTGTAAGATTCGTCAGCTGTCGTTCCAAGCAGGACCATGCTCGAAGACGCCCGCAAAATGCGCGCGGGGATCGAATGTAAATTCCTCATTTTCTAGAAGGCAGTTACTCACCACGCTGGTCGTCCCATCGCGCGGTCCAGCCACCTGGGCAGAGGGACTTGTAGGCCAACAAGAACTGCACACTGTCAGTATTTACCCCATTTCGACATGTCTCAACGGGTAACGCACCTGGCGGCAGGGAGCGAAGTCTTCGCCCTTGGCGATGATGCACTTGTGGTAATCGACGTAGTTCTGCCAGCAGTGCTTGGTCTGGTTCTGGTTCGGGAAGCGGGCATCGAAGCCTAGAGAGCACCGAAGCTCGTCAGCACCTGTGTCGCACATTCCAAGCTCGGCCTAAAGATATCCCATGCGATTTGGGAAGCTACAGCAGCTTCGGGGGTGGCGTACCAGCTGTGGAGTGAAAGGTTAGCTACTGATCTCGCATCATGGCGGGAGGCGCAGGGAGAGCTCACCAGTGACAAACTTGAAGGGCTTTGTTACGAGCTCATCGCCGTTCTCGTTGTCAGACATGATTGCAGTCGTTTAGGGCGTTGGTGTGGCGGCAATGGCAAGTGGCAGGAGCGGGTGGTGACGAAGTGAAGTTGTGAGGTTGCGATGGCCTGACCCGAGTGCTGCGCTTTGTCCACCACACAATTCGCTCGGCGTTTTCCGGGCAAGCAAGCTCCGCGAGCTCCAACCTGCGTTCCTGTGACGAAGCCTCAATTCCCCAGCATTCGCGACACCCAGTGACCCCATACTCGATCAGACATCTCCACTCAATCCACAATGTTCAAGGTTACCAGGGCCATGGCTATGCAGCCGACGCGCATGATGATGATGCGCCAGAGCCCCCAGCTGTTCATGAGGCAGACGATGCGCATGCGCTCTCCTGTCCCGGTACGTCTACCCATGTCCTAGGAAGCTCGAGAATGCCTGCTAATTAGACATGCAGAAAGAGGAACAGGGCGGTAAGCCAATTGTCTAATCTAGAATATGTTAGGGCCCGGATTGACGCATATACAGCTCACACCATCTCCCAGCGTCTGCGCCAGCTCAAGAACATCCCCACTGAGATTTGGCCTCTTAGTACGTCACTCTCCCTTGCAACTCTTCAAAATGAATATGGCTAACTCGGTTTGCAGTCTTGGTCCTCGGGTAAGTCCCTCGTGCACTTGAGTGGGGTATGGATTTGGTGGTCTGATACATTTACAGCGTCGCCGTCGGAGCCGCCGTCTTCTCGCTCGGCCGGAAACTCGTCGTTGACAGGACTCTTCGCTTGAAGCGACAGGGCAAGGTCGAATAAATGGTCGAATTGCTATAAGATTAGGAGAGAAGGGCGGATTTGGGAGGGGCTTGGAAAGCCATGTGTATAAAAACAGGGACAGCATGCCTGCCAAAGTTCAGAATCAAACTTCAAGTTCCTTCTGTGCTCCCATCATTGTGCGTCCCGAGTAGAGCGTTACCGTGGATGTGATTATGTCTGAGGAGCATTTTATAGCTACATCTCGTGATACAATACTACTTTTAGCTCATACGTCCAATGATGCAAAAGTCAAGAAGTTCATCGAAGACGAATCATATTCGCAATTACTGTGAAAGGTCTACTTTGCGCTGTAGCATGTGGTATCAAATCCGCTTTTGCCCATTCGCCCGAACGCCTTATTTCCCTGTGACTACACAGGCCCTACCATGCCCCAGAACAAACATTATGCCGGTTTTGGCCCAGCCTCGTCAAGTCCCTCTAGGCCTTGCATGGGATCCATAGGTCCATTTGATTCCTGCACCTCTTCAGTGGCCTGTCGATCTTCCTCGCTCACAGCATGCTTGGCCAACCAGCCCTCCTACGCAATGTTAGCGAATACTGTCCGTCTGCTAAACCACAGTGCACACATACCTGCTCCCAAATCGCAGTCTTACTCCCCAACCCCTCATTCGCATCTTTTTGCGGCTTAGCAGCTGCTACCTTAATGACAGATCCGTACAGCTCGCTCCGGTCCATATTATCGATAGCATCTGTCGCATCCGACGCAGCTTCAAACTCGACATAGCCGAATCCCCGGTGCTGGTCATTCGAATTTGGGAGATCCGGTTTTGGCAGGTTGACTTCGACAATGTCGCCAAACGGTAGGAAGGCGTGGAAGAGTGTTTGCTGTGTTACGGCTTGGTCGAGACCGCCGACGAATATTGTGGCCTTTAGGCGTGATGTATCCGAGAGATTCGACATGGTCGATGGACTTGTGTTGGCCGAGTACTGTATTTCGGTATGGTTGAGAATTGAACGTTGGGCTAGAAATTCGATATCACGTGCGCTAGCGTGACCCACTTTGGCGGGCGCGCGATGACCAGGCAAGGACAGGTGGATGTTGATGGTAAAGCACGTCCAGTCGTTGCCTTACCTTCAAGTCCGCGTATTGACACATTCGGACACGAGACGCTACACGTATACCTCTTTGCGAACTCTTCAAACCCGTCTCACAGCTCGTCAATTTGGATTTTGTCTCTGTTTACCATTCGATAATCTGACACCTCGGTGCGATCACGCCCACCATGGTCCGCCTGCGAGAAATCCCCAGGACGGCCACATTTGCCTGGTCGCCAGGGCCGACGCAGCCATTGATAGCTACTGGTACCAAGGCAGGCGCTGTTGATGCCGATTTTTCAAACGAGACACAGTTGGAGCTCTGGGAGCTCAAGCTGGACGAGAGTGAGCAGGGCGTCGAGCTCCAGCCTGTAGCCACAGTGAACGTAGAGTCGAGGTATATAGCCAATTGCGCCCGATGTACCTGAGCTCGAGATTGACAATACTGTAGGTTCAATGACATCGCCTGGAGCCAACCCAGCGAGCAGTACCCACGGGGAGTAATTGCTGGCGCACTTGACAGCGGCGCGTTGGTACTATGGGATGCGGAGAAGCTGCGGAAAGGTGCCAGGTCAGTATGCTCCACTAACTGGGTATGAGCAAGGAGTGCTGAGTCTGTACAGTGACGCTCAGATTGAGCAAATCGACAAGCACACCGGTCCCATCCAAGCGATACAATTCAATCCGTTCCGACCGTACATCCTCGCCTCCGCTGGCGCTAAAGGCGAACTTTTTATCCACGACCTCGACGACGAGTCCAAGTCCTTCCGCCTAGGCAAGGCCGGTGCCAACCCTGACGAGTACACGACGTTGGACTGGAACAAGAAGGTGGCGCATATCCTTGCAACGGGCAGCAGCGGGGGCTTTGTCACTGTCTGGGATGTCAAGGGCAAGAAGGAGAATCTCACATTGAACCACTTTGGACGAAAAACAGTCAGTGCGGTTTCATGGGATCCCGATGTTCCCACAAGGCTGGTGACTGCTATCCCGACCGACCAGAATCCACTCGTGCTGGTATGGGACCTCCGCAACACCAATGCACCCGAGAAGACGCTTCAGGCGCACGACCAGGGTGTGCTTTCGCTCTCATGGTGTGCCCAGGATAGCAACATCTTATTGTCTTGCGGCAAGGATAACCGGACAATTGCCTGGAACCCGCATAGCGGAGAACAGTTGGGCGAGTTTCCAGTTGTGACGAACTGGACCTTTCAAACGAGGTTCAACCCGTCAAACCCAAATCTCCTCGCTACTGCATCGTTTGATGGCAAGATTGCGATTCAGAGCTTGCAGAACACCGGAGCCGCAGCCGACCAGGGCAAGTCCACGACCCAAGCGCCCGAAAGCGAGGATTTCTTTGCGCAAACACATGCCGAACCCCAGGGCGCGTCCTTCTCGCTGAAGTCACCCCCGAAGTGGCTAAAGCGGAGAGCCGGCGTGGCCTTCGGATTTGGTGGAAAGCTGGTGCGGTTCGGCATCGTCGACTCCAAGTCTAAAGTCACGATATCGACATTCGCAGTGGATTCAGACATCAGCACTGCTAGCGAGGAGTTTGACAAGGCTTTGCAAAAGGGTGACCTCACTTCAATTTGCGAGTCCAAGATTGCCAAGGCAGCCAACGAGGAGGAGAAGGCGGACTGGACGGTCATTGAAACCCTTACTTCGGACAACCCACGCAGCAAGCTTGTCGAATATCTTGGATTTGCAGACAACAAAGAGGAGGAGCCTGTAGAAGAGAAGAAGGAGGCTAAGACCAATGGCGATGCCGATGAGGGTGCCTCATTCTTCGATAACGCGACCGACGAAGGCAACTTCCTTTCTGATCTTGCAGCTTCAAAAGGCGCGAAGACAAACAACCCGTTTCAGGTGTACACTGGGTCAGAATCGGAGGCCGATACGAAGATCACCCGCGCTCTTATGCTAGGAAACTTCAATGCAGCATTGGATGTGTGTCTGAAGGAGAACCGATTATCAGATGCATTTATGATTGCGATCTGCGGTGGAGAGAAGTGCATCGCTAAAGCGCAAGCTGCGTACTTCAAGAGGCAGTCGGACGCTCCGAACTACCTACGGCTGCTTGCATCGGTGGTAGGGAAGAATCTCTGGGATGTTGTCTACAACGCCGATCTCAAGGATTGGAAGGAGGTCATGGCCACCATCTGCACCTTTGCCGACCAGTCCGAATTTCCCGACCTCTGCGAGGCCCTCGGCGACCGTCTCGAGGAGGCCATCTCAGGAGACGCCGGTTCTTCCCGAAAGGATGCGTCCTTCTGCTACCTGGCTGGTTCCAAGCTGGAGAAGGTCGTAGTTAACTGGGCGCAAGAGCTTCAGGAGAACGAGGCTGCTGGTATTGAGCAATCGAGCGGAGACAACAGTTTCTCGATACATGCACGGTCACTGCAGGACTTTATTGAGAAGGTCACAGTGTTCCGAAAGGTGACCGCATTCAAGGACGCCGAGCAGCAGAAGGATGCCGACTGGAAACTGGAGCCACTGTACGCGAAATATGTCGAGTATGCTGACATTGCATCCTCCCATGGACAGCTAGCGATCGCAGAGAAGTATCTAGATCTACTTCCTCCGAAGTTTCCGGCAGCGGAGGTGGCCAGGAATCGGGTCAAGTTGGCCACGAGGAAGACCGCACCACAAGCAGCGGCTGCTCAGAGACAGACTCAGCCTGCTGTTGCCCAGCGAGGTCAGCGTGTGGTTCCATCCTATGGAGCCATCCCAACACAACCCACACCAGCACCGCAAACAGGCTCACCTTACGCTCCTGTCAATCCTCTTGCACCTCAGGCACAGGCTGCCGTTCAGTCATCGTACCCACAAGCAGCACCAAGCCGGAGCGCGTATACTCCAGCGGGTTACCAGCAACCCTCACAACCATCCATCCCCCAGCCGGGCTACGGTGGTTACCAAGCCCAACAGCAGCATCCAATTGCACCTCCACCACGTAACTTTTCAGACGGTCCAGCTATCGTGCCAGCAGCCAATCGACCCAATATCCCGGCCTGGAACGACACACCCGATTTCGGTCCGCCAAAGCCATCTTCACGCCGCGGAACACCGCTGAATACCGTAGCGTCGCCGTTCCCCAACCAGCAGCAATCCTTTGCTGGCCCACCACAAGGTCCATTCTCTCCAGGAGCAAGATCAACACCGCCTCCGCCTCCCAAGGGCCCGCCTCAGGGACCCCCTCGGATGACTTCTCCGCCATCTGGACCCCCACAAACTGGAGCCCCGAACCCATATGCCCCTTCACCGGCAGCGAATGCCTATGCGCCACCGCAGCCTAGTGGCTTCGCGCCTCCACCACAAGCTCCAGTAGCACGTGGAGTGTCTCCGTACCAGCCTCCCTCTTCCGCCGCACCCCCGTCGAACCGCTATGCTCCCGCGCCAGGCTCACAGCCGTCCGCCCCTCCACATGGGGGTATGCCGCCGCCTCGAAACATTGCACCACCACCAGGTCAATTTACACCTGGCCCATCGCCTTATGCGCCATCGCCATCTCAGCAAGCGCCTCCTGCGGCAGCCGCTCCGCCTCCAAGGGGCCCGCCTCAGGGTCCGCCGCGGGCCGGTCCTCCTCCAGGTGGACCCCCAAGGCCAACCTCCCGACCTAACACCGCACAGTCACAGCATGCTTCCCCGTCAGCTGCAGCCAAGCATCGTAAGTCACGGTCATCCAAACATCATTACATTCCTGCTAACACGCAATAGCTCCGGGAGATCGATCACACATTCCCAATGCCTCTCGCCCCATCTACGAGATTCTCGAAGCTGATATGCAGCGGATAAAAGCTAAGGCTCCCGCACAGTACAAGCAGCACGTTGCCGATACCGAGAAGCGACTTAACATCCTATTTGATCATCTCAATAATGAGGATTTGCTCAAGCCAGATACTATTCAGCAGATGAACGAGTTGGCGAGCAACATCCAGGCTAGACAGTATGATGAGGCGGTTGCGATCTTTTCGGACCTGATGACGAACAAGACGGATGAGGGGAGCAACTGGATGGTGAGTTTTTGATATGGTTTGAACATGTCGAGACGAATGCTAATTATGAGGCAGGTTGGTGTTAAGAGATTGATCCAGTTTAGCAAGTCGACTGCTTAAGCCATCTTGACTGTGCGATGAAAAGGTATACAGTAGCATCGTGAAGGGGAATAGATGGGTGGGCCCTTGGGCCTTGGTGATTTGCGGAGTAAGCTCGACAGAAAAGAAATATATACATGGATCTTGCACCTAGTTGCAAGATGCTATACAAGACGTTTAGTCATGTTTTGGCGTGGGTCGTGTGATGCCGCCTTATGAGATTCATATTCGCGTTTTCTTATATCTTTTATCGTAACTGCGCAATTCGCAAACCCAAAATCCATTCCCGCGCATTTAACAAGACATGGCTCCCTTCGGGATTAAAGTTGTATCCTTGAAGGATGCCGCGAAGAGCTGCAACAGTACTACAGCAGAACTATAGACTGGCCTAAGAACAACGATGCCGAAGTCGAGGACTCAATTCAGTCGGCAGCGAGGAGCGGCAACAGCAAAGGATGTTAAGATCGAGGATTAGGCTGATGGCGAAGAGTGGCAACAGCACACACAACAGAGCTATAGGCTGGCATGGGAACGCGAAATCCTGATGTTCAATTGACAGCAAAGCTGTTAAGAGGAATGGCTATAGAAAAAAGTAACAGCTGTGGAGAGATGGCAAGCACGACTTCGACTTAGCAGCGGTCGTGAAGCTAGGCGCGTGCCTTCCTTCCCTCCACACCTCCATCTACAACTCCATAGGTTCGCGACTCTTGCATCCTTCTCTCTACACCCCTCGCCACCATACATTCCCAAGATTCACCACAACAGTATACAACAACGGCGACATGCGGAGAAGATACGAGAAGAGACACTCGACGTCACCAAGCTAGTGACAGGCGTATCACAGACAACGAAAAAGAGGAGACAGCGTGCTACAGTAGCAAGACAGGCTCGCGAAGAGACACCTCAAAACGGCATATTTGATGAAGGTATGATGTTTACTAGCAACAGAGAGCGGTATTTTCTAATAACTACAGCGGCACGGAATATTGCGATCCAGGCCGCCATAAAGTCTATCCGCCATAAAACCGAATACGCTAGCGACTACAAACTCGACAACCACATCCGAGGCCAGCTAGGCAGCGTTCCGTACTCGTACCCTCGATTTGCGGACACAGAAGACCGTGTTGTTAAGATGGTTATCGTCACTGGCGTCCGTGAAGTACTCAAGAGCAAGAACGGCGTCAAGGTTCGCGGACATGACGGGAACTGCCTTCCACTCGACCAGAGTACGTCTTTGTCACTTAGCTTTAGGCTGCTTTTGCTAACAGGCTTCTAACGCTTTACACAACTTATTCAGCAAGTATCACCGAACATCCCGTTCCTGCCGATGTATCCGTCAAAAGCCGACTTGGTGGCAGATATAAAGCTAAAGCTTCCTTACACTATACTACTAAGCTTCGTTTCCGCTGGACTTTCCTTCGCGGATCTTATTGACAGGGTGGCCAGCGAGCTTGTGCGTACCAAGCGCAACCTTGTACTGCCTGAGCTTGCAGTACACCTAGGGCCACGGGACATAGGTGACCGTGCTCACCCAATGCAACTCTTCACAGTCAGCAACAATAGTGAGGCGCCTTACGACAACCATGTTATTCCTCCACAGCCAAAGTCAACTTCAGACGAGCAGTACCACACGCTTCTACGGCCTTCAACTCCTGTTACAAGCGGCCACGGTGCAATGATCTTGTATCCTAACATTACATTTTCACAGCCTGAGTTCGCTTTAGGGCCAGAACATGAGCGGTATCACCATCCGCTTCCCGTGCCTTCGTCTCCAAGGCCGGAACATGAGCTATACCACCACCACCACCGCCAATTTCCAGCATCTTCAACGGCTCCGACAAGTCTCGGCAACATTGATAGAACTCACGATAAGAATGCTTTACAGCCGGAGTTGACTTTGACTCCGGCACAAGTACCTTTGTCCTCCCCTACTAGTGTGGGTAACGGCGAGACAACTTATGAGGCGGTTGCTACCATAGGGATGCCTCTACAGGCGGAATCAACCGTGTTGCCGATACAGGAGCGAGATCACATTCCACTTCCAGCATCTTCGCCCTCTCATACCAGTATGGTCAACGACGAGACGACTCTTGAGCCGGATGTTACATCTGAGCCGGACTGCATGACGCTTCTGACCCCTCTTCCAAAGGGTAAGTACAGGTGCAGACGCTGTCGAAGAAAGCTGCTTGATCTGCGCCGTGCGCAAACACATGCATATGGACATTTGGGACACTATACGTGCTCGAAGTGCTCTAGAGCATTTATGCAACCCGGGAATCTGACAACACATCTGCGGAGGTGTGATGCATCATAAGACGAAAGCCGAATGGGGCTGTATGTAGAGAGCAGCTTGTCGCTCTTCCCTCTGCCGTAGACGATCTTGGAGCTCAATTCAAATCCTTTCATGTATGCTTCATTTGTGGGCTGCTATGGTCCACGGATCGAGAACGACGTGAACACGAAAGCTTTCACTATTTGAGGGCGCTCCCTGTACCCGACGTCGAGCTTTGTCTTAACCGACTAGGAGAAACCTGCTACGTTCCAACAGATCTCAATACCTTCCGATTTGCACTTGGTAGACGTACCATCCGTGCAGTCGACACAACTGACAACATGTCTCTCGTTAAAGATTACCCTCAACAATCAACCGCGCTGTCGAGGGAGTTAGATGCGATCGAAGTATTGAAGGGTGAAGACCCAAACGAGGGAATGAACGCTATGCAGATCAACGAGTTATCTGTATCGCAACTCCGTTGCTTCACTCTACGGCTTGCGCGCCTTTCGCTGCTCCAAACACGCGAATACCGTATCAACGAGCACCTATATTACGCGATTCAAAGCCTGAGGGAGCACGGCAAACAACAGATCACGTTTCGGATAGTTGATTGAGCATCGGGCATGTCTAATTAGCTCATTTTCAAATGCGTCGTCACTGCCAGCGCTCATGTGTTAAGCCTGGTCCGGGGTTTGATCCTGCGAGGATGTTGATGAACCGAGTAGCGGTATGGAATCCGCAATGGCTTCCGTACTGTATCCTTTTCTTCTTAAATTCGTCCGGTTGCACAAAGACATGTGAGGGTTGATCAAGTATGAATAAGCTTCCAAGCCTTTAATGTATCTAAAATAATGCTTACCCACTTCTCAAGTCGAGAGCATACGAATAGAGTGAATGACGAATGTTGCTAGCGCGTGAATGACCGCCTGTACGTGCCGAAATCCATCTTCATCCCCCAAATCCTAAACAACCCGTATCCACAATACTCCGGCGCCCATCTACTTAGATCGATGTCGAAATGCCTCGTATCAAGCAGACCCAGGCCCAGGAAGAAGCGATGCGCCTGGGGTTCCACGGCCACGGTGAGAGGTGCACCTTCTGCTCCAGCTAACTGAGCCGCGAAACGGACGAGTTGCGATCCGATGCCCTTGCCACGACTTGCAGGGTCAACGTAGATATGTGTGAGTTCTGTGAAGTGATGTTTAGCGCTACGGGCGGATGAAGGGGAGGTGCCTACCAATCCGATTAACGTCCCCCCATCCTTCGTTGATGTACTCCATCGCTTGCATAACAGCATCGAACACCTTAGGATCCATCGCATCTGGTGCTTTTGGCCTCACACTATCCACCTCCTCCACCTCATCCTCCTGCTCTCCCTCCTCTTCTCCCTCCTCATCTGTGCCCTCCTCATATATCAACCTCGTCAAGACCAGGTGCGCAACCATGTCCCCCGTCGCATTGTCTACCACCTTGACCCTCGTCACCTGCCGATTGTCGAAATTCTGCGTCACGGTTTTGAGAATGTGTTCGTGTTGCGCTGCCTCGTTGGGCCAGTCTTTGTACAGGAAGCGGTTAATTGCAAGGTGGAGTTTTGAGGCCTGGACGAACGATGCAAGTTTGGGGATGTCGGCGCGGGTAAGGGGAAGGATGGAGTGGCCCGGGATGGAGATGGGTGGTGGCAAAGATGTGTTGCTCATGATGATAAGAGGGTAGGATTGGGGGGTTCGTTTGTGCTGTACTCCTTTGGACTATGCGATTATTCACAGCTCGTACATGGTTTTGTATCTCGAGGTTGCCTAGACTCCCTCATATGGGCTGATGGAGACCAGTGCTTGCGGGCTTGGAGAATAGCAAGCTTTTTAGGCATCTATGGAATTTCGACAGACGCGTAAGGAATTGCGTGACGACGCGTGCTGGATCTGTCACGCAATCAAGTACCGTCTTGACTGCCTACATTTAAGTGACTAATTAAGAGGTGGTGAATAGCAAACATCGTCGACCTCAAGCAATAGACCGCTGCTTAAACCAGCTGCATGGACGAATTTGTTGGCTGCGGCTTCCTCGATGGAAGGCTGCAGAATAAACGGCAGCGACACCCGAGGTAAGTCAGCGCCAAAACGTTAATTGCTTTTCTACCTGTCCTGATAAGGGTAGCCTACAGCTTCCGTGACTGTTCATGCATCTCGTTCGACATCGGAGCTGACATCCCGGCAGAACGACGTGGTCCACTTTTGTCGCACCGTCCTCCCCGGCCCACCCCGCAGATCCACGGTACGCGATCATCACAACCACACGTTGCACATGAATTATGCATTATAATCCCGCGGAGTCTAACCATGGGTTGCTGATGATGCCACTGTACTCGTAGTGACGGCGATGGGAACCGTGGAGCGAGGGCGGGGAGTTTAGAGGCTTTCGTTGGAATGCAGACGGCACCATGCGTCATGCGCTTTTCCGTTCCACGATGCTGGCCTCTCGCATGTACACCCGTTGCATCGACAATCGGAGGGACCAGTGGAGAGAGCACTAGTTATCGTCATGCTTGTGTTGCTCAAGCAGTAACTGCGGCTGTTGATCAGTCAGGCCAGAAAGACAAGCTACCTCACCGTAGCGTCATGCGCAACCTGTCAGCAACAGCCAACGGCGGGTGCTAACCACGAATCGAATTTGCACCCACGCGGGGCCCATCGATCGGCCGCATTAGCGACATGTAGACCTTCCCGGACTCGTCGCGAAGGGAAAAAAAAGCAACGCCGCGGCTTGCTCCATGTCGGGTCGAGGCGAAACGTTTATTGCAGTATATATGAATGGCAAACTGCCTTCTCCCCGGTGCACTACATATTGCCCAGCCAGTCGTAGATTGACCGCGCAGCATGCAAGTGAGCACAAGCATTCAAGCGCCGCGTAACGTTCGGGTATATCGTATGCGAGGGGCTAGCGAGCAGCGGCCGGATAGTAGGGGTGTAGTCATGGATTTCCAGTATTTCGGAAGAGGAGTGCTGGCTAAATAGGGTGTGTGAGGACTGGTCGTGCGCCAATATACGGGGGCGTGCAGGTCGCAGGCGGATAGTTATTGATAGACAATTCTCGTGTTCAAGGCTAGGCTGGTGTGGAAGCTTGTTTGCTTGATGCGATACGAAGGCTGGTTGCACGACAAGGCGGCGGCGCCTCGCCTGAGAAACGCTTATTTGAGCCCGCTCTGCTGACGGAGGAATGCTGTGTAGTTGTCGGTTCAACCAACGATAATAGAACTGTATGCAACTGTATGCAACGTTCTCGGGCTGGCAGCTGCCCGTTCCGGACAATGACACGACGAGGCTCCTTTCTTGATAACAGACTATTCCTTCTGCGATCAACTGCTCTACGAATAACGTCCAGCGGTACACTGATTATGCTTTGTTCCTTCAAAACTCAACGTGTAGATATGTGGGGTATTCACAGATTTTGGGAAACGTATCTCATCGAGAATAAAGGGACGCGGAAAAGGTCGACCCCTGTTCCGGGGATAAAGTCGATTCAGGAGAAGGACAGGATTGATACAGATCTAGCCATCGACATGCTCAAAATAAGTGCTCTGGCATGATGAAACGTCCTGCTGGCGCGTTTCGCCCTCATGCGGGTTGCCGTCGGTACGCACTGGATCCTACCCGCTGCTGTCAGCAAGGCCAGACATATCGATGCGAATACAAATCGGCGTCAGCAGCTCGCAAACTATAAGTCATAAATGTCATTCTTTGCGTCACTCCATGGAGCGAAGCTTGACTTTCTTTGTCTGGACCTTCCGCTTTAGTCAAGTACAGGGCCCGTTTCGTCTGGCTCGCTTGCCGGAACGGCTGGCTCTGATGACGCGCAGGCCTCCCCTGGGAGCTTGTGTGGCGGTGGAGCTTTGGTTTCACGTGGCGGTTCTGCGGTCGACGACCCCAACGCGCCCAGAGTTTGTGTGGCTTTCCTAGCGGCGGCTGAGGTTCTTTTTCGGTCACGCTCCTCCGTGCAAAAGCCATAGCCCGAAGGGGTATCGACAGATGCGCCTCGGGTCACATCACCCACGGGGGGCTGCAGAAGGGCCAAATGAGTTCCACGCAATCATCGCTCGAGGGCGCGGTGGCAGACACCAAGGGCCAGGTACGTTGCTCCCCGATGCAGGCTGAGGCAGCACAATCCCGGCGGCGTGCTTATGCGCCAGCAAATGACCGGCTCTTGTCAGATTGCAGGCTGCGGCAGGGTTGGATTGGGTGTGACACGAGCTTTCTGCCGAAAGCGCGGGAGCGGAGGACATTTGCGCACCGCTGCGTCACGCACGGATGGACGCCAAGTGGCGCTAAGTAGACGACCGGAAGCTTCAGCGATGCGAGGATGTGTGGAGAGACGTGTGCTGCTTGGCGATCATTCCATCGTTAATCATTGCTCCCTGTCCCTCGTGCGCCCCCGTGCAACCTCCACCGCCTGCGGCCTTTTTGTGCCCCGTCGAGCCTGCAAGGTGCCGTTTGCCTGGGCCAAGCTTTTTGGCGGCCTCCGTCAGCACTGCAGTGCTGCCTCGTCGCGGTGCAGTGCGTGCAAGACGGTGTTTCGGCGTGGTTATAGTTGCTCGCACTCGCATTGCTGCATGCTCCTTTTGCGCGGGCCCTATATTAATCCCGTGGTTTGATAATGATAGGAAAGGGTACCGGCTTTGATGGTCGGCACCGCAAGCTGAGCATTCCGCCTCGTAGGGCGGCCGTGGGATTCTGAGTGGCTGGGGACGCGTTCTATCGCAGCGCCTCTCATCAGCGCAATGAGGCCCCGCAGCGCGATCAGCCAGTCTCTGGACAAAGAAGGCATGTCGCAAGCACGGAATGTTCTGATCATCTCGCCTTGCCTTGCCTTGGTTACCGCGTGGAGAAGGCGACGAACCATACGTGAACGCAGTTGATTCGCAGTGCGGTATGCTGCTATAGCATATAGTCCGCTGGAGGATAGTACAACTAGGTGTCGGCGAAAGCTGGCGATTGATCTGTTCTCAGCTGGACGAGGCGGAAGTACCCTTGCCATGACCCATCAGAACCGAGGAGCGGAGCCGACACGAACCTGGGACGAACGGTGCCGACTCGTCATGTTCGTTCCGTGACAGGCCCACACCGAACACTTTAAAGTTTCGATCTGGGGGCCCTGGCTGCCAGCGTCGTGTGTGGAGCGTACTGTGTATTGCGGCCAGCACTCGCTCGACGCAAGGCATCCGGCATTCAGCGCTGGCGGAGGGCCCACGCAGGAGCATCAGGTGCGGCGCCGGATAGGCAGCGCGGCGAGCGAGATGCTGGGCACGCAATTTGCTGTTAACGGGTCGTGCAAGACTGGCGGGCCCCGGTGTGGCTTGCGCTAGTCGGGGTTGGCGTCAACAGGGATATTAGCCATGGATCCACTCTTTCACCACACGAAGTTCAGACCCAGCATCTGGGTTAGGGTTTCTCGACGGGCGGCATCTTTAGGGAAAGAGCGTTGGACCGCCCTGCCCCTTCCTGCTTCGCTCGCCTGGCTGCTTCCTCACTCTCCGTTCCTTCCTCACCGGGCTTCGACTCTCGCCTCCCACACCCACACGCGGTCGCAGCAGGCTTCAGGCTTCGTTGCATCATCGTCACTTCGTTGTTCGAGCTAGGGTCGACATTGTCCGTGTTCCTCTGCGCGCTGCTGCCCTTCTCCGCGCCAGCCTCCCCACGCTCCGCCTCGCTCCCGTGGGCACGCCTACGAACGACGCGCACCCACGGCTGCCTGTGAGTGTCTTCCATCTAATCCATCACGCAACAATTTCTGACTGACGCCCACAGCCAATCTTGGCAACATAGCAACTGACACTGGTCTTGACTCGCTCACCGTCCACCATCCCGTCACCGGCGAGCTTCAATAGCGCGGGCATCGCATTGCACGCGTACTGATCGCAAAAAGACGCTGCCATGGCCACGCACCAGCAGCCCTCGCCCACCACGGGCATACCTCCGCATCATGTCGGCCAGCACCCAGCGCATGCGCAGGTAAATGGCCATGCACCGCATGCAAACCAGCCCAAGACACCGTCGCAGTACCTGGGACAGTTGACTGAAGCGGTGTGGACACAATTGGGTATAGATTAATCTTATCGCGGAGCAGTGCTCACCTGCTAACACCTCGCAGGTTCGCTTTCCGAGCAAATGAGTGATTTTGACGGTGCCATGCAATGCTATGAGCAGGCCTTGAAATACAATCAATGGTCTGTGCCAGCTATGCAGGGCATTGCATGCATCTTGCGCACCAAAGACGCGTTCCCCGCGGCTGTGGAGTATTTGCGCACCATCTTGAAGGTCGACCCTGCGAATGGTGATGTTTGGGGCAGCCTCGGTAGGAGTTGACTCTTCTCTTGTCACGGATGTCAGCTAACGTCACTAGGCCACTGTTACTTGATGATGGACGACTTGCAGCAAGCCTATTCGGCCTACCAGCAAGCTCTGTATCATCTGTCTGATCCAAAGGTATGTCTCCTTGAGCACCTCTTGATGTCTGGCCACTAATCGCTATCAGGAACCCAAACTTTGGTACGGCATTGGCATCTTGTATGACCGCTATGGATCCCTTGAGCATGCCGAAGAGGCTTTCTCGCAGGTCATGCGCATGGAGCCCAACTTTGAGAAGGCAAACGAGATCTACTTTCGGCTCGGTATAATATACAAGCAGCAACAGAAGTTCAACCAAAGCTTAGACGTAAGTAGAGCCCTGATGTGGGCTACAACGTCTACTAATTCTGCAACTAGTGCTTCAAATACATCGTCACCAACCCACCTCGACCCTTGACTGAAGAGGATATCTGGTTCCAGATTGGTCACGTGTACGAGCAGCAGAAAGAGGTTTGTCGCCCGCCTGTGTCTTACATCCGTCACTAACCCCCCGTAGTTTGAAGCGGCCAAGGGCGCCTACCGTCGGGTTCTTGAGCGTGATCCCAATCACGCCAAAGTGCTTCAGCAGCTGGGTTGGTTACACCACCAGCAGAGCACCAATTACACCAGCCAGGAACAGGCTATCGAGTACCTCGAAAAATCTGTCGCCTCAGGTAAGTCCTGTGCCTCCATATATGATCATGCCTTTGTCTGATTGCTCGCTCTAGATCAAACCGACGCACAAAGCTGGTACCTGCTAGGTCGCTGTTACATGTCACAGCAGAAGTACCCCAAGGCGTACGAGGCCTATCAACAGGCAGTGTATCGTGATGGCAGGAACCCAACATTCTGGTGCAGCATTGGTGTGCTGTATTACCAAATTAACCAGTACCGCGATGCGCTCGATGCATACTCCCGAGCCATCCGATTGAATCCAAACATCTCTGAGGTTTGGTACGATCTCGGCACACTGGTAAGTTCTTCAGCCTCCTCTGCCCCGCTCCCTTCGGTAAAGATTCTAACAATGGCACAGTACGAGTCTTGCAACAACCAGACAGCCGATGCGTTGGACGCATACCAACGTGCGGCTGATCTCGACCCGTCTAATGTACACATTAAGGCTCGCCTGCAGCTCTTGCAGAACGGCCAAGCGTCTGCTGGTGCGCCGAACCAGGGCAATGCTCCAGTACCTCAAGACGTGCACCCGCAGGCCTATCAACCTGCCTCCGTTCATGGACCTGCTGCACCACAATGGGGTGCTCCTCAACCCCAGCAACCACCTCAAGGTCCTGCCCCACCGGCCTTGGCAGGCTCTGGATGGGATCGACCTCTAGCTCAGATCCGCGATCCTGGTCTTCCTCCCCAGCAGTTGAATCCATATGAGCAACGTGAGGGTATTCGCCCGCCTACTCAGCATGCTCCACAGCGGCCTGCTAGCCCGAGACAGGAGCCCCCAAGGTCATACGCAGAGCCCCCACGACCTCCTACAAATGGTCCTGGCCCTCAAGGGCCTGGTGGTCCTCCACCACCAGGCCCTGGACCTATGCGTCGCATGTCTCCTTCACCAAAGACACACCATGTCGCTCCCAGTCCATATCATCCTCCGCCGCCCCAGCTCACGCCCCAGCCCTCGCAAGCCCAGCCACAGACTCCACTGCATCAGCAACAGCAGCCGCCGCAGCCTAACCGCATCTCGAATCCCAACTACGGTCCTCATGCTACCAGTGTTCCTCCTCCACCCCCACCTCCGCCAACTGGCCTCGGTGCTCCGGCAAGTCAAGGTTCGAGTCAAGGGCCTATGCCTCCTTATGGCCGCCCCGCCAGCCCACCTCCTGAGGTCCGCCCCATTGTCGAGAATCGGGCAGGATCTCCACGTAGCAACGGGTACCAGGGACCGTACCAGCACCATGCTGATCCTTCTGCCAGCAGTGGTATTGCTAGCGGCGCCCCTCCCCCAGCTTCTGCTCTGGCTGCAGCTGAAGCAGCTGCCCGAGACCGTGAGGAACGCCCTCCAACTGTGCCGCCAAAGCGACATCGAGAATGGGAAGAGAACGATCACATGAATCCCAAACCTCCCGCCAACGATGAGAAGCGTCAAAAACTTGAGGAACCGCACAGTCGCCGCCCTACTCCCCCACATCGCATGTCGTCGCCGCAGGTGACTCGTCATAGCCCTCAGGATGGACCGGATCCTCGACGTTTTAACGACGGATACCACCCATCTGAGGCTGCTCACCACCCTACGCTACCGCCGATGGGAGGTGCTCCACAGCTTTCCCGCATGTCGGAGACGCCCAAGCAGGAGCGACCAGAGCATCATGAACCGGCTGCTCGTCATATGGACGTCGACGAGAACTATGACGACGAGGGTGAGGACGCGAAGGCGAATGCATCCAAGTCTGACCGCGGAAGTCCGCGCAACGCTCCTACTAATGGTGTTTCGCACACCCCAGCCGCAGTTGAGCAGAAGTCGTAGGAGGACTTCGTGGACTGGTCTTCAACATTATGATTGCATTTTCCTGCAACCTGTTCCAATGTCTGTACATTCTCGTTCTAGAGAGCTTCATAACCCTGTTTGTAAGGGAACATCGGGCGATCTTCGCAGATGTTACCTATGAAATTGCTCTCGTTTTCTCCCTTCGTTTCAATGCATTAGCGGGGAATGGTCGATATTCGAGTCTACTCCGAGGTCAGGGACTTCGGAACAAAAGAGTTTTCGAAATTTGTTGCTAGTTAGGCGGAGTAGCGTTCATGCTAGATGATCGGGACGGATACTGGTTGTGGTTGATATTTTAACAGCAGCTGTATGTTATTATTCACGAAATCAAGGCCATATATTCTTCAATATTACAGTCTTTTGGTTCACCAGGTGCTGCATTCCTCAAGTGCACATGCGGGTTAGGGCTTCAGGCGAAGTCGGATTGGTGGGGCTGGCCCGCATCGCACCTGCCATAGCTGCAGCTCGACTGTTGCGTCATTGCAGCACGAAACCATGGGTAGGATTCCTCAACAACTCCTCCGCAGAACTCCACGATTTCCATATCGCGTACATACTACAAGTCCGTTGGCTGTGCTCTGCACAAGCAAAGACGCCTACAGCAACAAAGTGTTTCCCACCGCCTCTACAAGCGCTCAGCGACATACGACGCGCCGCAGTCTACATCTGGACAGCCCTCTAACTTCACGCGCCTCGCATCCTAGTACCTACACAACCTCTTCTCATACGAGTGTAGCTCTTCCGCCAGCGCGAAACATGTCTTCCGACGCAGACTACGCCTCTTTCCTCGATAAGGCCAACCAAGACACCGGGGCCGCAGAACAGCAGAGCTCGTCGAAGAAGAGCTATAGCACAAAAAGCGTGGATACTGCTGTACCCAAAGCACTACAGCAAGTAGAGGAGTACTATACGAGCGACGCAGACGAGCCGTTTGAGCCCGTTGCGCTTACTTTTGATGGGAGCGATGTGAGCGCAGGTAGGCACACCACACGGTGCACTCGGAAAGAACCACTTCTCTGTGCACACTGAAAACTCTGACTATGTAGCTGATGCACGTATAGGCGATCTGAAGAAACTCCTAGGAGGCGACAAGAATGTCGAAGAGGTCAAGCAGAAGAGCTTCGAGAGCCAGTACAAGACGGTCATCGACGCGGTGAAAAAGGCAGGAAACGGGCAGGTCAAGGTTTTCAGAGTGGGGCTCAGCAGCACAAGGGCAGAATACTATGTCGTGGCTGTGGATGAGAAGGAGGGCAGGGTGGTAGGGCTAAAGGCGCTCAGCGTGGAGTCGTGATGCATTACCAGCGTAGTTGAGCAGCTGGACATGAGCATATAGGGCTGGCTAAGATAATACCAGCATAAGGATTTGGAATTTAAGAAACATGTTTCAGAATAATAGCGACCCCAAAAAGACTGGAGAATAGTTGCTAAAAGCAGGGCAATTATGGAGAACTACCCGCCTCGCTCACTTAGAGTGGAGCGCCTGCTGTTAAGCCGCAACACAGCTCATTGAGATCAACCTTCTGAAACCTCCGAAGCTCCAGGAAGAGCATGTCTTGGGGCTCGCTGGTCAACGCCTTGCAGGACGACTCCATGCAGTTCCTTGCTCCCAGCATCAGCTTCTATGTACTAAACTATTTCTTCAGCTTTCGCTACAGCGAGGCTCAGCCTTGCACAGGCCTGAGCGTGGACGATAATTCGCTAGTTGAAAAGACGAGACGGGCCAATCACGGGCTGGCCTGGCGGCTCCTGCAGGAAATTCTAGAACTGCGCCTTCCGTAGTCAATTTCGGGTGTTTCCTAGCGCTTGGCGGACAGAGCAGTCGTCGGGGGGTCAACCGGTTTTGCACAATCTAACACTTGTCCCTCCATGTTAATAATGTTACCGTGGGATAGTCTGTGATGGACCCTGCCCGAGTGAAACAATAGGAGGGGAAAGTCGGTTGTGCAGTCACCGAACCATGGCCATGTCGGAAAAGACAGGTTTGATTGACGTGGACAGCAGCACGACGAAGGATCAAAAGGGTACGAGTTTGATCGCCACGCCATGGCTAGCGACACGATAGTGACATGTGAACACGAGATAAGATCGCAGAGTCAGCCTCAACCGTCGACTAAGACTTAAGACAGGGTACGTGCCATGGAGATGGTCGTGTTTGGAGCTCGGTCGGCAGGTTATTATATGTGGTGCGACGCGTAATCATACGGTAGAGACCGGAG
Organism: Parafenestella ontariensis; assembly: GCA_021596325.1. Lineage (NCBI taxonomy): Eukaryota > Fungi > Ascomycota > Dothideomycetes > Pleosporales > Cucurbitariaceae > Parafenestella > Parafenestella ontariensis. The sequence continues at coordinate 265,134 of JAKGDA010000025.1, forward strand.
ATCTTGAAACTAGTCATGTTGTGAGCACAAAAGGGTTTGTGAAGGCGGGGTGCCGGCCATGTTGAGCTATCGTGTGTCTGCGCATGGCATGCAGAGCTAGCCTGGGCTGCAGATGTTTCTACAGAAACAAGGTGCAGGCTCGATAACGGATGACGAGGCTGCGAAGAATCAAGAAGTCGCTCCAGCGCAACAGCGACGATCTCTCAGTGACCTAGTCAGGGGGCGTTCGCTGCCAACCTGCGGCGCATGACAGCATTGCGCTGTATATAGGTGAGGCCAAGCATAGCAGTTCGCAATTTCGGTGGCACCAACCGAGGCTCCACCATAGGAGAGGGTCTCAGGGCGAGGGCTCCAACTGTTGCAAGCTGCGGTATGAATGGCCTGCAAGCGATGGAGAGGCCGTAAATTTAGCAAAGTCGCCCGCCGTGGTGCGTAAGCGGCACAGTGAAGAGTCGCCGCATGCAAGCGCCGCGTCGGGGCGTCATTGGTGTGGTGCATGCTTGGACGCCAGCTTAGTCCAGGGACCGCCGCCCCAAGCTCCCCAACCATTATTGCCACGCTGCGGCTACCAGGACGCAGTACCTGTTTGCTCTCCGTGAAGTTTCCTCGACGTGCACTCTACATTGACACTTACACTCTATCGCTCGTCTTTGCTTCTCCTCTGGACCCTCTGCGACGCCTCCAATTAGCCTGCTGTGGTCGAGTGCATCGCTGATTCCTTCCCGCAGCACGTTGAAAGTGCCAAGTTATTGCGCAGCACGCGTTCCTGGCTGACTTGCGCCCGACCCTGGACGCCCCCGTTTGGGCCAGGAGCAATTCACCTCTCCTTTGAAGCCTCGAGTCGAGCCATTCTCCTCTTCGCCGCGACCTCCCACCCTCGTGCCCGACTTCCAGCAGCGATACCTACCGAGCAGCTTTTCGCCCCGTCGACTTTCCTGGCCACCGTTCTGGGAGGGGATCCATTCTGCATTGCGACGCTCGTTGCCCCGTCACCTGGCTTGCACGGCACTTGCACGTCGCTCCCTTTTTTGCCATTTTCCCCCGACTGCGTGCCACAGCCTACCACAACACACTCGTTTTAGCGACTATACACGTCCGCCCTGGCGCCGTCATAGCAGATAGCTCTGTTAGCACACTCACCCCATACGCTCGCTCACAATGTCGACGCCGCTGTCTCCACGGGGCAACGGCCCTCCACACATCCGCCTCAATTCCGGCACTCAAGAGGCCCGTACCGACGACAACTCGCCGCCTGCTGTGCGACCCAGCGCCAATCGCACCAACTCGGCGCGCTCCTTGACCCAGCCCATACGCCCAGGAACCGCACCAAGTTCTGCGCTGCGGTCACCAACAGTGCCCGCGCTCTACCAAAATGCAGGCATCGCCGAGTCCGCCGAGATGCTGCTCCCGCCAAGGAAACTGAAGACTCGCCAGTACCGTGACGAATCGCCCATGCGATCGCCGTCTGCCCTGTCCTCGCGGCGCACAAGTTGGAGCTCAGATGCCACACACGAGTCGAGAAGCCCCTTCGCCTCGCCATTTGACGACTCGAGAGCACCGTCACGAGCAGGGAGCGAAGAAGACTTGAACACACAGACGGTATCCGAGAAGTTCAACATTCTGCCATCTGCGGGGCTGTTGTTGTTCCCCGAGGACGTGGAGAAGGACGACTATCTACACAACCCAGACCCCAACGAGAAGGATAAGCGGGATTGCGACATTTGGACTAGAAGAGGCTTCGTCAACCTTGGCGGTCTAGGGTTACTTATGCTTGGTCTTCTTGTGCTGTTCATTGGCTATCCTGTGCTGTACGTTCCGTCTTCACCATCACCCAAACTCAGCATTGTACTAATTTTCATGCAGCACTTTTGTCGACAAGTTAATAGAGCCCGAGGTTGGCCCGTGCACAAACAATCCGTTATGTATCAAGGGCAAAGAGAGTGAGCCCTTACTGAAAAACCTACGCACGGGTCTCATCGACCCCGACACGCCAGAGAGTGCCATGACGCGGACGTCGGCCGATGGAAGCAAGCAGATCCTGGTCTTCTCAGATGAGTTCAACACAGACGGGCGCACATTTTACGACGGAGACGACCCCTACTTCCAAGCTGTGGATATTTGGTATGGCGCTACGCAGGATTTGGAGGTTAGTTACATCAACAGCAGTGATTGAACAGTGCTAATGCCCACTAGTGGTATGATCCAGATGCAGCATACACTGAGAATGGCACACTTAACTTCAAGTTTGACCAAATCAGGAACCATGGCCTCGACTACCGATCAGGAATGGTCCAGTCATGGAACAAGCTATGTTATAAGGGTGGGCACCTGGAGGCCAGTATCTCACTACCCGGTCGAGGTGATGTCAGTGGTTTCTGGCCCGGTTTTTGGACGATGGGTAACCTTGCTCGTCCTGGTTATCTTGCCTCGACCGAAGGCCTCTGGCCGTACAGCTACCACGACGAATGCGACATGGGCATCACGCCAAATCAAAGCTCATACGACGGCCTCAGTTTTCTGCCTGGCATGAGATTGCCGGCCTGCACCTGCAAAGGCGAAGATCACCCCAGTCCCGGCAACTCTCGAAGCGCTCCGGAAATCGATGCCTTGGAGGGTTCAGTCCACTTTATGGGCCCGGGCGAAACCAACGCTGTCGGTGTCGTATCGCAATCTTTCCAGGCCGCGCCATTTGATATCTGGTATATGCCAGACTATAGTGAGTTTCAAGATCCTGTTCTCGAGTTCCCAGCTAATAATTGCTAGACTACTTCGAGGTTTACAATACCCAGATCACATCAATGAACTCTTACAAGGGTGGGCCTTTCCAGCAAGCTATCTCAGGTCTGACCAACCTGAACAATGATTGGTACGACGGCAAGCAATACCAGACGTACTCGTTCGAATACAAGACCGGCAAAGACGGCTTCATCACGTGGTATGTTGGCAAGGACAAGACCTGGAGTATGCAGGCTGCAGGCACACGAGCCAACGGCAACGTCGGCACGCGAGTGATTCCTGAGGAGCCTATGGCTATTATCGCCAATTTTGGCATGTCGAACAGTTTCGCAGCCATCGACCGTGAAACTATAGCCAAAGAACTGCCTGCCATTATGCGGATCGACTACATCCGTATATACCAACCCGAGGACAACCAAATCATGACCTGCGATCCTGAAGGTTATCCTACCACAACTTATATTGAGACGCATCCGGAGCCCTATGCGAATCCCAATCTCACGGATTGGTAAGTGGGCAAGCGCAGATAGAACTGAATTCTGCTAACCTTTCATAGGAAATCAACAAAATATGACTGGCCAAAGAACTCCTTTATGGATGACTGCAAGTCGTGAGCTTCGGGCATACCCAATACTTGTCTCTTCCTCGTCCAAGGCGCCGCCGGTTCCGGTGCCTGTTTCCCTATGTCGACTACCTAATGTGGCCATGGCAAACGACAATACCCGCAAGATCGACTACCGTAAAAGCACGTTAATTATAGACGTTTTCCTATTTCGACCCTTTATAAGGCATTGTACGCAATCAGCATTTGCACTGGAGCCCGAGGCGTGGCGTTATTTGGCGCTTTTATCTATGGATCATCTTTCCACCAATGTTTTTTTCTGGAGACGGAGCGACGACAATCCAAGCAACCTAGGACAGGACACCCCACCCGTCTCCTACTTACTCGCGTCGTTCCGCACTCCCCTCGCGTTCTTTCAGCGACTTTACCAAGTATCATCTGACAGACTTGGCTTATTTTGGCGGCGTCGATATCTCTCTCTTCCCAATTTCACATAGACGGCGGCGCCCTTTGTATATCACGGCATTTGCTCTTCTATGCATTGCTTGTATAAAGCATTTTGGACTTCTCTCTTTCCGTTCTTGTTTTGGGTACCTTGGAGCAGGGTCTGGGGCGTGGATCGCCCTTTTTATAATGCATTTTTATGCCTTCCTCCTCTGTTGGTTTTCCCCCATGGTTGTTATCCAAAGAACAGCAAACGATGGGGTCTTGGAGTCATCGAAGCGGTCGGTATCGGTATGGGATGGATGGATGGATGATGACTACTGCTACTTCAAATTACTGGGCGCTTTTTAATGTTTGGAGTCAGATGGGGTGGGTTGGGTGGGTACACGGGCAGCGAAGTGTGTGTGTCTGTGTGGAGAAGAATCGGGGAGAAGATAGAAGAAGGAGCCCATGAGCAAGGCAAGATTCGGATGGAAAGCATACTCAGATATTTGAAAAAGCTATTCAAAAAAGTTGAAAACTAAGCGCGTGCCACTGCTGATTTGAATGCTGGGTCATTCACCTCTACTGCGAAATCTCTGCAAAGCGTCCATCCGTCTTTCACGGCAACGACACCTTCATTCATTAGCACGTGCATGCGCGGACACTTACCCTTACTATGTCATGCCGTCGGCCGTATCCGTCCCCTACCCGTCCAGCAAGCCACTGGTGAACTGACTAAGAAACTGTGATCGATCGATCTGTATGTGGTGAGATTTTAGCTCAGCAATCTACACCTTTTTGCCCCTTGCCTATCAGAGAACATTGCCGGATTAGGAAGGAGTACTCTTCTATCACTATCGTTGACAAGGGTGGTAGGAAGGAAGTAGAAGATAAGATTGTAGATAAATAGTTATCAATGCGATGCGTATCTACAGCAGCGTGTTATTAAGTTCCCCTAGAAATTATTAATGATTGCTATTCAAACAAACTAAAACTACCTATCTACCTACTCTCTCCAAGATTCCTCCCTCCACCCCTTCGTCTACTAACTTATTAAACCTCCACCCTCCTCAACATTAACGTCTTTTTTGGATTCGGAAAATTCTGCTTCCCAATCTCCACCTGCTTATACCTCTCCGCCCCACCATCCGGCATCTTAACATCAAACTCCAACACCAACCGCGCAAGAATCATCTTGATCTCATTCGCAGCAAAGAAGCGCCCCGGACAAGCATGGCGCCCGTATCCGAAGCCCAGGTTTGTCTCGTTGGTCGTGACGAACTGGTTGCGTGCGTGGTTGGTTGAAGTATCACTGCTGGAGTTGTTGGTGTTGAGGTTGGAGGGATGGCGGAGTTTGTAGTGCCGGAAACCGTCAAAGGAGGTGCTGTCGGGGTAGTGTGTGGGGTCCGAGTAGATGGCTGTTGAAGGCACTTCGATCATGACTCCTGAGGGAATGTATTGGCCGTTGGAGAGGGTGATGCCTTTTAGGACGCGGCGGGAGAAGGAGGCTGGTTGTGGTGTTAGGATACAGTTTGCTACGAAGGAGGGTAAAAAGTAAGGGAGGAGGAGAGGGTACTTACTGACGCCCGGTGGGTAAAAGCGCATGACTTCTTTCATGTAGCTGTCGAGCTTCTCCATCTGCTGGAGTGCGCGTGAGGTAATGATGCCGTTATTGTCAGCCATGGCATTGCGGATCTCCTCGCGGAGCGGCTGGATGTATTCGGGTGTGACGGCCAGCGTGTACAGAATGTTAGTCGTCGTCATGGTCGTCGTGTGGATCGCAGCGAAGATGAGGCCGAGTTGCTTCTTTGCTAGCTGAGCCACGGAGTTTGTGCCCTGGCTCCGGTTCATCATCCATTGCAGCATGTCGTCCGGCTGCTGCCAGTTCGGGTCGTTCTTCTGCGCTTCTATGCGCTCCCGCACAATTGGCTCCAACACCTCTGCTGCTCGCTTTTCGCGCTTGCGCAGTAGGCGGACCTCGGGGAGGCGAGGAGCTAGGAAAGGTCGGAGCCACGGTCGAGTCCTCTTGATAGCTTGGACGGCCTGCATCAGGTCTACAGTGTAGTTGGTGCCGCAGTCGAGGTACTCGGGGTCCTGGCAGAGATCAGGCCCAACAAAGACGCGGCCGGAAACCTTGGCCACTACATCCACCAGCTTCGAGTTGATGCGGACTTTCGTCCATTCTTGGCATGGTGGCAGATACTCTCTCAGCGAGGCATCGACCTCGGCACAGATGGTAGGGTTCAAGCGGGCTGACCTTGAATTAGTATAGCAGCTACATATCTAACTCCCCTAACTTACCAAGCGCAGGCGTAAGGTCCGACTTGACAGTGTGGGCGACCAGTTTCGCATCCGTCTCAATCCCAGTGTATTTAACCTCCATACCCTGTCAACGATTAGTGTTGAGGGTTTGACGCAAGCGGCAGACACTAACTCGTTCGATGGCCTTAGGAAAGCTGAGCACGTCATCTGGAAGCTTTCGCAGCTCTGGCAGTAGACTCAGAGGTACCACCACACTGGTCTCTCCTTGGTTCAGTGAGCGAATGTCAAAGACAAATCACGTGGAAGTGGAACACCTACCGTCCGAGGTTACCATACGGTAGACCGAATCTGTGAAATAAGGACCTATCAGCACCCTTGCGTGTGGTGTGTGCGTTCAGCATACTTTTTGGTATCCCTCATTGTACAGCTTCTTCGCAGACGAAAGATAGGTCTGGCGCTGCTTCTCTCCGGTGGCAGACCCGCCAAAGACAGGTAGTTTCGCAAGCTGTGATCTGTGGTTGAGTTTCGGAAGGTAGGTGGACACTGCGAAGATTAAGACAGCAATGGCTGCTGTCTGTAGTGTATGCGACAACCCCGCGAGTGTCTGGAACTCCATGACTGCGAGGTGAGGCGTACAAAGGAGATATGTAGAGGCACTGTCGAGCAGGCGAAGTCTAATTGGTGAAGTTGGCCAAAACGCGTGCTGGCGCTTAGGAATCCGTAGTAGTAGAGAGATTAAATAACCTCATAATTACGGCCATCTCTCTTATCCTCCCCTCTTAACCGCCCATACAGGTCTTTCGTGTGACAATCCTGTGCGTACTCGAATACGATATACGGTGTGCTCAATATGGCAATATGGCAATACGGTATACGGTATTGGGAAACAAGCAATAGGGCGCTAGTAAAGGGCCCTGTTGCTTGACTGCTAGTAACCGATGGGTATAGTGTTTGCGGATCATTAGGCCACCCCAGATTAAAATATGTAGGAACTAGACCAATCGTGTCGGACCGAATGGGAATCATGCCTGGCGTTATGTTAATAGGTGATATGTTTATTCTCCCGGATAGACCTCGCTATTGCTCTAGGATTCCTCACTAGGTCGACAAAAGGGGGTTAGTAGTACAGTTCAAGGAGGTGACACACGTTCATTCCAAGTAACGGAGGCGAGTGTCTCCAAGGAGTCTATGTCAGTATGTGGTTCGGGAGATTTCTGACCCTAGTTTCGCGGCTGACGCCCCTTCCGCTATCCGCTCGTTTCGGCTATTTCTCGTGCAGCGCCCTCGATAGCAGCCCAGGGGTACTTCAATCAACGGTATTGAGACGATGAGCAGGTTTGCGGTTTCCTCAGCAACTCTTCACGTTCGCCATTGTATTTTATAGCCTGCAGTCATTTCTATCAGCGATAGCAGGCAGGTACAGTCCAATAACCCGACCGGTACAATGTTTCGAGGAATAGCAGGTAATGAACCGATATTTCGGAGCTCTGGAGACACATGATACCAAAGTTGTTCTCCGTACTACAAAGGGTGCCACATAACGTCCTTGTGATACAGTCGAAACTGCAGCATGGAGGCGATGTAGTACGCTGAGCCTGGTCCTACCACTGAAGTGTGGCACAATTGCATCATACCCTCGGCACTTCCAATATGTCGGGGGTTGAAAACCTGCAATTGCGTCTTTTCTTGTGAGCATTACTTGGTACGGCTGAGTGCCATCAGTCGAAAATGACTAGACGGAAAAGTCTCTGGACGGATCCACTGGTTCTAAAACAGTTGAGAGCGATGGTAGCATCGTGGGGTTGTAAGCATACGCTAAACACATGCTATGTGGACTGATCGAAAGAAGTCGCAATGAGTTCCGTCGAATCAGGTATGTCGATCTCACTATCTCACGTGATAGTCGTAGTCTCGGTGGCGGTTCGAAGACAATAGTTTGCGCGTTAGCTTCCATGAGATTCCTACCTACCCGCAAAGAACTACCTTGATTTAAGCACATGTCTTGCGTTGATCTGCACCTCAGTCACGTTTAGCTGCTCGCAGCAATGTAACTCACAGAGTGGCAGCAACAATCATAGGTCCAGCTACCTCATCTCGCTTCTCTTTCCCGGATATGACCTCGACGATCGTGAGCGCGAACAGCAACGCAGTGCCAGGCCTATCGTTCGCATTAGTACATCTCGTTCCCCTCAGATCACCACCAAATCCATCTCAGCTTACCCTCGGCTAGTGATGACCTTCCCGTCCACCACAACCCTATCCTCACTATACTTCCAGCCTGCTTCCTTTACCTCTTCTGCCACACTGGGATGGCTCGTCACTGTAGCCGTTCCACCTCCAAGCGCCTTCTCTGACGCAACGAGCGCCGTCGTGCCCGCACATATCGCAGCGACCCACTTCCCTGCCTGACGAAAGTTATTGATCATCTCTTGGACTTTCTCAGATGAAGAGAAGGTCTTCGCGCCCGGGCCACCGCCGGGAAGGATCAAGATATCAAAGTTCTCGTGGGCGTTTTGGGAGGGGACGGCTTGGAGCGTCGTGTGGTCGGGGACGATACGAATGTTGCGTGTCATGCTGCATTGAGTGAGCATCGAGTCAGGCCATGAAAAGGTCTGTGGTATAAAGGGAACGAACTGTGCATATGCTTCGTTCTTTAACTGTACGCCTGCCGATTTGACTTCAAAGCCGGCTCGAGTTAGGACTGCATTTTTATTAGCGATGTGATGTTACATATTTAGTGCTACTGCGACTAATAAAACCATCAATGAAAGGACATACCATCATAAGGAGTAACAAACTCGATCTCCTCAGACCCATCCGCAACCAAGATCAAAGCTTTCGGCATTTCGCTTGTGACGATACCTGATCGTTGAAACTTGAAAATCAATTAAAGTAGACGATATGATGCAGGTTCGCAAGAGAGGGAATTGATAAAGGAGAATCAGCTTTAGTGCTGCTGGAAAGGAAAGGAATTGAGGTGGTTAAACAAACAGTGAGCTGTGACGTAGGTGGTCTGAGCATTTGTGGGGAAGGAAGACACCAGGGTCCACGAGACATTACAAGTGAAAAAGCAACCACGAGACGAGACATCCGAATCAATGCTAGCTTCTGATTCGCGAAATTGCTCTACGAGTGGAACAGTTTGTATTTCTTTTGAGCACCTTCTTGGCTAACTGCTCTAACATGTCCAACAAAAACCGACCAGGTGCTCATCTGGTCTCAGGTAGAAAAGCCACCACACGCAGGAGTCTGTATGATGAAAAGTCGTAAGAAATTGCATTTGCTCGTCAACACCCTCGCCCAGGCTCATCAAGGATATCACTAAAACACTGAACAACCGCCTATATACATCACTATGTGCTTTCCAAACACCAAATCCACCACCCAGATTCGTACCATATTAGAGCGCCGAACATCAAGCGCTAAATCAATCTGCGCAAACACCGGGACTGTGCAAACACACAGCCACCATCTATGCATTGCAAACCCCAGGATATCTCTCGTAAGCTCATGCAAGGAAATAGACCACTCAAAGAAAAGATATTTCAAGACAAAAGTCAGCCAGGGCTGATTTCGGTTTCCAAATGTCCGCTTCTAAAATCAATATTAGAGCGGTTAGCAGTGCGATGGAGCGCCTGCCTCCTCCATCTCACTACCGGAAATTCGACCGAAGGGGTATGCCAGAAAACAGAAAGCCGGTCCGTGTCTATCGTTGAATTGTAAGGCGCATCGCATCGCAGAAATTCGAGGTATCGAAATCAATCAACAAGCGGCAAAGTGCGGGTATAAGAAATCGTAGCAGCCAAACGGACTCATGTATTCGAGAATCCAAACGCCGAACAGGTTGCGAAAGCAAAGTTGTGCAGTTTGTGTTGCCCGTTGTGCAACGACGCTGGGAACACAGCGGATGGGAATCGCCAAGGCAATCATAAACTCATGGTCAGCCATTCCTAAAGAAACTCGTTAGCAGATGATCAATGTCACGGAATCAAGCGTCCTTACCCATTCAGCAGGACCAGATGACTGCAAACCCTGGCCCATGGCACCCATAGGAAGAGCGCCAAGATTCTGACTCGGGAATGAACTTGGGCTGGCGATGGCGGTGTCCTTCCTTCGCGCGGGTGCCTTTCCACTCGTGTCATCAGCGTCGGCCATTTCTAGCTCTTGAGGCTCGCTTCTACTTTGACCCCGCGCCCGTCTGGGTGCCACGGTGACTCCACGAGACTGCGTTGGGGTGATGGAAGAGCTGTTAGATTTTGGTGGGCCAGGAGCGATAGGCACCACGCCGTTAGTCTTTGAGGTTGGTGTAGTGGCTGATGCCAAGTTACCAGACGCTCCGCCGCCAGACCCTGTCGATTTCGGAGACTCGGAGTCTGCCGCCTTGTTCGACGTCGGCGTAGTGACCGGGGTAAGTGCGATTGAGTTCTTGCGAGACGATTTCTTGGATGACCGGGTTGATGCTGCGCCAACGGGTGCATTGCCGCTCCCTCGATTGCGTTTCTTGATGACATCGGTCTTCAGCGATAACGGTCTGACCACGCCATGCAGCTTCAAGAATAAACCACATGCGTTGCACAATGGGTGGCCTTCTGGATTACGGCGCCACAAGGGCGTCGTCTGAGTAAAGCAGTTGGTGCAGGTAGTGGGTGCACTGCCTTCGCCCTGCTTTGTGCCACCAGGACTTTGAGGTCGCGAAGGTGCTGCGGAGTTGAAGCCTGACTCTGGAGGTGAATTCGGTGATGACTGCGAGAGACCGTGCATGCCTTGATGAACCAATCCCGCTGCGTTCGGCGTCGAGCTAGTGCGGGGTATCTTCTGGCGTCGGGGGTCATTCCCACGATTGCGTATGTCGCTAACAGAGGCCGCTGAGCCATGCGTCCGGCCAAGACTGCCCCCTGGACTCCAGTGATCTTGCGGTGAGTGCACCATCTCGGTTGGGCCAATGGTGACCGTCTTGCGAGGCGGCCCCGCCGGATATCGCGCTTGCATTGGGTTGAATTGGTTCGAAAGGTTCGTCTCCCATTGGAAGCCAGAGGTGAAGTCCAAAGGTCCCTCTTCCATCGGTGAGAATTCTTGCGATGGCATGGTGCGATCTGCAAACGCGCCTCCTTCCTCGTCCTCGGCATCCGAATCAGCCCCGAAAGTGAACATGTTCTCGTGCCGTGGCATTTGCATCTCATGTTGCTGTCGCAGGGGAAGATTGTTGTGAAGTACATGAGACGGGTCCACGTGACTCGAATGCCCAAACGAGGACGATGAAAACGGGAGCGACGAACTGGCACTCGTTACCGGACTGAAAACAGAGTCTGAGCCGCTGGGATTGAAGATGAATTGGGTTTGCATCGAGGTCGATAGGTTCGAGGGTCGATGAGGCCCGTACGAGGCGGCATTGTGTGTGTTGCGGATATCCATGCCGGCTCGATCAAAGTACATTTGGTTGTCGTCGGCCATGGGCTGCGGCGTCGAGACTGCAGAGGGGAAGGCAGAGCTGGAAGGAGAGTAGTAGTCGGTGGAATTGAGGGAGGAGGCTATGGAGTTGGGGTTGAACATGTTATTGCTGTTACTGTTGTTGTTGAAGCCGTTGTGGTTCATCATGGGCGAACCGACGGGAGAGAAGCCAAAGTTCTGCTGGAAGGGCCCAGCGGAGTTTATGATGGGGTCTTCGTGCATCTGGAAGGTGTCTATGGAGAAGGGGACCTGGGCCTGGGAGGCGGCAAAGGTCGGGGGCTGCATGGTGTGGTCGAGCGAGTACTGGTGTAGGTCGGCCTCGGCTTGGGCGTCGGTGGGTATCATGATGCTGTTGACGGGAGGCACCTGAGGGGAGGCTTCTGCTCGCCGCTTGGGTGGCTGATAAGCAGTTAGTGAGGCCACAGAGGGACATGATGGGCACAGAGATAAGGGACTCACTCGTCGCTCGTCAATGCTGGTCTTGCGGACGTGGCGGGGAACGTAGCCAAATTCATTCTCTCTGTTGACTGCAGGAGGAACTGAGGGAGCGGATGCGCGGGCGAGGGCGAGATGGTGGTCGTTGGCCTGATTAGGCTTTCTTATCGGTATCGCCGGGGCGGTTGCATTAAAGGCAGCCGATCCCTCATTCGACGGCTCTGGCGACAGGCCTGCGGGACTCCCGACCGACGACGGAAATATAAAATCGTCGAGATTCATGGTGTCTGGCGGCTGCTGTACCTGCGCCTGCCGGTCGGCCGACTTTCTCAGCTGTTGCGCAATGCCGCTGGGTGCAGTCTGAGGCGGTGGCCTTGCGCTCGCTGCTGCGGGCGGCGGCGGCATCAATTCACTGCTCTGGCTGCTGCCGCGACTCTGGCCATTTCTGCACGCAAAGGCTTGTTAGCAACGCTCAGACAGACGGTGCGCGGCTGGGGAAGCACGAGCAACCATGGCGGCATCCGTACCCTTTATTGCGATCAAGCCCGGCTCGCCGCATGTTCATGGCCATCATTCGCCAGGTCAGGTTCTCCATGCGCTCTGCATTGGGCAGCTGCGTCTTTGCTCGCGAGTAGAGCTTCCATATCTGCGTGCCCAGCGGGTCGTTCTTCTGCATTTCCTCTGGCGACTCCATGCCCGGGCTGCCCACATCGTTGCCAAAGGCCGGGAAGATGGCGTCGTCGAGCATGCCTCGGCGCCCAGCGTCGTCGGGCGAGGACAGGTCCATTGCGCCCTCTGGCACGGAAAAGTCCATGGTGGGAGCAGCGTGCTGCCCGCCGTCGTCGTTGGGAGAGTAAATGTGCCTGGGGGAGGGCAGTGAGGGTGAGCTGCTGGGTCGGCGCGTGCTCTCAACGTGCACTTGTGTCGGATGGGCGTACCCCACGTAGGCGGACCTTACCTGCAACCACAGCCGAAGAAGGCCCAGAGTAGGGTGCTGCAACGCCGGAATTGTGCTTCCCAGAAGCGTGCGTAGGCGGCCGGTCGTTTGCGGCCTCGCGGCGCCAGCGGGTCTGGATGGTGGAGTGCTTGGAAGTGGGAATTGCTTCTGCTCCGCTCCACGGGGAAGTGCTCGTACAGTCGCGCTCGCAGACCACCAGTGAGCGGCGCAATAATTCAATTGCACGTCCCGAGCTCTCGCAGGCGACGCAGCCGGTGGCACTAGGCGGGTCGTGAGTCGTGACGCCGGGAGGTGCTGTTCGGCGCCCACGTAGACCCCCACCAATTCACTCTCGCTCGCCAATCACGCCCGCTGCTACGGAGGAATCCCAGGGAGAATGCCTGGACGTGCAGCCGAGCGCGATGTTTGGCGCGTTCGGCACCCTCGACTGCAGCGGCCACTCTCCACAATGTCGTCAACCGCGCGACTCGAAAAAGCAACCTGCGTAAGCACACGACACCGCTAACGCGCCTCTGCTTGACCTGGCGCGTTGGGAGCAAGCAATGCGTGGGCGGTGGCGCGGCGGTTGAGGTTGAACTCAAGTACCGCTGGGTGGGCTGAATGGGAGAATGCCTGCGCTGCCGCTTAACATGCAGGCCCTGGTCCATTTGGAGACCGCCTGAACCGTGCAGTCCTGACAATTTGGAACCCTGCCCAGACTTCGACCATGCGGCCGCTGGCAGATGGGGAATTCCATGAACGGGGAGCCTTCTCGGTCCGCGCTCGTGTGGTGCGTGAAGTGTCGCTGGCCGTGGTGCTGACCACTCTCCGCCCCCCAGAACAAAGACCCAAACGACCATCGACCGGGTGCACAAAGAAACCACGTCCTGTACGCCGCCGATCCCTGGACGTCACCTCTCGCTGACGGCCCGATCTGGCGCCCTTGCCTCTTGGCCTTGACATGTTCTACTGCACGAACTGAGATCCACCAACAAGCAGCCGGCTCGAGCTCTCGGTAGTAAATAGCGGGCCTACGCATTGCTATTCGTCAATGCGCGATACCTAGCGAACACCATCAAGCCGGATTCGTGGGCCAACGCTCATCCTCATCAACGTTGGTGTTCCTGTGGCTGGGCTCCGGGCGACGCGCGGGCGCAATCTACACTAGAGGGCAGGTGTGCCTCGCTCGAGAGCCAAAGAAAGCTCTCGTCAGCAAAAGTAGAGTCCTGTGGCGACAGGCTACGACAAGCTGCTGAGCAACCACCAGTTCCAAAGTATTTCCTTCGTATATCCGAACCCGACTAGTACCGGAAAGTTCCTCGAACCCTTCCTACAAATCCCGAGTAGCTTTCAGCCACCTCAGGGTCCTGATATATGAGGGCCCACAGCTTAGTCTTAGCCTGTGCAACAACTCCACCGACCACGGCGTACAACACGTGGTTGGAAGTGTCCTAAGCTTCTACAACTAGTCTAATCCAACAGCGCCTCGCGTTCACGTCGTTCTGGGCTTGCGGGACCTCGGGCACTCAACAGCAATACAATGCATGCAAGGCAACTTTCCCTACTGGACGGCGTTTGCTCCCGAGGGACATACATACATGAACCAACATGCGAAGTCACTGTGTCCAAGCAAAACGTCAATCTTGGAGCTGCACATACATGAAAATGTCAATAGCTTCAACCGAACCTGCATGTTGATGAACCCGGTTCGGCAAAATGTCCCGTTTCGAGATCCAGAAGGTATCGTCGCCGACCCGTGGGAGCTCTGTATTGACCTGTTTCCTAAAGTGAAGTCGAGTGGTACGGCCGCGACTCCACAAGCGGCCGATTTTCTACTTCTGGAACATGCGCACCATCTAGCTCTATAGACGGTCGGCTCAGCGAACCTCAAAGACCCTCTTAGCACCCAAACATCGCGGTCACCGAGTGACAAGTTTAACCGCGCAACAAATTTTATAGCAACAGCAGGGATTCGTGGCGATTTGTGAATTCATGCAAGCAGCAATCTGTTTTGCGTCGACGACCTAGGTAAAAGGCAACGCAATATTGATTGTAGAACCAGTAACAGCAGTGGCATTATTCAGGACACGACTCATTCTCCTCCAACAACGCTGGTATTTGACGTCGTGAATCCACTAACTTGGGAACGATCGCCAGATCCTTGCTGACCGGCGTAATGGAGATTCACATGTCAAAGTTGCTCTCTGAAACAAAGAGCACATATTCGACACGGAATTAACGTAGATATACTACTGTGGTACAACTTTCTACTTGGACAGAGAGCGAACAACGTCCGCTACCTGTTTACCGGTTGTATATAACAGCGCATGCGAAGACAAGATTGCTGGATATCGGGAGCTGCTCATCCCCCACGCTTCTTCCTCGTTGGGAGCAAAAGGCCTCCTGCAGGTATATCCTTGCTCATGCAAGCCTCGCAAGCCACTTGCATCTGACTTGCATAAACTAGCAGGGATATAAAGCCTAGATCAACTACTAACCCGACACAATCCGCTCTAACCTTAGTTTCTTGAAAGCTCCGCCCGTACTGCTGACTGCCATACGCCATGGACGCAGAATTCAGGACAACACACTGCACCTGCAGCAGTTTTTTCTCTTCTGCCCTCGAGAATTCTGATCTCATATATTCGCCCCAGGAACTCCGACATCGCGTTTTTCAGAACTCCTGGGAACCGCGGAAAAGCGTGCTGAAATGCGCCATGTCCGGACAGCGCTATACCAAAATTCGACGGAAGTATTAGGCCGTCGGAACCGTACAACGTACAGCTAATCATCCACAACCCCAGCTGCATACGACTGCTTACCTCTTTTGAGCAAGGCGAAACAGCTGTGGAGAAGGTTTGGCTGTCAGAACCATGAGACCCGCGCGGGATGTAGTGGGGGTAGAGTACGTGATTCATTTAGGCGTCGTATAGGAATATGCGCAAACAGGCCCCTTGACACCGCCTTCTTCACCGATCAGTGGGTGGGTTCGAGGTGGGTTAACCATCGACGGGAAGACTGTGGGCAGGAACGGGAGTGAAATTGCTCGTGTGCTTCGTGCTTGCGTTGGTGTGGAGGCTCGCGTGCTTTGATTCCAGTTTCTCTCCCAGACAACCGTCAGCCTCGGCCGGTGAGGATGTCACCCCAAACCTCCATGGCGACTACTGCCCTCCGCGGAGCAGTGTCAGGCGGCTGTTACTAGGGTATGCTTTGGGTTGAAGCCTCGTGTTGCATACGTAGTGGATGTTTGCGTGTGTTGATGAAGGCCGGACGGCTAGTTCTGATTCATCCATGGCGGCAAGAGGCCGACAACATGAGTGCAATGCACATCACCACATATGAGAAGCTCTCATAAGCCATTCTCATCATCCCGCCACCTCAATCGGCCAAAGTAAAGTCGTGATCCTCATAGCCAGTCTTGGCATCCATGGTGGAAGGTCCAGCGAAACAACAGCGGTACGGCGAGGACAAGCGGGAATCGGATCGAGTATATCGGCACGGAACCATCAACATTTCATCAATCTACGAGCGGAACCATCCATCTACTTATACTACAGCCGCTCAGGCGCTTCTGCGGTGAGACCATTATCGGTTATCATTGCGCGATTGATAACGACATCCTTAGTGGTCCTCACGTTCAACACACGTCCCCCTTCCAGCACATAATCTTTACGCACATCCCCAAAGTCACCAATAGCAGGTTGTAGTTTCCCTTTTCAGCTTTGGGGGTTCACTAAGCCTCGAGCTTCCTATCGCGGAGCAGTGAAACAGAGATAACTTGATAGCTTATCTAAGACGCGCGGCTGTGCGGATTCTCGGAAGCATCAACCGCAGGCGCAAAATGGATAGCAGCGACAAGGCTAGCGAATCAAGTTGGCTGAGGAAGGAGCGGACCCTGCTCCGCGTGAGATGCCTTGGGGCTGGAGATGCGATGCTTTGATGCCTTTTGGGACTGTGCAGCAATTGCAACTCCTGTGACAGTAACGCTCAGATGGCCGACGGCCACGTCAAGAAATAAACATGCTTCAATTGGAGAGGTGAGTGATGGCGATCCAGGTATTCATTGCTTTGCCCCCACTGAGCTGCAGATAAGTCGTCGGGCTACAAGTACCACGATACGCTGAGGCACTAATGGATATCTAGCTGCTCCTTTCGTGGAGTACGCTATATTGTGACAACGGCCAGGTCCGCCAACTGTGGTCTTGAGACTGCTGATAGCCTTTGACTTTGCGCACTTCTGCTATCACCGCAAATCTTGCCGTGCTAGTATCGGCTTTTTTGTACAAACAGCGCTCTGGTGTCCTATCTCCCTAGATGTCGTGTCTTCCGAGGTTGCTGATACGATATCGCCCGGTCGCTTGTGAGCTTCGCTGGCTATCAATCGCGAAGCATGTGTATCGCAGCGCTCCGCAGCCTCACTTGTCCCCCTCCCTTGCACCATCCTTCGCCTTATCGTCAACGCCGCCGCCTCCCTTGACCGTCTCTTCTCCCAGGACTTTACTCGCTGCCATGAACCTATCGAACAGTCATTAGCCTCTTAATATCCCATTATATATCACCTCCCCACTCTCTTCAAGCTACCGAGACATTGAGCCTTACATTGCGCCCGCATATCCACCCAGTCCGCGCATATCCTGCGCCTGGCCCGCCGTCATACGCATCAAGCTCTCGAGATCCGCCATGTTCGCCGTCAATTGCGCCAGCTGCGCCTGAAGGTGTGACAGTTGCCGCGGTTTTTGCGAGGGGACGGTGCTGAGGCGTGACGAGGGTTGGGTGCGCGGGAGATTCGACATTGCGAGAAGCTGCTTCGCGAAGCCGCGCGTAGGATAAGCGGTAGAGGAGGGTAAGAGGAGTTTGTGGTGTTGGTTGGTTTGTTGATTGTTGTTCGGGGCCAAAGTGGGGACGCGTCGAGGGACTCCCGCGGCGAACGGGCTTGGCAATTGGGCTCTCTATTCTCGGCTTTTCCATCTCGACTTCATCATCGACCACGGTATCGCTGCCGCTTGCCATTGATTATCTACAGTTTCACCCGTTATAAGACTACTTATCTACCATGGCGACCCAGCAAGCTGTTCGTCGATGGATCATGACGGGTGCAGTCGCTGCTGTTACCATCACCGGAACCCTCTATGGAGCTGGATTGAAGGGCCAGCAGGAGATTACGCAGGTGCGTAACGATCATTTCTATCATCAATTTGCCTTCCGTGGACAATCGGCATATGCTTTCGACTGTTTCGTCTTGCAGCTGCACATCTGCTTCATCGTCGTAACACATTTGTTGACCTCCTTGCAGAAGAAGAAACAAATACTAGAAGCCACTCCAGGAGAAAAGATCGCCCAACTCGAATCCGCACGCGCCGATCTCGTCCTGAAGAAGACCGAGATGGAAAGGAAAATAGCGGCGTTTACTGAACGTCGTCGGGAGGAGGAGCAAGAAAAGGCACATAAAAAGTGAAGGCAGGGAATCATCTTACGTTCGCATCAACGCTTGCATTTGGCATGCGCTATCAAAGAGCGCCATTCCCCGGAACGTACAGGTTGAGGCTGGAGCATAAGCTGCCAGGATATCAGCGATTGTCAACCTCGCAACGAATGTTCTACGAACACACCCTGTGACCGGGCGATATGAGCGAATATCAGAAACGAAAGAGGGGGTAGAAAAAGCGTGCCGAGGACCAATACTGTTCCCGGGTCTACTGTCGCACCTCCGTTGTGCTTACCTACAATACTTGGAGTAATGCACCAAACAGTTCTGGCATTGTATTGGACGAACCTCCGACCATTATATGATATCTCTCGGACGCCAAACATATACCAATTATGAGCCTCTGCCACGCAAGTCAGTGTGTGCTCGAAATCTGCCTGGAAGCACGCCATTATTAGACAGCGAAGCGTTCGATATCTATGGATGTTCTATTCGTCGCAATAGAATTATCGGGATCACTCCATCCTCACCCTACACTGGCATCAGAGTGAAGCAGGTTTCGCAGAGCGGTGATTTTCGGTATGATCAAAGCCTGCTTCCGCGGCTGCACCAAAGCACGTACTATGCACGCTGTATCCCGGATGGCACAAAGCATAGCCACCAGGCCTGCAGCACCTTGCAGGCGCACCTTTCTGAAACCACTATACAATTCAACATGCATTTACGTCATGTTTTTGGTATCTAATCTTTGTGCCCCACCAGGCTGCTTAGCAGTGTTCCTTCGCTCCGCTTAGCCCGATACGAAGCGCTCGCATGCAGGTGACGCCACTTTTCCTTATAGCCGAGCTATACTACTGTACGGACTGCAGGGACGCAACGATCGGCTCTTGAACATATGTAATCACTCGTATTCCAAGCAGTGGGCTTTGAACTTGTCTAGGAGGAATGCGAGTCAATGCCCGACGACGATCGACGCTACTATCGGTTATTCCCGGCCGATATATCCCCGTAGGGAGATCAAGAGTCATCGGTTTCTAAGACAATCAAGACATGTCACGTCTGTGACGCTCAGCTCGCCGATTCACAGCGTTGGTTGATGGTGAAGGTGCTGTTATCGAAGCACTTTGGTCTTCCGGAGTTTACATCATTCCCGGCGACTCACTTCAGAGTAGGTTCACATCGTCGAGAACATACACAATTCTAAGTATGCATGACCCACTGGCTCGTTGATCTCGTTACCTAGGAGTGAAATCCAGCCATTTGTGGTCCAATATTTCAAGAAGCTTTACCAGCACCTAGGGAAGCCCTCAAACGGGCCATCTTGCTATGGGTTCACTCTTTTGAGTGACGGGAACTATGATTGAGGATTTCCTGACTGCCGAGCTTTGGCGCACTCAGCATCACGGAAGACGCAGCCACAACATAGCGAACCTAGACCCTATCACATAAACTCTACGTCCAACTCCTCTGTTGTCTCGACCAATCGTGGAGCTCGCACCCATCGCCAATCGCCAATCTCACTCGGTCTTCTCCTCATTAGACTTCTCCCCTTCTTCCTTGCACACGTTGCTATCCTTGCCGTACACCATCGCGCCACTGACAGCGCCAACCGCTCCCAAAACCCCATTAACCATCCCAGCGGCAGTTCCTCCCATCGCAGCACTCTGCGCGATCGCAAATGTGCTTCCAGCAACGACGTTTCCTATGCCTGCCTGTATGCCTGCCGCGACAGAGCCTATCACGTATAATCTTAGCGGTGTTCCATTGACAAACGAAAGAAAGAGATGGAAAGAGCGTGTCTTGTATTGAAACATACCAGCAGTAACTCCTCCAGCAGTCCAGCCAGCAGCACTAAGCGCGAGGGGCCAGCCGACTATCGCCGCTGCGGTACCACCGAGAATCCACGCAGCTCGGGGAACGTGAACAGATGAGGTAGTGATGCTCATCATCATGCGCGGCTCTCCGATGCGTGTTCCGAAGTAGGAGCTGGACCAAGGTTTTCCGATAACTATGGTGTTCGTTGTATGGAATGTAGAGTTTGCAGAGGCTCGTTGGAGGAAGGTCTAGGAGGCGCGAGTTGGACACGAAGGTAATATTGGATTGAGTGTTTTGGCTGAACTGAAAAGGATTCTAACCGTTTCTCATAAATCAACAAATAAGAGAGTAGGCTGTGGTGAAGTGAAAGTGAGCATATCAATCGCCTTTCACTCTGCGTCTAAGAATTAGGTCCTAATTTGACCCAGTTATAGTATCTTGGTATGGTACAAATCTATGTAGAGCTATCGTGTGGATCCATGCGCAAGATACGGCTCGGTCTAGCATAGGTCATTCATCTCACCTTCACCTTCACAAAATCTATGTCGCCCGCCTTCCACTGCTTTCCGTGTGGCCGGAGGAACGTTGGCCCTGGCACCATTAAGCTCAAAACACGCGCGCCCTCGCTGTCCTGTTTTGCTCTCCACATACACCACCCACACCACTGCGCTTTTTTCGAGCTCAGTATCGTCATGGGCGAACCACCCGACAAAAAGCTGCATTACAACGGCTTGCCCTACCACCATCCGGCCACTATCCATACGACCGAGGAGCTCGCGGGATGGTACACCTCTTGTGGCATTTTACCGGGCCACCAACGCTGCCTTGAATGCGGCGATGAGGCAGATGAGGAGCACCGCCTTAACTGGCTTTCAAAGTGCGATAGATTGTGTATCCTTTGTGGTACTGGCAGGGGCAGAAAGGTCGAGCATTTTGGCAAGGTATGAAACCCTCTGACATCCAGTAACACCAGCTGACATACAGTCTAGGCCTGCCCGCAGATGGAGATGACGTACCCGACCTTCTTCACTCCCCAGTTCTGGGCAGCACATGCCGGTGTGGCATTGCACCCTTGGGATCCCGAGTTTGAAGCGACGTACAAGAAAGTGTGCGACAGCCTCTCCCGCGCCACAGGCGGCGCTGGAGAGCGTGGTCGGCAGCACTCTCAAGGTGAAGGAGCACGGCTCAAGTCCACCTAGGGCAAGGCCAGAGCAGAGGACCCAGCCATTGCGAAGCTTGAGGCTCAATCAGAGCAGCTTCGTGCTCAACTTGATGAGCTAAAGCGCAAGCGCAGTCGTAGCACCACTCGCAGTGTCTCGCCCACGGCACCCGAGAGATACAAGGGCTCGTGCCATATATGCGGCGAAGCAGGGCACAAGGCTTTCAGGTGTCCGAAGAAGGACACGTGCCTGAACTGCGGCCGAGACGGTCACTGGGCTGATGATTGCCCCGACCGTGGCAAGTGCTTCAACTGTCATAAGCGTGGCCACCACGCAGACCAGTGTCCCAATAGGACGAGGGCTCGACGCTCGCCAGTGTCCGAGACAGCACAGGCAAACACGACCCCTACCTTGGCGTCACTCGGCCTGAAGAGTCCTGCAGAGAGGATGCGAGAGTACAGGGCACAGTATAAGAAGCAGAAGAAGTCCAATCAAATGGACGTTGATTCTGCCAATGTCACTCCGGCTCCAGCTGAGCATACGGAAGCCGCGCAAGATGCGCCAGCAGACATGGAGGCTTTGCGCCAGGCATTGAGCGAGGCTCAGGCAAAGCTTGGGGCCGTAGAGCAAGAAAAGCTTGCTGCTGAGAAGAAGGCGAGATCACTCGCAGAGAAGCTGAAGAACATCGTCGCCGCCCTCGGCACAGATGATGAGAAGGTGTCGGTCGATCAGAATAGTCCTGAAAAGGACAGAGAGCCACAGTCGTCGGTGGAAGAAGAGCGCCTCAACCGCGCAGGCTTCATTAAGGCGGAGCCAACTGCATAGTATGGCGAAGGAATGTTTGTTTTTGTTTTATAATGTATATATAATCAACATGTTCGGTCTTCGGGCCACGACTACTACATCTCACGTGCCTCCTCTCTCGTTTCTGTGACCACCTGCGATGATGTGTCGACAAACACAGCAGTGTCAATGACGAAATCATGAACAGTCACACTGCGATTGCACTGACGCACAATGACTCCCACCTGTCTCTGCGGTTATCTCACCCGGCGCGAAAAATGTTCTTTCTAACATGGCAAAGAACCTCGCACTAGAAACTCAAAGTAAACCCACACGCAAAGAAGCACCCCCAAGTTACCCCTACATCTTCCGACGAATTTTCCTCTGCGGCCACCCCGACGAGTTCATCGAAGTATCGCGATTGCCAAACCACGAGCGCCTCACGCATACCCTGATAACTTGGAGCGACTACGAGCAGTGGGCTAGAGAGCGGACGAGCAGGCAGATGTACACACTCGAGCGGTGCCGGCGTTGCGCAACCGAATACCGCGAGAAGCACTGTGGTTCTCTCGAAGGAATCACCAAGAGAGCTAGTATGAGGTCGATAGCAGCGTATCAAGGGGAAAGTGTGGGTCTGGATCAGGTTGCGAGTCGAATGAAGAATGGATTCGAGCGTGTATTGACGCGGCTGGAGAAGGGGAAGAGTGGCGGGCACAAGATTGTGCCTCATGCACGAGTTCCTGAATCAGAGCACGAAGAGGACTGGCAGCTTATTGAGGGACCGGGTGGTAGCGTCTACGGGAGGGCGTTGAGATTCGTTGGCAGGCCTAGTGAGCTGCAACGAGAGTCAAGGGAAGTTGAGAGTTCCACCAGCCCTCTGCAAATGCGCGGTGGTGGTCCCGAGAGTCTGAATGCTTCAGGCAATCTCGGTGTCCTACAGACATATCATCAGCGGAAGGACAGTGGGTTTGAGAGTCATAGGAGCAATGTCCACTCAGTGAACAGTGAAGTACAAGTGCCGATAGAAGAGGTGGAACGACAGGAAGCCGGCGGTGGGAGCATTTTCCAGGAGACCCTGTCACAGGTACACGACGAGGCGAGGCATTGCGAGGATTATCTTGACGTGGACCCGGACCTAAGTCTTTCGAGGTTTTCTTCCTGTTCATCCGACGCTTCCCACAAGACAAAACCGTGGTGGAAGAGAGCCAAGCCGCGCGAGGATCGTCAACAGGGGCCAAATCCACAAGTTCATCTTCTTGAACGCAAGAATACTTTCAAAATCTGGAAGAAACATAGCAAGAAGGCATCCACAGGCAGCGACGAAACAAAACGACAACCAGGAAACGCTCATGACCTACCATGCGAGTGTCTGACAACCTATGAAAAGAGCATGCAAAAGTCTGTGGGGAGCTTCAAGTCAGCACGCCGTAGCATTGCCAGGTTTAGTGGTTCGAGTGAAGGAAAGGCCTCGGTGTTGAGTCATAACGATCAGCGAACGTCTACAACAAGTATTGCGGAGGGTGTTGGATCTAGACAATCTTTCTCGTCGCTGGATACCCACAAATGCTTGCCACCGCTGCCAATAGCGCAGCGCCCTCAATATCAGGAGACAGAGCTCAGTTTCGAACAGGATATGCTGTCGAATTCAGCAGAATTTCAGTCTGAAGGGATGTCCTGGGATAAAATGGATGATTTAGCTTGAGATAACGGCTTTTGAAATGAAGCCACAGGGCTGGTCTTATATCGCTGAGTAGTCCCTAATATAATTTATTTGAGTACAATCCTTATCTCACTGCTTCAGTACCCTCCTGACTGCGTGGAGAATTGTGGAGGTGCGCAAGCGTTATCGATACCGCTGACCCCTGCCGCCGATAGGAGCGTCATATCTTTTTCTCAAGCGCAAACAGTCACAACATCAACACCCAACCTTCTCTCACCTCAAATCAAGATGGCGTCCGAAAAGAAAGTAGCCGA
This sequence comes from Parafenestella ontariensis, assembly GCA_021596325.1. Taxonomy (NCBI): domain Eukaryota; kingdom Fungi; phylum Ascomycota; class Dothideomycetes; order Pleosporales; family Cucurbitariaceae; genus Parafenestella; species Parafenestella ontariensis. Next base: position 289,097 of record JAKGDA010000025.1, read on the forward strand.
GAACATGCTGTGGGGAGGTCGCTTCACCCGTACGTCTTCTTGGCGGCTCAATTGAACGCTCTGTCTTTCCACGGCTTCATGCTAACAATTGCGCAGAGGGCCTCGACCCTGTCATGGAACAGTACAATGCCTCCCTCCCATACGACCGCCTATTCTACGCAGAAGATATCGCCGGCTCGATCGCATTCGCTCGCGCCAACAAGAACAACGGCATCCTCACCGCCGATGAGTTCGCTGCGATTGAGAAGGGCTTCGCACAGATTAAGGAAGAATGGGCGTCAAATAGCTTTGAAGTCAAAGCGAATGACGAGGACATTCACACAGCTAATGAGAGGAGGCTGAGTGAGATCATTGGCAAAGACATTGGCGGAAAGCTACACACTGGACGAAGCAGGAATGAGCAAGTCGCAACCGATATGCGATTGTGGTTGAGGGAGCAACTGCGGACATTGGAGGGCTACCTGAAGCTCTTGATCCAGACTTCTGTACAGCGAGCAGAGGCTGAGATCGACGTCCTGATGCCTGGCTACACGCATCTCCAGAAAGCCCAGCCAGTCCGCTGGTCACACTGGATCCTCTCCCACGCGACCGCCTTCGCTTCCGAACTCGAGCGCCTGCGAGAAGTCATTAAACGAGTCAACCGCTCCCCGCTCGGCTGCGGCGCACTCGCTGGCAACCCTTTTAACATCGACCGCGCCGCCATGGCCGAAGAACTCGGCTTTGAAGGCTTGCTCTCAAACTCGCTCAACGCGGTTGGAGACCGAGATTTCGTCTTCGAGACTCTACAATGGGGCTCAAGCTTCATGCTCAAGATGTCTCGCTGGGCCGAAGACTTGATCATCTACTCCAGTCTTGAGTTTGGTTTCGTGCGACTAGCGGATGCATACTCCACGGGAAGCTCGCTCATGCCGCAAAAGAAGAACGCAGATTCGCTGGAGCTGATTCGCGGAAAGAGCGGCCGCGCGTTCGGGCATATGGCTGGTTTGTACGTCACTATCAAGGGTCTGCCGACAACGTACAACAAGGACCTCCAGGAATCGGTCGAGCCGCTGATCGACCACATCAAGACCGTCAGCGATTCCATTCAGATTGCCACCGGCGTCCTGTCTACCCTCTCTATCAACGCAGAGAAGATGCACGCCGCTTTGGCACCTGAGATGCTTGCTACCGAGTTCGCAGACTACCTCGTCAGGAAAGGCGTGCCATTCCGTGAGGGTCACCACATCTCGGGCCGTGTCGTGGCGCTAGCAGAGAACGAAAACGTGCCTATGGACAAGCTGAGCCTGGAGCAGCTGAAGGGCATTGACTCTAGGCTAGGTGACGATGTTGTTGAGTGTTTGGACTATGAGCGAGCGGTAGAGCTGAAGAACGCCACGGGTGGTACAAGCAAGAGCGCTGTTTTGGAGCAGGTCCAGATCTTGAAGAAGATACTTCAGTAGGTGCGCGAGGAGCCACAGGAGACATTTGTTGAATACAAGGTACGGCGTTAGGATGGAACGATCTTACGTTTCACATGATAGACATGAGAAGACAAAATCTACTTTCGCAAGGAATGATAATTCGAGCAGCGACGCGCTTTTTGTAGTTTGGATGACTAATCGCAGACTCACCATCGAAACCTGATCTGGTGCCTCCTCCATCTTACACTCTTACAATCGCTTACTATGATAACGCCTCCCCATGCGGTACTGGTGAAGTCAGCAGAACGCCAATTCCATGCAAAGTTGCGAGTGCACCTCCGAGTAGCTCTTGGAGGCTCCTTCCCCAAGCACCGAGGGAAACTACGATGCACGTCGATAATACAGACACCGACTATTCTTCTCACTTCATCTTTAATCTGGTTCGCCCTCTCTTCTCAATTACCAAAACTCCGTCTCACCGTCTGCGATACTTGGATTCAGCATCTTGACCGGCTCCTCCATATCGACCCACCCCATGTATGGCTTACTCGCGCCAAACCCTGCGAATCTCTGTATGTCTACTGGCAACTCTCGAATCTTGTTTGAATCGTTCGCCAGGTACTGGTTCTCCTCCTGCCGCAAATAGCCACGGGTAGCAAACGCCGCATACACCAGCCGCTCTTCATCCGCCGTTGTATTCGCTCCTGCGCCGTGGTAGACGCCGCCAAGCATAAAGAAAGCATCTCCAGGCATCATCTCAGCATGTGCAAACTTCTCGGGTGAGCCGGTATAGGAGGGCGGGGGTATGGCGGAGTAATCCCAGAGGTGACTGCCTGGTACGATTCTCGTTGCGCCGTTTTCCTTCGTGCACGGCTTGCCAGCAACAAAAAGACAGAGCATGGTATCTCGGCCTAGATGGTGTGCAGACGCTGCACTGTGTTGAGTGTGATAAATGTCGTCATCGCGATGGAGCCCTTGCGCTTGCGTCCCGGGTCCGACGGAGAAGGTCACTGTCGTGCTTAGTTGTGGTGAGCTGACACTGGTTCGAGCTTCATCGCCATGCTTGATGATAGTCAGCGTCGACCCCTTTATTATCATCATCACGAGGTTGACATACCCATGAATTCGTCAGCCGACTTGCGAGGAAATGGTCACAGACACGATGCCAGGTCTTATTTCCAGCGACCGATAATGCGTAGGTGCGAGACTTGCTCAGGAGTCCCGTCACCATCTTCGTGGACGAAGGTACGAAGTCCTCACGCTTAGCATCCGCCTTATGTGTGGTCTTGATGAACGGCCGTATCTCTTTTTCCATCATATCCAGCGTGTTTTGCGCATACATGCCGCGAACGAGACAGCCTCCCGATAGCTTTAAGCTGCGTATAATGTCGGCAATGAAATCATCTTCTCGTTGGTATTTTGAGCAAGTAAGGTCAGCGATCTTGGGCGAAGCTGTCTCCATCGATGTGGGTCGTTTAGTGAAGACGCGCCTGTTCGAATCCGAGACTGCGTCGTAAAGTAGGCCTGGAGCCATGATGAGAGAAAGATGTAGGTTTCAGGAGCAAGAGGTTTTGAGATCAATAAAGCAACTCAAGGGAATCAGATTATGCGAAGCAGTTTTTAACGATCGACAATCGCAGGAAGCTTCGTCCTATATGTCCACGAGCTCAGGTATGCACAAAAGAACATAATCTCGCGAAGCTGTCGTTTGAGTTTGCCAATACATTACCTCGAGACCATGTCTATTGCAACAGCGCAGGTACAAAAGCCACACTTCTCGGTCTAGGCCCTCCTTCAGCTGTTTCCCAAGCTCGCGTCGCCCAGCAATGTATATCCACCGCTCCCCTATTCTTGTTAAGTCGACTTCGAGACATAAGGCTGTTGTGGCTTGACATCGCGAAGCTGCCTCTCCACCGCTAGAAAATGGCGGAGCTGAACAGCCTTGCCTGGCGCGCGCTTTCCTCAGCTTCGACGCCACCACCGCCACGATCTTGCTTTTTACTCGCTAGGCACAAACTTTCCGATCCCCATGGGCCTAAACTGGAAATCTCGGGACTCGGTTAAATGACTCGATGTACTGGATGGATATCGTGCTCAGGAGAGAGCATTAGGAAGAGTACACAGGCCTACGCGAAACACCTATTTCAAGACCAAATTTGGGTCTGGACTCTTCTCGAATTAACACGGGCGCTCATTATATTAACTGCTGGTCGAGCTGTACAACGCCCGATAGTCCTAGCTTGACTTCGCGTCTTGTTCCAAATAGGGCCGATTTGGCAACGCGTTGCCGACTTGAGCGTCAAAAAGCCACTCGACACAGCTGAGACCGTCCCCCGTTGGGTCACGATGCTTTCGTTGGCAACCCGGAGCGGCCTTCTATAGCCGCCACGATGTGTCAACATCGCTCACGTCCGTCAATATTGACACTTCAGCTTGCGCACAGAATTCGTTGCAATATTGGCGTATCCAGGAGACCTTCGCTATGACTTCGACTTCCTTCCACAGTATATTGGATCATCTTCTCTCATTTTTTAGTCTCAGTCCTTGAGTTCTTTGTCCCATCATTCACTATGATTTCTTCTTCACGATTTGCAGCTTTCAGAAGCTCTAAGCCTTTGATCCTATTCACCATATGTATGGCTATGTTTTCTGATGGCTTTACTTACGGCATTGTCACGCCGGTCATTCCTTTCCTTCTACAAAACAAGAATCTCTTAATCCATGATAATGGTATGCTATCCTTGAACTTCATCCGAGCCATCAACATGTCGACTCACCATTTATAGTACAACTCACCACGTCTCTTCTTATTGCGGCATTCTCCATGGCTCATTTCTTCGGCGCTCGTAAGTCCTCCTCGGTGATTTACTTACTTCCTCCCGTGTTTACTAACCGCTCATAGCCCTCTGCGCATGGTATGTGGACCGCGCCCAAAGTCGACGAATACCATGGTACTTTGGCATCATTCTCATCATCACTGGAAGTGTTCTCTTCGGCCTTTCCACTAACATCGCTATGTTGATGTGCAGTCGTGTCCTTCATGGCCTCTCTTCATCCATCTTGTACACGGTCGGCTTAGCAGTCTTAGTGGACACTATCGGAAAAGATGAGGTTGGACAGTGGATGGGTACGGCGATGAGCTGCAACAACGTCGGTATCATTATAAGCCCGCTTCTCGGTGGGATCGTGTACGACAAGGTGGGAAAGATAGCAGTATTCGCCATCATGGTGGGACTCGGCGCCATCGATATTGTCCTGCGAACATTAATGAAAGAGCCAACGCGGGAGACAAGGTTGTTCATGAAGAGCGCCAACAGCTCTGGATCACTCGAAATGGAACACGGAGAGAAAGAAAAGAAGACTCAAATTAATATCACCGTTCTACCGTCTACGGCAGAGAGCACATCAGAAAGCACCTCGGACTCCCCCAGGGTCCGCCGCCTCCCCGGTATTCTAGCCCTCCTCCGGCAGCCACGTCTCCTAGCCGCTATGTTCGGCGTTTTCATCAATGAAACGGTCATTGCATCACTTTGCGCCACACTCCCACTGTTTGTCCACTCCACGTTCCACTGGACAGCCCTACCAGCAGGCCTTCTCTTCCTATGCATCGCCATCCCCACGTTCGGCGGACCACTTGCGGGCGCACTATCCGATCGCTTTGGAGCGCGATGGATCGCCGTATCAGGCTTCACGCTGACCGCTCCGATTCTCATCCTGCTCAGACTAGTACAGCAGGACAGTCTAGAGCACAAGGTTCTTCTCTGTGGGCTGCTCACCTTGGCTGGAGCAGCGCTGACACTCTTCCTCGCGCCTCTTGGTGCAGAGTGCTCTTTTGTGGCAGAAGAGGCGTCTGAGCAAATGGGGTGTGATTTGTACGCCAGCAGCTTTTCACTGATGAACTGCTCTCTCGCTTCGGCGGGACTCTTGGGGCCGTTGGCTGCTGGCGGGCTGATGGACGCTGTAGGGTGGAAGTGGATGATTGTCGCATTGGGGTGCTTTTGTGCGATGGGTATCGGTCCTTGTGCTTTGGTGACGAGGAATCAACGGGCTGTTAAGAATGTTGAGGATGATAGTAGTAGTCGCGCTTAACAACGTGCAAACATCATGTCATTATACGTTACAATAGAACATCAACGCCCGCAAATGCAACCAGTGTCCCGTAAACCGAGGGTATCAACTGAGAAAGCCGCGTCGCTCTGATACCATGCACGCATCACACAACGCCCGCCACCGCACCCACAACCCCCAAGCCCAGCATCAACCCCATCCCCCAACCCATCCCATACCTCACGCTCAACCTCCCACCTGCATTACTATACCCCTGGTTCGAATCCTTGCGCACATTCCCCACGTTGAAGCACTCGAACATCGATAGACCCCTCTCGTATTCGCTGAGCTTCTCCGTTAGACACGTCCTCACGTTATCCGGGCTGTTGGTAGTGCAGTATTGAAAGCAGCCGTCGTCGTCTTCTAAGTTGGAGTCGGCGCTTGGATCCGAGTAGGTTGCGATGGCGTTGATGTGGCCGTTGCAGCAGGCGTCGAGGATCGAGGAGTTGGAGCCCCCGATGGGGACGGCGCAGGAGGCGAGAGGCGTGGGAGGGGCGGGGATCTGGGTGAAGGGTTGGCAGGACATTATGGTGTCTCGGTGTAGAAGATGGAAGGTGATTGTCGGTTTGATTGAGTTTGTTTGGGATGAAGAGAGTTCGGTATTCGGGTCGACGATGAATTATGACACGGCTTGCGTGCTCGAAATGGATATTATCGAAGAAGAGATAAACCCGTATAATTTGGTGAAAACGCCGGTGCAATGCAGATGCTCGAAATTGACAGTATTGAAGGTACGTCAAGAAAAATGCTCGGTGCGTTCACAGAACGCTCTCGAAGCAATAACGAAACGAAGAATAGCGTAAAAGAAAGGAAATCAGGGCTACAGAAACTTGTTCGTTCTCACGAATTTCTCCTTCATATGAATAGAACCATTCTATGTATATCTCAGGTCCGCAGTTCGGCCAGCGCGAGATCTTGCACTAAGCGCCGGCAGCTTGGCTGTGCCACACACATGGTTGGTCCGCGACGATCGAGAAACCACACGCTAGAACGTGTTGCAGATCCGAAACCAGATGTTCTGTCGTGTTTGAAACGTGGATGGCATGACTCGTTTATGCACTTGTCTTCGTGCGGTGGAGGATGATGGCGAGAGCGACGTGGATAAAAGTTTCACGTGATCGGCTCTCTGCAGAGTTGGCCTCTTGTTTCTTTGTGATATGACAGCAAGGTATTCGACGGTATCGTCTTGCGATGAGAGAATTGGCAGGGTTGGCTCAGTTCGTGGATATGCATGCCGGATTTGTTGGTGTTTAGGTACGCTATTACGGGTGCAAACGCTCTCAACGACCGACTCCAGGACACAGAGCATCGAGGACTCTACATCTGCAGCGGTTTATTCGTGCGATGGGTAGTTTAACTATTGGCTCGCCCGCTTTCATATCTGTTGCTATAATTGGCGCCTACCATGCGCGCATTGGTAGCAGGCCTATCTGATACACGTTGGCTACGCGCGATAACGTCTCCAGGATATTTGTATGCCGTGCTACCAACAGACCCACCACTCCACCGAGTGTGTTCGATATCGTCTTTCGTTCCAAGTTTACAATTCGACTACTCCGCGTCACTGTCCTCTTCGTCTTCATGCGCTGCGGCCCATGGGCTTCTCTTTCGTAAGGACACTCCACGCTTCTCCAGCACGAACGGGATCGGCACTAGGCAGACAGCTATGGCCATCAGTACCAGGCTCGCAGTTCTCGTGCCAGTACTTAGAAACATGCGTCGGCCAATGAGCGGGAAACCAGCTCCAGCCAGGTTCCGGACTAGTCCAATGCCGGCAAGGGCAGATGCTGAGTAGGTCTTGTAGGCGTCCTCGGTGTATGTCAGGGTCATGAGGACTATAGGTTACAGTTAGCGAAGTAATAGAAGTAGGTACTTCGCGTGGGTCTGACTTACTGAGGGTATAGAAACTCCACCCCCAAAAGGCGCTAGCAAGCACCGGAAAGAAGGGATGAATGTTCGGTGTTGCGGTCAGTGCGAAAGCAAGAAGAGATAGAGGGAGTACAACAGCAGCTAGCTTTGCATGATACACACGTGCTTCTGGAACGTCCCTGTGTCCTGCCTGAACAACTTGCCGCTGATAATGTCGTTCCTGGAAGATGTTCGTGATGAGCCCGAAACTGATGCCCAAAACGATGCCGAGGAAGCAAACTCCGACGCCAATGGTACCGAAGCCATATCCATTAGGCCCAAATATCATGTGGAAAGCTCCATTGAACAAAAATGATAGTCCATATAAGAAGCCGTTGTAAAGAGCACCGAATTGAACAATGGCCTCAGAAGCTAGAAAGCGGAATGGCCGTGCAAGTGTGGTTCCGAAAAGCTGTTTTGGTCCGCGTTGTTTCATCTCGTCCGGCACTTCGAGTTGTTCGTCGCCCGTAGCTTTGTGCAACGTTCTCGCTCTTCTTAGCAGTATCACGCTATGTCTCGTTTCACCGAGTACATAGAGAGCGCCAACCAAGACGATCCAGAAGGCAAAGCAAATGAAGAGCATGATGCGGAAAACAGCATGCCATGACCTGCCATGCGCAATGAAGCTGAACAGTACAAAGCCGGTTGGAGAGCCACCCGTGGCTGCCCACAGAAACCAACTCATGGCTGGCCCAGTATCATGATGATGGAAGAGATCCGCAATGGTTCCTCCAAAGTTCGATATCGTCGTCGAAGAGAAGTAGCCCGAGAACAGACGAAGAACCAGGAAGGGTCCAAGGCTCTCGACGTACGTGGTTCCAAGTAGCAGCAGCAGGAAGATCCCGTACGACACAATGTACACCGGCCTACGACCATAATACTCGGATAGAGGGGCTAGTGTCATGGGCCCAAATGCTAGGCCTAAAACGTACATGCTCAGACCGAGAGTTGCGACTTGGGGGGATACGCCCACATCTCGAGCAAAGTCGCCCGCCGCGGGGCTGAAGCCAGAAGCACCCCAGGACACGCTCAGATCGATGGGAATTATGGCCGCTACCATCAGCCATTTTCGAGATAGAGGCCAGTTCCGTGGGTCGTCGGGATCATTCAAGCTGAATGTTACGACGTTGGGTGATGTTTCCGGTTGTGGTAGCAGGGCCTCGGTCTCGTCCCCTCTTCCTCCTCTTTCTGTGAGGCTCATTTTAGTGCCAAGGTGACAAGCAACGCCACCGGATTTGTTGATGCCGAGTATGGCGAGAGGTTCTGAAGTTTGTCGGTGGTGTTGCGATTGAAGAGAGCGATGATAAGGTGCACGCATTACGTCATGTGCCATAATTCTGGCGCGATAGGATCAAATGACTCTGGTCCTCGTGCGCTACGGAGGCTACGCTAACTAACACGACACCTCGAGGTTATTATCGAATTCATTGCACGTATACTTCAGCATACTAGTCCTTTTAATATAGATTTGGAAGTGCATAACGGGGTGCCTCTCTACTTTACGTCGCCTTATGAGGCCTCTTGAAGAATACAATGCACCCCGCGTTCTTGTTTCGACAGTTTTTTGTGTATCCTAGTGGTATTCCACCCAGGCTGCATTAACAGGATACAGAGTTTAAAGATGTCGCAATTACACGACATTTCGAAAACACAATGCACAGAAATGATGGATAAGCTCCTCGCCTTCCCCAGATTCGGTGCAGTTCCTACCGAGACCCAGGTCCAAGCCTCACCGCAAATTACCGTCCCCTCATTACCCCAGATTCTGCGAGGATCCTCCCGTATTCCTGGAATAATTTTCCCGTGAGTCTGGTATAAACATCATGATGGAGGCACACTGCAACAGCAGCCCTCTTTGCGTCTCCACACTTCAAGATGCGCTTACCCAGGATTGCCGCCGCTTTCCTCCTACCAGCAGCAACACGGGCTTTCTTGAGCGCAACAGAGAACAATAGCAGCCTTACCATTGCTAATGACCGCCTTGTTGCCTCGGTGAGCAAGTCGCGCGGCTACGTCAATAAGCTCACCCTCGACGGACAGAACCTTCTGGGAAAAGAAGATGGCAATACCGGGGTCGGTCCATATCTTGACTGCGTTTGTACCCTATTGCATACTACATCTGATAATACACTGACCTCTTTAACCTAGTACTGCACCTTAGCGGGCTTCTGGACCCCGGGTCGTGGGAGTAATGTCACTTACCAGCTCTACCAGGGTACCGATTCGACAGGCAAGAAGTATGGCGGGATTAGCATGGGCGAAACATATACTCCAGAGGGACAGCGCCTGGAGCAGTACTGGTTTCTGAAAGAAGGCGAGACGGGGTTGCACACTTTCACTCGTGTCGCGTATTACAACAAGACGACGCCTTTTCTACGCAATCTTCAGGAGCTCAGGACAATGTTTAGGCCAAATCATGATCCGCCATTGTTTACCCATTTTGTCACTAACGAGGATTTTGCTGCTCCCAGGCCGGATACCGAAGGCGAGGTTGTAGTTCAGGATGCAACATGGTACTTGCCGAAAAAGGATGATCCGTATGTAAATGGCGTTGGAGACTACTTCACCAAATACACCTTTCAGGACACATGGCGAGACCACAAGGCTCACGGTATGTGGGCTGATGGAACAGGAAGCGGAAATGGCACCACTTACGGCGCATGGCTAGTACACAACACCGTAGAAACATATTTCGGCGGCCCGCTGCACTCCGACCTCGTGGTCGACGGCATAGTGTACAACTACATCTCGAGCAACCACCACGGCGACCAGACGCCTAACATCACAGACGGCTTCGATCGCACCTTCGGACCGCAGTACTACCACTTCAACAAGGGTGGCTCACTCGACGAACTGCGCAGCGACGCAGAGCAATACGGCCTAAAGCCCGAATGGAACGCAAAGTTCTACGACTCCATCGCAAAACACGTCCCAAACCTCGTCACCACCTCCGCCCGCGGAACGCTCAAAGGCAAAATCGATCTCCCCAAAGGCGCCAAAAACGCCATCGCAGTCCTCGCACAAAACAAAGTCGACTACCAAGACAACGTATTCGACACGAAGGCATACCAATACTGGTCCGACGACATCAATAAGAACGGCGAGTTCACCATCCCGCGCGTAAAAGCAGGGAAATACCGCCTCACCGTGCACGCCGAGGGAATCTTCGGCGACTTCACTCTCGACGATATCAGCATTTCCGCGACCAAGACAACATCCATACGTGCCAAATGGACGGCAGACTCGTCTGGAACCGAGCTGTGGCGCATCGGCGTGCCGGACAAGTCGTCTGGCGAATACCGCCACGGCTACGCGCAGTCTCCTACTCACCCTTTACTTACAGACGAGTATAGAATCTACTGGGCAGAATACGACTTCGTCACCGAGTTCCCCGACGGCGTTACGTTCAGGGTAGGCAAGGACGATCCTGCCACTGCGTTGAACTACGTGCATTGGAGCGTGTTTGGCGGCAAGGCGAATTATAAACGTCCTACGCCGGTGTATGATAATATTAATAACTGGACTATTCTTTTCGATACGAAAGCACATCAGTTGAAGGGGAAGAAGACGGCTACGTTTACGGTGCAGCTTGCAGGTATGTTTGACACCCATACACTCACTCCGATACTCCAATCTATAACCCTAACCCCTATGCGCGTCATTAACACTCCCAGGCGCAAAAACCGCGGCCGGCAACACCGACATCTTCAACGCCTCAGAGCCGTACTCGAACCTACCCTACACTGTCTCTGTGAATGGCGCGGACCTCTCGCCCTGGATCATCCCGTACCACCACAGCTCGTCCTGTGCCGTGCGGTCCGCAGTGACTTGTTACAACATTGCGCACAAGTTTTCATTTGATGCCAAGTTGTTGAAAGAGGGGGGGAATGCGTTTGTGCTGAGTTTACCGTTTAATGGGACGGATTATGAGAGCGCGGTGTTACCGGAGAGTGTGTATGTACAGTATGATGCGTTGAGGTTGGAGGTGAGGTGAAATGGATGTGCTGGAGTGGGTTGGAAGGTTATAGAGTAGACGTTGAGAAGATGAGGGTTGTGGAGACGGGGTGTATACCTTTAGGCATTACTATTATGGAAACATGAGTAATACTCTTTTTGTACGACGAGAGAATAAGTGGTAAATTTGGTGAACACGCCGTGATGTCTACTGGCTCTTATAGAATTGAACTACGTGATTAAGCCCACACGTCGATCAAGTCCCATCCCAAACTCCTTTCCATGCAAATAGTATACACTCTTCCCTCCCTCCCCTCTCTACGCCACTTCTTGAACCATCCTGCCGTTAAACGGGCTCTTACTCGGCGGCTGCACTGAACCTGCAAATAAGCTACCCACAGGAGCTTGCAGCCACTCATCTGGCACACCCATTTGCGTCCCCTTTGCATTCTGCACATAGCGCACGAACAGCGGGTGCGCCTTCTCAACCTCGGGCTCGTCTTCCTGGCCAGACCCGCTGATGTCTTGGATGACCCGGCGGCCGCGCTTGGGGGGCTGTTTCTTCAGGAGGCGGTTGATGGTGTCCAACTATTCAGTATTGTTAGAATATGTATGAGGGTGTGGTTTAGAGGGAACGTACCTTCTCCTCTTCGTTGCGCTTCTCACTGAGATTCTTCCGTCTTCTGGCCATTTCTGCTCTACGCATGGCATGTTCCTCGGCGGTGAGATGCTTCTTCTTCTGCGCCTCGTTGGACAGCGCCATCAGCGCGCCATCACTGTCCTCATTCACTATGGCCCTTTGCCTCTTTGTCATTTTACTCATGTCTGGCGTCTGGTCACGGCTCAAGTCCTCATCGCTGTCCATCTCGTCGTCTTCGTCATCATTCTGCGCAGCCATCTCGTCGTCTTCGTCGCCCTCAGCGTCTTCGTCTTCGCCCGCGGCGTCATCTTCTTCGCCTTCGAGGTCGGAGTCCGGATCGCTGAGCTCGTCGTCGTCGGAGGCGTCCATGGCCATTTCCTTCGCCTCGACCGAGTCTTGGGGCTTGGTGATGCTTATGGCGGGCTTGACGGGTATGCTCTTGTTTGTCGGTATGACGGCTCGTGGCGCGGGGGTGTCGTCGTCCATATCCTCATCCTCGTCGCCCTCTGCATCCATCTCGTCATCCTCGTCGCCCTCAGCATCCACATCATCCTCGTCGTCGTCGTCGTCGTCGTCGTCGTCGTCTACATCCATAGCATCGACCTCCTCTGGCTCCTCGTCGTCCTTTTCCTCATCTTCCTCGCTGTCCACTTCCCGCACTACGCGGCTACTCCGCGACGCGCGCTTGCCTGATACGATGTTCTGCCTGCTGACACCGGTCTTTGGTATGGCTCCGCTAGTAGCCTCTCTGAGCTTGCCTGGCGAGGATTTGACGGTGAGGCGGATCGACTGGCGCGTCTCTTCGGGCGAGGAGCGCTGTATGACGGCTGCGGCGGGGGACTGGTTCGCGGTGCCGCGTCGCGGGCGGGTCGCGGAGGCTGTCGGAGCGGCACTGGGAGCTGTTAGAGGGGCTGGAGCTGCGCGCGACCGAAGGCGAGGCATGTTTGGGTGTATGGTGCTCCGGCAGCAGGGTAAGCGTGGGGAGTAAGAAGGATGGCGACGGCGTCAGATAGCGGCCGTCGACGCGCAGGGATGCGCAAGCGGGCGGCCGTGTTGGTGGTGAATAAGGTGGAGAGGAGTGGCTTGATCGATGGGCTTTGTTGCCTTGGGTGGGCGCGATTGCATCGTCCGCCATGTTGTACTCCCCGCGCTGCCCTTGGCGGCAAGTGCGAGCTATGCGTCCGGCCGTCAGCCACATACATACCTGCTGCTTCCTCTGTTCGTCCACCCGTCACCTCCATCCGAATCCTCATACTCCGTGCTGAGCCGTCGCAGCCGCTTAGCCGCTCGGTCTGCCATACTGGATAGCCGTGTACGACTTGGAAATATTCAATAGATGCTATGGCGATGCAATTGGCCGTCGCAGCGGATTCATGTGTGCTGGTACCTGGCTCCATCTCAAGCTGCTGTTTCGCGGCATCTTCCCCAGAATCTGCCTAGGCTGAAAGAGGCAAGGCGCCAGTTGCACCTTCCCAACCCTCAAGCTTCTCCTACCATCAACATAGGAATGAGAAGACACTGAATTAATGCGACAGGAACCCAACGGCCCAGTTTATTCTAGCTCTCCTCCAAAGACAACGCCAAACTCCCAGTCAAACACGAATTGTAAAAACTTAACGGAAGCCCCAAGATGGGCCTTAACACAAGCCCCGTCATATCAAGTAGGTCGGAGTCATTCAGAACAGGCTGCGTTACGAATGCCACGTGTTTTCCCCTAATCCGAAAGGAGTGTCGTAGACAAAAGGCATAGGAAGAACCGGCATGTCAGTCGACGATTGACGCACCATGTTGTTCAAGACGCCAGCTGAGTCAACCATATCGTCCCACTCGTTGAGGTCAGGTAGAAACTGCGGATACGGTGCAGTCGTGTCGATTTCCCATCTCCCCGGCACAAGCAAAGAGCCTCCGTACGCGTCCACAACCTCTTGCTCGAAGATATCCGCAAAATTCTTGGGGTCATGTGAGCGCCTCAACGTATCGAGCACGACCTCAAGGCTCTTTTCGGCGACGAAACTCTTCTGTCGCATCCATTGCAGCCAGCGAACCAATTTCTTGATGGAAGGCACTATGTCTGATCCCACGCTTATGGAAAGCGGGACTCGATCCGACATGGCGAGGAGAAAGACAGTCATGGCTCTCATGATGTAATGGCAGAGGCACCACCATGGTCCGTTGCGAAATATGCGCTCGTCAGGCCGATTGGGAAGTAGCCGCGTCATGGCCTGGGCGGCTTGGATGCATTGTCGTCCGATTCCCTGGGTGACTGGGGACGGTTCATCGGAGTTGTCATTGCACCTCCGTGGACAAAGACATGGACGTGTGACCAATATCATAGAATCGAACCAGCTGAAGTGAAGCATCGAGCGCTCACGGTCGGCTATATCCGGCAGTAATAGTTCCAACTCGGAGACCAGCTTGAGAGCGCGTCCTTCTATGCTTTGCCACGGAAGAGTTGCTGCGCGGACCGAGTACAGGGACGAGAGGGCCCATTGAGAAGTGATGGAGATCTTGACGTAGAGCTGCAGATTAACCGCTAAGTCTTGACCACTCGGTCCATTTGACGGGATGCTTGGAAGCGGTACGTTGCAGTCTTGAAGTGGGATAGCCGAGGGTCGACCGGTGATGGAACTCACGAGACATTCTAGAGTACGTAGGGCCCACCAGGTTCGCGACAGCGTATCGGCTCTACTGGGCCATGTGCTACTTTCTGGGCTTCTGAGGTGGAGGCCTAGTAGAATGCCCGCGCGGAACGCGATTCCGACAGTCACCCAGGCCCTAAGATCGTAGCATTAGAATTTTCGTTATAAGGGGGGATGATGCTAAGTACTTACCTATCTACGTGGCCAGCTGCGAGATAATAAAGCGACAGCAGTCCCAGGCACTAGAAACGTCAACCTGTTTGCCTACAAATGCTGCTAGCTCACTCACTTGAACCAACGGCACTTCAGGATTCGGGATCAAGAGTGCATCCTCCTTGACCCGAAGCAGCTGCAATGCTTTATTCAAGTAGCGCACGCTTTCAAGCCTTGCATCCAGGCCATCCATATCATTCCCCGTCTCGTTGACCAGGAAGGAGTGCTGTGCGCCAATGGCAAACACCAGATTCAGTGTCGCCAGCCAATGGTCAGAGACCTGATATGGCATTGCATAGTATATGCGCACCTGGTCTTCAAACGCAAATGGCAGAAATTGAAACCAATCGTGAACCGTTCTAGCATAATGCTGGAAGAGCCTCGATGCGATTTCAAACGGTGGAAGATTATGAGCGTTGATGCGAGCGTCTACATCGATATCTTCTACGACTATAGAAGAACTTTCGTCTAGGGTGGGCCGGTTGGACAAGTAGCTCGTTACCAATTGAGGTGGGTAAGTCCTATTACGATCGTCTTCGCTTTGAAGCCCAAGTTCATGCTGTAGGCTTAATAGTGACAGGGGGTCTTCGGTTCCGTTTGTGATATTCTGATTCCAGGCGTAGCTCATCAGACCAAAGCCTGCATAGGAAATCTCGCGTGTCGCAGACTGGTTGAGTTCCTGGTTCGCCATGTGCATGCTTTGGTTCGTGTGTGCTTGCTGGTTGTGTTCTTCCTGCGGCGTTGCCGACGGCAGATCAGGGAACTCTTCGTCTAGCTTGAATAATCAGATCCGATCACTAAATACTAAAATCACACCTACAGCTTCAAGTACGCTCTCGATTTTCTTCCTATTTTTGAGGCTCGCATCTTGCCTGATGTCCTTCACCATAGTGACAAGCAGCTGCTTCTGCTCTAACAGCTCTTTCAATCGATCCCTCCTACCTTGGTCATAGGAACAAGTCAAGCCGTTTGTCTCACACTCATGACACCGAGGCTGTCCTGCTGTGCATTTCGTTTCTAGGGTTATTCGTTAGCTGAGAAGTATTCCAACTTCACTGCCGATGCAATGAATCAAAATGGCGCGCAGCCTCACTTCGCTTACGGCACGTCGTGCACTATGCGGAACTATCAGCCTTCTATATGCAGTTGCGACACAAGTTGGCTCACCGCTCGAGGCGCTCGTGGTCGCTTGCTTTCTTCATCGGATGCCGGAGGTCTTTCGCGCCTTGGGACCAGTATCCGACCACCGTGATAGTCAACCTTGGGGTCAGCGGGGTGAATAGTGCTCTCTTGCATTATCCCAAGTACATTTCGTCGGAATGCTTTTCGAGATGCGCGGGGGGTGCGACGAGTCTTAATCAGAACATTGGCGTATTATGTACTGCGTGCTCATTGGCTCTGGGAACCATTCCCGTAGACGATCCTAGCCAATCGTCGAAAGGAACGTCGGGACTGAAGTGATAGCGGTCTGTTTGTCACCTATCAAACTTAGACTCATACACGTGAGCGTGTTCTAAACGTGTGACACCCGAGGATAAATGCTTTCCCTTTCTCTCGAGCAATCCCCCCGTGATACCGGGCTGACTCCACGGCTTGATGCCGCGAGAGCGATGTGCGCATTGATCGCAGTCAAGGAGCATCCAAATGGACAGGAGACTGAATGATGCCCGGTACGCTGAGTTCATGTGTTCTAATTGCTAGGTTGCTCTGTTCTAAGCCCACGCAAGAGCATAATACTAAATGCCAGCTTCAAAAACAAGCAGGTTGTCCAGGGGCTTTGACGCCGCTTAGTCCCTGTTGTACCACGCGTTTTCATATTTTGTAAGACTGATCTACTGCTTTCCAGCCAATATGGCCCGAATCGACTCCTCAAGGTTCTCCTTCGGCAACCCCAACTTCTCATTCCATAGCCCTTTCGACGAGTAATCTCCCAGGTCCTCTGTAACGCTGAAGGTGATGCCCTGCAGCAAGTCCAAAATACCGGAGAAGTCCTGTTTATCAAACTTCTCCCGTCCCTGCTTAATGTGTTCCTTGGCGTCAATATTGGTAATAGGCCACTTAGAGCCTGTGATCTTCTCAACCACGGCGAGGATCTCTTCCTGTGTCGTCTCAAACGAGCTAACGTAGACGTATTGGTTTTTGGTTGCATCTGCATTCTCGAGCGCCTTGACGAGTGTAAGGCCCACTAGGTGGAGGTTTGTAGTCGAGAATCTTTCTTTGCCGTTATCGAACAGTGTCGCCGACTTTTCCGACAGGTTTAAGCCTAGGAAGCCAACCTTGAAGCACCAGTCGAAGAACGGCCCGCAGACCACGCTTGTCCAGCTGATCTCGCTCTCCTTGCTCTTCAAGTAGTTCACTGTTTGATACTTGGCGTCGGAAATGGGTATGATTTCGCGGTTTCGTGGGTTGGTCACGTCGCTCCCGAAGTCTGATGGGATGAAGCGCTTCACGCCAGCTGCGATGGCGGCATTGATGAGTTTGTTTTGATCACCAAGAGCGACACCGGCTACAAGAGAAATGACAGCATCCTGGCCTTGGAAAGCATCCTTGAGGCTGGAGACTGACTCGTAGTCTGCGTGGACGACTTTGACGCCTGAGGGGAAGGTGGACTTTGAGCCCTTGCGTGAGAGCACGGTAACGTTGAACGAAGGCTCCTTCAAAAACACGTTCAGAATTGAAGGACCGAGGTTACCAGAGGCCTAGTACTGTTAGTCAAGACATATGACGGCGACGTGTGCTAAGACTTACGCCGATGAGTACAACGTTCTTGATAGACATGGTGAAGATGGTTGAGATTTGGGTTTAAGGTATGGACTATCCGAGGTTGTCAAAAAGTTGTCAATGCTAAGGCGATATGCAGGTGTGAAATAGATTCCTTATATACCCCTCACAGAGGTTAAAGACGTGATCAACAACCAATTGTAACCCAGTGCCCCACATGCAACTCCCGCACTGCTTTGAAACCCATGCCTACCCAAACGCTGGGTTGGAAATCGCGTGGTGGCCGCAGGCGGAGATAGGCCCAAGAAAACTGTCTTCAGAGGACGAAGCAAGCTAAAAGCTGCAAGAATTGCGTCCTAAAGCCGCTAAATCGCGAATATTGGCGCAATAGTATCCCCGAAGGAAACATCATATGTGGGACAGATTAGAACACCACATGTGAAACGGATTGGAAATGTGAGGCTGTGCGTACCTTATGTTAGGTACCATCGCAAATCGACAGCTTACCAAACGGTGCGGAAATATTCCGAGACGCTATAGGCTTAGCGTACCAACTTAGCTAACAAAGGTTGTCTGAGACTTTGCTCAACATCAACCTGAAAATTATTAATTTCAAATTACTATTCATCTCCGTATATGAAAGCTATACTCAGTGCGGTATGTGTCCGCGAGTTGTCTCACACTAGGCGCTATAACCACCTGCGTGTAAAGCACGTCGTGTTTTACATCCAACACGTCTTCTAACTCGACTCATCAGTTTGATTTGACGATTAGTGAAAGAATTAACACGGAATTGAGTGCAGAATGTCATAATTCAACTGATGCTATGAACAGGCTCGTTCGAGCGCATAGTAAGAGGATATGCGCTTCGTTGCGAACCATCAATCTGGATGATTGAATACAAAACGCTCGAAGTCAATACGACTACTTCATCCGCCATACTCAGTCTTCATCCTCAACGTCCAATCGCTTCTCAATGATACCCCACTTCTCCAACTGTAACACGAGCTCGAGCGGATCCTCTCCGTTCCATGCACTAATTTCCCATTCTGTTCGATCTCTGGCCAGCCCTCTGTCATAGACGCCAGGTACCTTCTCGATTGTCCACACAATGCGCCGTTGCGAGGCGTTCAGTTCACGGATGTACTCGCTCACTTTCATCAAAGCATCTTCGGTACTCCGCTTCCGAATTTTATTCATTGATGCCACCAAATACGACATAGGCCCTTTGATACCTAGCTCAGTGCTTGCGTGGATGGCGTCAATGTTGGACATGATGGTCAGGTACGCCTTTTTGGTGAGACCGAGAGCGCTCATCTCTGGCGTGTGAGGGGGATATATTGAGTACCTGAACCCGAAACGAACGATCCTCAATCTGGAACCATGCTCAACAGTTTTGCGGCACTCTAGTCTCCGGTTATGCTCGTACTTTTCCCTGTTCACCGCGGTGGTAGGATAGTGTGCTTTCCAGGCTTGAGTTCCATTCACGAGTACGTCGAATATCAAGGTTCCTCGAGACACCGGCTCAGTGTAATCCAGCCTCTTATTGACGAAGGGGTCGTCTTCTTGCTCGATCATGTACTTAGCATACGTGTTTGATCGTGTGCGAGAGTTGATGTTGGCTCTCATCCAGGCTCGAAAGTACGGGTCCTGGCCGTAGCGAACAGCGTTCTCGCTCATGACCTGGCGTTTGCATGAAGGAATGGCGTTGGGCCACAGAGGAGCGGGCCTCGAACGATCACGTGGTTGTGCCTTTTGGCGTTGATATCTGGAGTCCTTCCTACGTGCCGTAACCGTTGGTGTTGCGGATACCGCTTGTCGTTCGAGTTTCGGTCGAGGCGGTCTCTCCTCGAACCCTACCAACGAGGACAGATCGACGAACGATAGTCGCTCTTCCGCTTGTGCGTCTGTTGTCGCCCCTTCTGAAAGATCATCGGATGCGAGAGCTGATTGGAGCATTTGTTCCAGTGTTACGTGGAGAACCTGGATGTGAGCCTCAGAGATGCGATGTGGGGCGAAGAGCGAGAATGAGTTGACACAGATCATTACTGGAACGCCTCTTGCTTGCATGTTCCACGTTATATCTTCGAGAAGCTTATTGAGGGCTGCGGCATGCTGTTTTGCCTTGTCGAGTTGCTCAGTCGTGTCAAAGAACGTCTTCTTTGGAGGTACCGACGACGTCGTCCCGAGGACCTCCTTCGATCCCGGCCCGATTCCTTGATTATCAGATTCGAGGAATCCTGCATCACATTTCTTCTGCTTCGACTCAAAGGTGATCTCATCGAGGAAGTTCGAGAGGGCCGTCAACAGTCGGCTGTAGTCTGTATAAGTTATGCCATGGTCCGCTAGAGTAGTGGTGTATTCAATCGGTTCACACAGGCGAAACGTGGAGACGAAATGCGCACGCGGATAAACGCATCGGCTCCTATCGGAGACCCCAGGGAGGATCATTCCGATCGCATCTACGAATCGCTTTTCCGGCTCCTCAGGCCGTGTTTGGAAATCCGACGGTAGGACGGTAGGTCTGCGACTGACATTGCTAGAGGTTGAAGCCGCACTGATGGACAACCTCAAACGACTTAAGACTGAAGGTCGCCGTGCGCTCGTCGCATTGAATCCCGTGAAACTATCGACTGTGTACAAGCTGGGTGTTGTAGTGGACGACGGCAAACTGGGCATTAGAGATGACGATCTCGAGGGTGTCGGTGAGTCATCTACAGTGCTGCATGACTGACGTCGCTCATTAAGTTGGCTATGCAGTGGGCGAGGAAGGCCCAGTAGTGTCGCGTCGACGATATCGCGAGATTCGCCACTGGAGTGATCATCAACAGCGGCGCTCATGCCTGGATAGTTCATCTTTTCGGATATCGGATCCGAGCTATTCTGCACAATAGCAAGGCTGATAGGCTCTTCCGACTTTAGAAACGACTCCCAATCCAGCGGTTCTTGTTCCAGATCAATCGCGGTTATGTTGCCCAGCGTCAGTTGCTGAGCCATGAGGAACCATACGTTTTCATACACTTCCCGCTTTGAGATTCGTCAAGTGCGTGGTTACAGAAAGAGTGACGAAGCCAGTTCCGTGACAACAATATAGACTGGTGGAGGTTCTCTTATGCACGATACTTCAGCTTCACCAAATACTCAATTGAAAGCGAGTTCTAGAGTGTTCCCATGTCTCTGGGTCTCAGCTCCATCCGGACACGGGACATTTTATTCGCGTGCCTAGAAGCTCCCGGATCTGGTTTCGTCTTCAGCATTACGGAAGCTGGGAAGAGGCTGTAAATTATGTTTTAAACCGGTGTTCTGCTCACGTGATTGTGGGACTGCATTGTTCAAACAAAGGGTTGCGCAAGGGATTACCCTCGCCTCTGTCTCAATACGGCCGCTTAAGGAAAGTCTCTTACTCACGTGAAAGCTATCAGATCGCCGAAGCCACGTGCGGGGAGAAAGACGATGGCGCCTGATTCAATTATTTGTACCAGCGCAGCGGATTTTTGCGACGGCGAGAGCGACCCGTTTCCACAGATCAGCGTACCAAGAACAGGCTCGGAGTCTCCAAGGCCGATTTCAACAAAGGTAACTGGCTCTGAGATCTGAGCGATATATGTTTGGCGCTGAAGATCTCGGGCACAGCGAGGCCATCGTCGCTCTCGATCCGCAAGTCTCACGTCCTAGCTACGACCAAGACATGACCACATGGCGGTTTTTCAAAGTCTGAAAACGGGGAGTAGGGGTAAGCTGCGCCACAAAGTCTATTGCTTGATTCAGTTACCTGCCGGTGGTCCGGTGGCATGACCAAGCATACATCGGAGTGTAGGCATAGAATTATGCTGACCTGGTGGGTTCAACGTGAGTCCAAAGAGAAAATGCATTCCTATAAAACATGGGGTTCACGTTGCGCGTTCTCTTCCAGGGGGTGGCACGCTGACTGGAAACTGAGTAGCAGGCAGGGGATCCTAGTGAATTTTGTAACTTAAATCTTGTTACATGCGAACAACTTAGGAAATGATCTCTACCGTATGTATCGATTATCATCTCTACATCGATTTTCTTCTCTCCGCGGCTTTTCAAATATACGCATTGCGCCTACCGAGTTGAGCAACTTCCGAAGATATCCAATATCTCTTTCCAATTACCCGGTAAAGGTCCTGCCAGTTGATAATACAGATGGTCGTCAAAGGAGGTACCGCGATGAGGGTGCTTTTGGGAAAGGACGATGTTGGCTGCGTTACCTCCCGCGATGCGGGCCTATTCCATTTCAAAAACTCGATCGCACTTCATCATTACTACTGTCTGCCTCACGCCAGGTCTATCACTCTTAAATATCACTCGTATCGTCATGTCGTCTGCCCTATTCAGGTATGACCGGATTACGGCGAACATCTACAATGATCTCGCTGGTCTTTCCGATCCAAGGACCGGCACTCTCAAACATCCTTTTGAAACATTCGCATTTCGTCGACAAATACTCACTGACTTTTACTGTCGACGCTTCCACGGACATATGATTGATATACGTCCAGTCAAGTTTATGTCAGCCAATGGGGACGTTAAGATGGACGTCACACTTGCCTGGCGATTGTACACGGAATCGCGCTCAACCAGTTACTTGAGAATAGTCTATGAAATCTACGGCCTCACCGACCTTTTCAAAAGTTCCAAAGACTTGTTATATCAAGATCCGAAGTCGCCGAAAGAGTCCTACCATTCAGGCCCCAATGAACTAAGTCTTATGCTAACAGCTGCCCAGTCAACTTGCTCAGCCCGTAAAATCCTCTGCGCAGTTCTTCAAGGAGATAACGGATGAAGCTCTATACACACATCAAGATCCCCCTGATTCTGTGCCTGAACCCGGCACAAATCTCGAACACAACGATGATATGATGGCGATCTTGAATGCACGGGGGACAGTCCTTCTGAACATGTGCTTCAACGGCAGTCCGCGACAGAAGCAGATCGTCAGACTCGCGGCATTGGCAATGTTTATATGGGACATGTATACACGTCGATTGGCAGCACCTACAAGGTCTATGCAGGATAGCACGGCAACTTCGAGGAGCGCTGTTGAGGCTGAGCAAGTGTGTGATTTTGACGGCGCGCATGATCCCACTTATACGCGACGATATTCAGAAGTACATGCACGAAGTCATCCTCAGGTTCAGCCTACAGCAAGTACATGACCAACATGGCCACATCCGCATATTTAGGGCGCGTTCCCAAACATGGAAGAACATGAGCGTCCCGCTTACAGCGTCGGACTGGCCCCAACTACGAGATGATCAGCACGCCCTCCAGGCGCAAATGGAACGTCAGAGGACGCTTTCCGAACGCATCCTGGCGCTGGTCGAAGATGAACTTCCAGGGCTCCTGAATAGTATCAAAACGACAAGAAACTCGTCTTCCCATTATGGCTCGGAATACATTGGCCCATCCTTAGTTGATGGGAACGCACAACATTTCTCATATGAATATCTTCGGTTTCCGTGGTGGAAGAGAGACTCTGGCTTTTGGTTCTCTTAGGTAACGGTACTAGCGTCTTTTCTGAATGAGGGGCCTACACAGGAGCTGTGCCCTCCCATCCTCTTATGAGATGATAGCCGCCTACATCGAGACGCTCGGTGTGACAGTGTTTAGCTGTAGGAGCATGAGCTGATCCCAGCATTTTGCTATTATTTGCAGTGTGTCAAAAACCAAGGCCATACTTTCGATCACCTTTCCTCTCGTGATCATTGAAACATGCCTACTTTAGGAGACGCTGACCAAAAGGGTAACAACAGTGAGACACTAGTCGTCGCTTATCTTATCGAAATCCTTGCAAAAAAGTTTCCAACCCCACACATTCCTCTGCACAAAGCTTGCACAAGACAAACATCAATTGCAATTGAGAATGGCGGAACAAGCAACAGAAGAGGATATCCTCCTCGCCAAGCGCATCATCTCCGCCGCAGAGCGTCACGATATCCCCGCACTGAACATTCTGCTCAAGGAAGGCTCAGCGAATGTCCAGGACCCGACGGCCACAGTCGCAACATCTCCCCTTCATGCTGCAATTGCTGCCTGTGGAAAGGCGGGAGAGGGAAAAGAGGCGGGCGAAGATGCAGTGCAGACAGTAGAATTGCTACTACAAAACGGCGCTATCTGGAATGACCTGAATAAAGAAGATGAGACACCCGGATGTATCGCTCTACGCCTCGGCCAGAAGAAGATCTACGAGATGATGGTTGAGGCTGGTGTCCGCGCCGAGATGTTGTTTGCCAAGATGGCGGCTCTAGGCCTCGGAGGTGATGCCTCGGAGGAAGAGGACGAAGAAGATGAAGACCGCGAGGAGCAGCCCGCAGCCAAGAAACAAAAAGTTTCCGAGGAAGACGCAAAAGCGATCCAGGAAGTCGTCGAAGATCAAGTCCTCGATGACGTATCACTGGATAACCGCGCATATCTGAAGAGTCAACTGCGGTACAAGCCCGGCATTCTCCTCGACGAAAGCGACAACGCAGTCATGATGGACTGGGAAACGCAAATCATGCAACGGCACGCTGAGACTTTGATCCCTAAATCCGGTCTGCGAACCATGAACGTTGGCCACGGAATGGGCATCGTAGACACAGCCATCCTTACCCATGATCCGTCCGAGCACCACATCATCGAAGCGCATCCCCAGGTCCACCAGCGCCTGCGAGAGCAAGGCTGGTACGACAAGCCCAATGTCAAGATCCACGAAGGCCGATGGCAGGATGTTCTGCCCAAGTTGGTTGAGCAAGGCGTTGTGCTTGATGCGATTTACTACGATACGTTTGCAGAGGACTACGCAGCGCTAAAGGAGTTCTTCGCCGAATATGTTATTCAATTGCTGGCGAAGGATGGCAAGTTTGGCTGGTATAATGGCCTCGGAGCAGACAGGCAGATTTGTTATGATGTTTACACAAAGGTATGTCTCCGTGGAGAAGACGAGATAATCAGAAACTAACTACTCTAGGTCGCGGAGATGGATCTCTACGAGGCAGGCTTCGACACGGCGTGGGAAGACATCGACGTCCCCTCCGGTCTTCACGGAAGTAAGCAGTGGGAGGGCACGAGAAGACCTTACTGGACCATCGATGTGTATCGGTTGCCAGTAAACACGTTCGTCAAATGAGAATTATCCACAGATGACTGCACGGCATGGGTAAAGGTTATAGATTGGTTTCGGAAACACGGGGTTTGAAATTCTTGAGACACCAAGTAGCAAAGGGGCAGTTCACCTGACCCAAAATTGAAGGCAGGGAATCAATGTCCGCAAACACTGTAGCCGCAATGCTGATACCAAAATTATGACATTCCATTACACAATATTTCATCTTGAAGGCCGTGGTCGAGTCCATGATCGCAATCAGCAATGTAAAACAGCTGTCTCCCACGTACTGCTAGCTATACAGCATACCACAGCATGTAGTCACACTAACGTCCCTTCTTCCCAAAGAACAAAAAGTCCAGTCTTCTCTAAGCACGCGCAGTCTTCCGGTCATACGCCGCCCGCATGTTCTTATCAAGCAACATCTCCTTCGCCTGATTAATAACCTTAAACTTCTCAGTAGCCTTCTCTCGATCTGCAGCCGGCACTTTATCCGGATGCCACTTCAAGCTCAGCTTATGGAAAGCCTTCTTGATCTCATCTGAGCTTGCAGAACGTGACACGCCAAGGACCAGGTACGGATCCATGGTGCCAGCGGGAGGTGGTGGAGGAGGACGACGAGGAGCAGAGCGTGACGAAGAAGAGTGAGGCGGTGGGCGATTAGAGCTCCCACTCGGGCGGGCGTCGTGTGTAGGATACGTACGAGAGTAAGAATCCCGTGGGGGGCCCGGGCGGGCGTCGCGTTTTGAATACGGACGAGAATAACCCTCGGGTCGGAACTCCTTGGTGTTGTATGATGAGCGAGGCGGGTTCTGCGGCGGAGCGCTAGAATCGGTTGTAGTGTACTTGGTGTATGAGTACGAGTACGAGTAAGACTGGCCACCATCAAGACCACTACCAACACCGCTCGGCCTACGCTCCTCGGTCCTATAAGAGCCACCGTTGCTTTCACCGCCGAGAGAGAAGCGAGATGATGATTCGCCTTGATGACGATCGTCAGGCTGGTAGGACTCACCACGCATCGAGTTCTGTTGCGTAGAACGGCTTCCTGGAGTCCGAGACTTGAAACCGCTACGTGCCTGGGGAAGAGCATCTAGCACGTCCGCAAAGCTGTCGAACGCCCATGAAGAGTTAGCTCTACTAAAGGGCTTCTGATACGCATCATTTTGCGAGTGTGCTTTGCCCCGCAAGTCAGAAGTGACTTGTTCCTTGACGAAAGTCTCACACTGGAACCACGCTTCCTCCTGCGATTTGCCTACACCGCGCATCACGTCGTAGAGCTTGTGTGTCGCTTTTGCTAGATGTGGTCTCTCTTCAATTGGTAGAGAAGGCCAGTTGGCCATGATGTAGCCATAGATGGCCATGTGTGTTGGGTTCTCGTGGCCTTGCCTACGAGCGGTGGACCGGAGGGCGTCAAAATATGAATAGGTCATTTTGGTTGCCCAATGCCTAGTTGACGTGATGTGAGAGTTAGTCTAGGCAAGTTATGGCGCATTATGAGGAGGGCGGGGAGCATAGAGAGGGTTTGTGCTGTGCGTTCACAAAGCGGTACATTGTGAGGATGCTTGCCCATTGTCGGGGACGTGGCTGTGTTAATCGAGTCTTTCAACGTCGAGGGTGAAAGGACTTTCTGAGGACGCCATCACCTTGGAAAGACGGACCAGTCTACGACGTCTGTACAGCTGTCAATAAATTATTACATACTGCTCAGATACACACAAGAATACGCCACATCACCTAATGTGCATATAAACGCCCAAATGCTCCGTAAAACATAAACTTAGAAAATCGGTGTACAGTTCCTGTAGTGGTCTACCGCGGTATATTCAAGAAGAAGAGACGATGTATCGTAGATCCAAAAAAGGCCGCTGGTATGCGCGAATGGACAAGCCTAGCCAAATGCTGATACATATTTACACCTCCATGGGTAGCTGAAATCTTACGAGACCATCCACCAGGCACCGACAATGATGCCGGCTAGCACAATGAGGGTCAGGATACTGGCGCCCGCCTTGTCTCCGGTGGTGATGCTGTTGAAAGTAATAGGCGTATTGGGCACGTTGGCACCGGCGTCAGGATCACTTGTGGAGAGACCACCAGACTTCTGTGTAGCCGGGCCGGCCACTTGCGTGTAGAGCAAACCTTGAACGACTTCCATAGCAGCCATCTGTTCACCGACGCCAAGACTGCCGTCATTCTTTCCGTTGTCAACCCAGCGAAGGCCACACGACGTCTGGTTTACACCCGCGTTGCACTGCTTGACAGCAGCCTGAGCGGAGGTCTTCAGTAGGGGATCGATGGAACCACGGGTCCAGGGAGCGACAATGGCAGTGTATGCCATGGACCGGGCAAGGTACGCCTTGAAAGATCGCTGATCAACGTCGCACTTGCCGTTGTTTTCGCATGCGACTTCAATCATGACGTTGTTATTGAAGAACACGCTAGCTCCCTTGATGATACCCTGGAGCCTGCCCTTCCACAGATCGTTCTGAGTCTGTCGTTGGTTAGCAAATGCCTGTTCAACTGGGATCGTGGGTTTTACGTACGACATTCCACATAGCTGCAGCACCAGCCATATGTATGCCAGCATTATAAGTCCACTGAATTTTGATGAGATTCGTGCAGTTGGCCGTGTCATCGGCTCCGTCGTAGTAGTGGTAATCCGGGCTCATCAGTCCCACGTTAAGTTCCCAGTCCCATGCCTTCTCAGCCCATTCGGAGTATGTGTCGTTTCCGAGATACTTGTAGAGGCGTGCAGCGATGTTGAAGAAGCATCCGTTGGAGATGGTGTTCTTGTAAGTGTACCCGTTATTAAATGAGAAGATCTGCCACTTCAAACCTCCGCCGCAGTTTGGGTCCCAGCGGCTCTTCTGGGTGTTGAAAACAGCCTGTGCAAGGGCCAGCCAAGAAGGCTTTCCGTCTCCCAGATCCGGCAACTTGTTCTCCGCAGCAGACATGGCAGCCATTCCCCAAAAAGCCTGGTCATCGTTTCCAAGCGTCTTGGTCTGATTGGGCGGCATGAAAGCATTGTAGTCTCCAATTTGATGTTCCATGGCCTGCGTGGTGATTGCGTTGTATTGGTCATCACCGGTATAGTACCAGTAGTCAATGAAGGCGTTAAACATGGCACCGCATTCCCACCAATAGTACGGATCCGGAAGGTTACCGGGTGTGTCGCCTGGCCTGTCACCAGTATAATACTGCCGTAGATTCGCTGAGAGAGTCTTCACCGTTTGCTTGATCGAGTCTGGCGAAGTGACATCCAAGTCGATTGCCGCAGTGCTGGACAACAGTAGGGTCGAGGCCCCTAGGGCCCCGAGAGTGGAGGAGAACTTCATATTGTGTGAATCTGGAGGCGAAGGTACGAAGCTTCGCAGGCTTTACGCGAATGCGCTCGAATTCAAGCACCGGGCTCGATAACAATGCGACGCGCAGCGCCGTTCCTCGTGCGATTTATGTACAATTCCTATTGCCCACAATGTCAATGGGCGACCGGAGTCGGTGGTAAGAGGAGGTTCGTGTGGTTGACGCAGAGGGTGAAACGAGCGACAGGTCCGGGGAGAGCGCCTGGCGAAGGCGGCTACAGCGGGCGTCGAGAGCAGAGCACGGTTATTAGATGTTGAGATGTTGGTTCTAGTTCAGCGAGCGTGTTCGGGTGGTGAGGACAGGTGAATGGAGGGTGATGTTAGAGAGGCGGTGCGTGTGGGATGGGGTACTCTCAGGAGTTCGGCGGATGCAGGTGGGCACGGCATCGTATCCTGAGTCGTCGAGACATGGCTTCTAGTGCACCCTTGGCGGATCTCCAGAGGTCCACTGCTAGCGGGTATTGGGCGCGTTACAAAAAGCCACTTGAAGCAGATGCTAGGCCAGGCACAGGGACTGGCTGTATTCTATTCACACCTGGTATTGTTTACGCAGTCTGCTGCGTCGCGTGTCTCAGCGCCATCAAGGGCTGCTTCAGGCAATGCCGCGCGAAAACACGGCTGGGCGATTACGACGACTGGGGAGGGCCAGAGGTGCTAATTTCGGCCCTCTTTGTCCATGCACGGCCTGTTGCCACGCCAGTCCGCTCAGGGTCGCTGGTCGCAACGTCGTAATGCTGGGGCTGGTGGATCGTCACGTGCACATGTGGCGCATGTCCAAAGCTGTCTTGCCGCTTGAAACTAGATAATGCGATGCCGTCACACCCTTCAGTCTGTTCACACTGCTATTGAATCGTCTTCCTACGCTGCTGCACACGCCGCAAAGTCGCAGTCCAATCATCTGCGTTGTTGCACAAGGTTTCACGGCGACATCAGCCTCACAGCTCAAACGAAGCTGACACAGCGACGCTCGTTCACCATCCGGGCTCAGCGGCCGCTTCAACCACCTCACCACTCCATCTCCCAAACACTGCACCCTCATCACCCGCACGACACCAACTCCCTTTCGATAGCTATACCAGTCGCGCGCTACTAGCACCCTTCGAGCTATAGTACTTCCTCCATAATGGCCGACTCGCGAGACCCTCCATATGATCCCTACATTCCGTCAGGCGGCGCCGGCCAGCAGGGCGCCCAGGGCCAGAATGGAAACCACCGCACTGCAGCCCTTCAAGCGGTACGTCAATCTCTTTATATTCCGCAATAGCAGAGCGCTGCAGCGGCCATTGCCAGCTGTCGCATCGAGGCAGACAGGTCGTGGTCGTGGTGCTGCGGCTGAGCTTGCGAAAAGCTGGCATCAGCAATGCGACAACGATGAGCCCAGCAGCGCACTTGAAATTTCTTGTCTGCTCTAAAGCTGCACATGCTGTCGCAAAACTCTGCAGCTCAAGTTGCCGGCTGTCCATCTCTCCGACCTCGTTACTGACGTGCGTCTAGGAAATCGACAGCACTGTCGGAATTATGCGCGACAACATCAACAAGGTCTCTGAGCGAGGAGCTCGCCTAGACTCGCTGCAGGACAAGACCGACAACCTCGCCGTATCCGCCCAGGGCTTCCGAAGGGGTGCAAATCGCGTGCGCAAACAGATGTGGTGGAAGGACATGAAGATGCGCATGTGCCTCATTGTTGGCATCATCATCCTGCTCATCGTCATCATTGTTCCCTCCGGTGAGTCTCACTATCGGCTATACCCCTGTATGCAGTCCTAACATCACTGTAGTCACTCTTGGAGGAAAGAACAAATAGATGTCTACACGCGAATACCACGAAACATACCCCACATAATAGTCACGCGGAGAGTGGGAGCTGCAGAGCCTTGAAGAGCGAGGGTCATGTAGCTACGAGTTGCACTGTGTTCAAGACACTGGTTCCTGTAGGATCCACGTCTACGGCGAATTGGGAGCGATGGATCCTTTCTTGTCTTTTTTGCATTCGACGGCCGACCTGCAGGGATGGGATACAGTCCTGTGTTCCATTCACGGGAGCTGCTCTACCTCTGATACGATACCTTGAGAGCAGAGCTTCACGTATGGCGATTAGACGATCAAATGGAGTTACACATCTTGGTTTATCGCATGTGGAAGTGTTGCTTTCTTGTCTATAGTCTCAAATTGCATTTGTTCATGATGCAAGTTCTGAACGTGACTGCCTACTGCGAACTACGATGTCTCAGATTCTTCGAAGAAATCACATCCACTTGAAGTCAGGATGACGACTCGTATGGGAGAAAGCTCTGCCTTTAAGTTATCTTCCGCAGTCACCTGCAAGCCATTTATTGCTGTGCCTGATTCATTACATGATACTAGTGGGAAAGCTGTCACAGTCATGAACATGATCTTTTGATCATCTCTGTTTATACATAGTGATTATGCAAGTCTCAAGGCAACCATTATCATTGTCATAACAAGATTTCAGTAGTTCAAAAAGTAACAATATTAGCTCAGTAGTCTCACTTTTCATTTACGTTGAACCATGGTTGAACATCCTCCTCGGCTTCCACGAGCACCTTTGTGATCACACTCAGGAATACTGGAAGTTGCCTGCTGGATATCCTGAATCATAGCCGTAGAGAATCAATACGATAAACAACCGTAGAGCAAAGAAGCCTGCCTCTTCTAGACATGGAATAGGTAGTATCGCACGGTAGAAGTCCAACCAAGGCTAAAGGCTCTCACCGTGCCTTGCGCTTGCTCGAGAGTAACCATCTAGAACCCGGGCAGTATTCAGGCTGAGCATTGGACGTCAAGCACATGCTCTAGTGCAATCGAGATAGCCGGAAGTACCATGGCGACTAATTATAATCAATTCTGTGTATCTTCGATATCTTTAACAGAGACTTCTTAATATGCTAAAAGGTACTAAAGCTATCTGGACATATATATGAGAATATCAAGCTGAAGCACGAAGACTGTAGTTGAAGACTACAGAAGCGTCACATCTGATGTTATCTCCGAGTGAGGGCGTCGACCTCATCGTCGTGCTCGCGTCATATGGCATGAAAATAACTTCGTATATGCATCGTGGCGGCTGGAAATTTTCATATACGCGGCATGTGTAGCCAATCAAGCCGTGGTTCCCCAGACCAGGGTTTTGCGGGCAGACAGCGTTATCGGCGAAGCGAGTTTTGTAGCCCCAGCGTCATACCATTTATCGCTGCCAGACTCTTCTTTATCCCCAGGCCAGTCACCACGTCAATTGTCCTCCTCGACGCCTGCCATATCTCCGGCAGCCAGCTTGACGCTCACCATGCAGGGCGTCGTCCGAGCTGGGGCTCGTGTGGCTGCACTTTCGTGCCGACAAGGCCTCGCTGGGGCTCCGCGAACACTCCCACGAGCCCTTGTCGCCTCCAACTCCAACCCGACCCGCCTCTACACATCGTCAAACGATGGCAAGAAGTCGTCGATATACGCCGCCTTCCTCAACCTGCTGGCCAGCGCTAGCTCACGTAGGGAAGTGGACCAGTACCTGGGCCAGTTCCGCTCCGTCTCGCCGCACCAATTCGCCGTAGTCAAGGTTGGAGGCGCCATCCTCACAGATCACCTCGTCGAGCTATGCTTCGCCCTGCAGCAGCTGCATGCCATCGGGCTGTATCCCATTATCGTCCATGGTGCTGGCCCCCAGATGAACCAGCTGCTCCTGGACTCGGGCGTCGAGCCAGACTTCATTGATGGCATAAGGGTCACAGACAAGAAGACGCTGGGAATAGCACGCAAGCTGTTCTTGGAGGCAAATATGGATCTGGTCATGACGCTGAAGCGGGACTGGGGCGTGCCCGCGCGCCCTATCACCGCTGGCGCGCTACAGGCAGACTACTTAGACAAGGACAAGTGGAAGTACGTCGGCAATATCACAAACATCAACCCGAGGCCCATCATGGACGCTCTGGAGAACAAGGAACTGCCCATTTTGTGCTCCATGGCCGAGACCGAGGATGGTCAGATCCTGAACGTCAACGCCGACGTGGTCGCAGCAGCTTTGGCGCGTCAATTCGAGCCTTTGAAGGTCATCTATCTCTCCGAGAAAGGAGGGCTGTTCAACTCCGAGACCGGGAAGCTCATCTCTCACATCAACCTCGAGGGCGAGTATGATAGCTACATGAAACAGCCATGGGTCAGGTACGGCACCAAGTTAAAGATTGTAGAGGCGAAGAAGCTCCTAGACGGTCTTCCCAAGACAACAAGCGTGGCAATTACGCATCCCCAGAACCTCGGAAAAGAGCTATTTACACACACTGGAGGTGGTACGCTTATCCGAAACGGTGGGAGCGTAAAAGAGGTCTCTAATTTCGAGGATCTCGACGTGAAGGCTTTGTCAGAAGCTCTTGCCAGGGATCGAGGCGGTGCTGAGGCGACTGACGCCGTCTCCAAATATGTCGGGAACCTCAAGAATCACCCATTTGAAGCCTTCTATGATGACTCAATGGGCGTGGTTGCCATCGTGTATCCCCCTGCTGCAGATGGCGAGTTTGCTCAGCTTTCCGTCTTCACTTCCACCAAAGACGCTTCCCTTACCAATGTAAACGACCTCGTCTTCGAGCGCATTAAGCAGAAATTCCCTAAGCTATACTGGGTGGTAGAAAACCAAGACCAGAACAACGTAAAGTGGCATTTGGAGAGGGCGGATGGTTTCCTTCGCCGCGAAAGTGACATCTTCTGCTGGCGAGGCGCGGCAGAGTCATCGGAGATTTTCACATTGTTGGAGAATTATCAAAAGCAGGGCCGTGGAATGTTGAAAGATAGCCTAGACGCCCAGTTCAGACGTGCGGCAGACTTCGTTGCGGGTTTGAAGCAAGGCCAGCAAGTCCGCGCCTACTCAACAATGGCTGGATCGCGAGCCATGGGACAATCCTCTAGGCCGACCTTGAGGCAAAACAAGGCTGCGTCTACATCATCACGAGGCTTTGCGACAACTGCATCCCGCTCGTTAGACACCACGAACCCCAACCCACCGTACGGCATCAAGAATAAAAGCAAGGACTGGCCCTCCAAGGTGGCGCTCATCGGCGCGCGAGGATACACCGGACAGGCGCTCATTGAGCTCTTGAACAAGCACCCCAACATGGATCTGCGACACGTCTCATCCCGTGAACTGGCTGGCACGAAGCTCGAGGGCTATACTAAGCGGAACATTACCTACGAGAACCTATCGCCTGAGGACGTGAAGAAAATGGCAGAGAAGGGCGAAGTCGACTGCTGGGTCATGGCACTTCCCAATGGTGTCTGCAAGCCGTTCGTCGACGCCATCAACGAGACTGGAAAGTCTGATGCTGTCATTGTAGACTTGAGTGCCGACTACCGATTTGACGACTCGTGGACATATGGTCTTCCTGAAATCAACGAGCGCAAGAAGATTGCCAGCGCTACACGGATAGCAAACCCCGGATGTTATGCTACTGCTGCACAACTTGGTATTGCACCACTGCTTGAGTTTATTGGCGGCCAGCCCACCGTTTTTGGTGTTTCTGGTTATTCAGGAGCTGGTACTAAGCCAAGCCCGAAGAACGACGTGAAGAATCTTGAGAACAACTTGATTCCCTACAGCTTAGTAGACCACATTCACGAGAAGGAGATTTCGCGGCAATTAGGGACCGAGGTAGCCTTCATTCCTCACGTTGCCGTGTGGTTCCAGGGTATTCATGTAAGTACTATTAGCGAAATACTATGACGACCATACTGACTCAACACAGCACACCATCTCCATCCCACTCAACCGCACCATGACCTCCCGCGATATCCGCAACCTCTACCAAGATCGGTACGCAGGCGAAAAGCTCGTCAAGATCGTCGGCGAGTCTCCTCTTGTCAAGAACATCTCCGGCAAGCACGGCGTCGAAATCGGGGGCTTCGCAGTCCACAGCTCTGGAAAGCGCGTTGTCGTCAACGCTACCATTGATAATCTCCTCAAGGGAGCTGCGACGCAGTGCCTGCAAAACATGAATCTGGCACTTGGTTATGGCGAGTACGACGGCATCCCTTACTAGCATTGGTAGGAGTAGAGTGTCTTGAAGGCCTCCTGGCCATGGTTTCCTTCAGTAAATAGTGTTTTGGCGTTCAGTGCCGTAAAGGCCTGCTGGCTATGTTATCCATGAGTAGATAGTGTTAAGGCGTTCAGCGCCACGAGGGGCTCCTGGCATCATCAAGACAATGCAAAAGTCCACACTGCAGTTATTGACCCGCATGAAGCCTTGTCTTGCTCTCGCTTGGCCGGGGGCGTGGCATGGCATGGCGTGATTAAACTAGACCTCTCGCGAAGTCCGATACATTACTTGACTTGCGTACAAGGTTCCTACCGAGGTCGGTAAAAAAGCTTCACGATCCAGGAGGGGTGGATAGATACTACCAGAAAGAAGAGAGGGAGAGCACGGTTTTCGGGTACGTCATTACTGGAAGTTTGTCAACATATGGACGATATTGTGGCTGTTGGCGATGATTACTGATTAACACTTAGTCACAGAGAGAAATGGAGGGGTTCTGAGGGGGCTATAATGGGTTGGGGGCTCGAGTGAGTGAGTGGCTTGGGGGCGGACTTCGGGAATGCAATGCACAGTACGTTCATCCATGTATTGTGCAGAGCGGTGGTGGGTAAAGAGCAGGCTTCCTGTGAGGCGGGATTCAGGATGCAGTTATACTGAAATATGAATAATTGAATTTGTTGTTTGACATCAGTAGCAGTAGTTGTGCATTCATTGTGTTAGTCAAGATGAGTTATGCTCTCGGATCCGGTCCCTGCGCTGTCTTGAACGGGACACATTCTGGCCTGTTTGAGTTTGAGACAGGTAGCAACGGTCGGACGAGAGGACAAAACAGTAAGAAATTGCGAGGCTGACTTCTTGAGGTGAAGTTAAGGCACGGAACGACTACGGCGTTAAAACTGTGCCTTTTGTCTCCCTGCGAGAGTGAGATACCTGTAGCGCCAAAACGGGTACCGGTAACGCGGGATAAGTGTCTCCGCTCCGTTTGTTTACCAGAGTACTGTACCAGCCGAATAGGACAGTACCTGCATCTATCTTAGCTGATTATAATTGAAGGAACTTCCCGTCCAAAAACAGCTACAGCTACTCGTTCATCGCACCGAAATGCGACGAATACCGAAATGCGACAAACTAGGATTAGTTGATGTCGCCGACTGCATGCCCCCTAAAGAAAGGCCGGGTGGGTCGAACCTCAAGCTCAGCCTCATCCGTGGGGCTGGTTTGCTCAAAGTGTGAGGATCGCTCACGAAGGATTATCAGTGCTTGATTTGGACAAAGCGGCACTGTGTGAGATTTCGACGTCACGAATTTAGACGGTATAGAAAACGAGGCTGTTCCGGACACCAAGTGGGTGCAGGCTGAGGTGGAGAGTGGAGCGAACGAGATGATGCTGCCGGCTGGTCGGAAAGAAGGCACTCAACAGTCCAATCATATTACCATCGTACTTGCGACGTTATCTCGAGTATTGTGAATTGTGAACAACCAACAATATCGTGAATATGGTTGCGTACGGTGCAGCTGGCCCCGGGGCGGACGCGCGTGGCCGGAGTGTCTCGGTGGTCGCATGCTCTTGCGAACGTCATGGCTCATAGTTGGATGAAGAAAGGCAGACTGAGAGATCTGTCATGATGCAAACAGACATGACAGTTGCATACTACTGTCCTGAAACAAGACATTCAACGGTACGCTAGGGCATAGAAACAAATCGAGCAGCATAAAGACTGAAGAAGGTGGATGTTTGTTGGTGGGTTGCGCCGTGGGGACAGCGAGGCGCACTCGGAGATCCCTGCCCTGGCGGCCTCGAATTAGCATTTCGCATGGCTGAGCGATGTGCCAGCCCCGAAATAGCGTGGCCTGGTGCTGATCGTTCCTTCCAGTCTGGTGGGGTCCGACCATCGTTTGCGCAAACCATGCTTCCCTCTCGCAGTTCACTCACTGTGCCTCCAAATCACTGAGGCTTCTGTAGTTCACGAATGTTCACGAATTCAATGTAGGTCCACCTCGCTCAAGCAAAAGCGACGCGGTATCAGCATGTAGGTATCGTTTCTGAATATGGCCGTCTATACCTGTCCGTGCTATCCATCTGTGCGACCCATTACGGAGTTTGCTCGAAATCTCATCTCAGCTGTGGCCGAAAACCAGACGCCACAATCGCGCTATTCGCTAGGCCCCGCAGCTGCAGCACTATCCCTGACTGTGTAGAGGCATTGCTATTTTGGATCCGGACTGTATACACTCCACTGTCCTGCCATTATGAGTACCCTTCCTGCCCAGACTCCCGGCTCCGATCAGCCATCACTCATTACACAGAAGTACCTTCCTTTAGTCACTTTACATCATCGCCGTTGGTCGACTATTGCTGCAGTTTGGCCACTTCACCAAAGCAAGAGACGGACGCGACCAAGACGTGGACTAGCTGACCATCGCAAAAACTTGAATGTATCGCTTCAACGGAGGCATCTAAGAGGAGGATGTCTTTCACAAGAAACAAGGATTTGAGGAAGTCGGCCACTATTCTGCGTGCCGTCCCAGAAGCCACAGCATGCGAGACGGCTCTCCGCCCGGTTCAGCGAGACATGACAACGCAAGCTTACCTGGACACCACCAATGACAGTATACAACAACAATCAGCCAACCGTTTCTCAACATTAGTTCCAGACATTGACTACCTTAAAACTGCGACGTACAACAGCAACTCACCTGTTTCAGCATCCACCCAGTTTTCAGAGTTGAAGGCCGCCTTGAGCAACACTTCGCTCAAAGGCGCGATCGGCACGTACAGGAACGGTAGGATAAGTTGGCGACAAAAGGACCGCCGTTGTTCCCAGAATGAGATTCTTGATGGCCTGAGCGCAAAGAGGAATTCAAAGAGGAATTCAAAGCCGAAGATACAAGTGGTAATCCCCAGTGGAAGGCGCAATCAACCACTCCCAGCTACTCCGTTCTTTGGCAACCCCAGCAAAAATCATCTTCAGTCAGCATTCACGGACATCGAGAATGCCCACCACGACGTGTCGCCTCCCTCTGCTAGCAACAAGGTCATCATGCGAGATTCGATCGTATCGCCACTCGGCCAGCTGCAGCCACCGATCCCATTGGGCCATTTCCAACGCTCTGTTAGCCACAGCGTGTCCAAATCGAGTTCGCAAGCTGCAAATGGCTACAAAAGCACCCCAGAGTCAAGCAGGTCCTCGGTTGACTCACGTGAGAGCGATGCATCTTCGACGTACAGCAATCGCTCGTCGCAAACGAGTGTTGAAACAGAGACGGCACCATTACCGAGCAAATCTGTTCTGGCTCTAAGAAAACAGTACAATATTCAGAGTCCGATTACCGCCGGAGTCTTCCACGACGCGGATGATGGCACTCGACGTCGAATTCCTCCATCCTTGGACCCACCACGCCAGTATGCGCATCATCCACCCATTGCCCAGGACACCAAGTTTCAACCTACCTGTAGCCTGACTCGGAAACCAACTTTGACCCGCGGAGCTTCCAAGCGTAACCAAAATCGACGAAGTCTTCTTGCATCAAGATCGAGCATGGGTGTTATAAACGAGGCAATCGGCCGCTCTACGTCAAGGCAGTTGTCGAACCCTCTTCGAGGCCCTAGCCCAACCCTTAGCGAGGCAGAGAATGACCTGCATGAACAGCTGACCTCCTTCAGCGAGGATACGACTTTGATCGCTCCGGATGATGAGGCGGAACAGGCTTGGACTTCTGTTACAGAAGACAGTCCGTTTAAGTGGGATGACGTGGTCGTCCACGGGGACGCGCTCAGTGGTGAAAAGTCCCAGAATGTTGGAGGCCAACCACGAAAGGACTCGGTTACTATTGAACCGGCTAGCACGCCGCCTCCAGCTGTTCCTAGGAAATCCAGCAAGCGACGATCCACATCGTTCCGATTATCCCAAGTTCCCCGCA
Organism: Parafenestella ontariensis; assembly: GCA_021596325.1. Taxonomy (NCBI): domain Eukaryota; kingdom Fungi; phylum Ascomycota; class Dothideomycetes; order Pleosporales; family Cucurbitariaceae; genus Parafenestella; species Parafenestella ontariensis. Next base: position 327,105 of record JAKGDA010000025.1, read on the forward strand.
ATCACATTGCGTCTCAAATGATCAGAGCTCGCTCTCGAACGAGGAGTACAGGGCTGAAGATCACCATCCCGGAGTGCAAGAAGATTACTGAGGAGTTTGTACTTACTCCGATCGCAATATCGCCCACGGTAAAGCGCACAATCACACCTGGATCAGCAGAGACAGTCATCCTCAGCATCTTAAGCAGTTTGGATCATCTGGAAGATCTCTTCGCGGCGGCTGTCGTGAACCGCGGTTTCTATCGTGTTTTTAAACGTCACGAGCTCGAACTTATCAAGTCTACCCTTCGCAAAATGTCGCCACCTGCGTGGGAGTTCAGGGAGATTGCTTTCCCTGGACACGACTTGCTCCATGCTGAAGATCTCGAGATGACGCGGCCTGAAGAGGAATACACACCGTCTACTTATCTACAGCTTCAGAAACGAGATGTACGTACCATTCGGGCTATCAAGGCACAAATCCAGGAAAAGTGTCAATCCTTCGTTCGACCTGAAATATCGGCCGCATTGATCAGCGAGAACGCAGTTGAGTCAGCCAGGGTTGATAATGCACTGTGGCGTATCTGGACATTCTGCAAGATCTTCGGATCTGGCAAAGGTCGTGAAGAAGACATTGTTGCTCAGATGGACTGGCTTAAGGGTGGTCTCCTGGTCCACCAGAAAACCTGTACGTTCAGCATCATGAGCACCGACTACATAAGCGACACACTGGTTGGCGCACCGGAATGCTTCGCCAAGGGCAACAAGGACGGCTTGACTGCCGAGCAACTCTTCGATATGATGGAGCTTTGGAACTGCTTAGGTGTGCTTCTGCAAGGCTTTGAGGGCCGTACTTCGCAAGCACGCAAGGCCGGCATCTATGACAATACTGACATTCGAGGCGGTGACATTGACGGAGAGGAACTGATGCTGGGTACGTATTTTTCCTATTGTGTATCTAATGTACGTGCTAACGGAACTAGATGAATGGTGCTATCACCTTCTCACGTTTGGCCTCTCCACAGTCCTTGATCTTGCCGGTCCGTCTCGCCAACCAGACTGCTATGCCTTCCGTCTCGCTCGACAGACTGGTTGGACGAACTGGAGACCTCCTGTCCTTGGTGGCACTCGCCGACACTTTCTCAAAGAAGCAGCTTCACGCGTCTACGAAGATAGGATCGCTCACGTATACGCTGCAACCTCAACCCGCGACGTCCAGCGCCAGCAGTCCAAGATACGCATCCAGAGGCACATTAGTGAGCTCCGGCAGCGCAAGAATAGTGGTGAGCGCATGCCGATGATCAGCATGTCCCAAGAACGTCCCATGTCAGAGTGGGATACCGTTATTGGAAATCTGACGAGGCCTCGCCCTACGCCAGCACCGCGAAACGACATAGTCTCGCATATTCCTACCCTACGGTCTGCACTGGCTCAAGAACTCAGTGCATCGATTGCCGAACTGCCCGCGGCCAGGACACCCCCACTGCCATCCACTCGCCCTTCCTCATCAAGACGAACAGTTGCGCAGCCTCTCCTCCCCACACCGCCTCCCTCAACGGTCCCCAGCAACCGTGACCGAAGCAGCATAGCCATGAGCATGCCCTCCATTGAAGAACATCCTGCCTATCACAGTGACGAGAAAATCCCCGCCGTCCCATCCCTCATCGGCCATCCTGCTGTCCGCACCGACGCCATGGTTAGCGCACCGCTGGCACCACCACACCAGCGTCAACACGCAAGGCAGAACAGCGATACCAGTATATACTCGCAAGCCTCGAATGGAAATAGCCCACACAGCGCCGCCTTCCAGCAACATCCCGCACAGCAGACTATTTACGACAGCGAGAGCTATGAGAACACGGCTGACAAGGCAATTTACCGCATTGTGGAGATGGGCTTTACGGCTGATCAGGCGCGGGAGGCGCTGAGGATGACGGATTTGGGGGATGGGTTGAGAGTGGATCGCGCGGTGGAGTTGTTGTTGAGTCGGATGAAGTGAGGATGGTAGTGTTGGGACAGTCATTTGTTTTCTTACTGCACTGTCATTTTCGTTTTCCGGCGCTGGGCAAGATACCCCATATGATCTATCGTTTGGCAAAACTTTTCCTTTCACATATCATGTATCAAATATGTCAATCTACTAAATACATACTGTACAACATGATTACAATATCTCCAAATTCAGCGTTTCAGGAAGGCAGTTGATGTGGAAGGTTGGTCCCATTCATTTTGATATATTCACATGTACTTGCATTCATTTCGCTGCAAGTGATCGTGCCGCTTGCGAGGAAAGCATCGCCAGCCAGCGGCAAGACTCAACCACTGCGAGTTATCTATTTGTTCAGTTCCTCTGCCCTCTTCTTGAGCTCATCCTTGCTCGCTGGCGTGGGAAGGTTGTCCGCCTTGACGGGGCCCTGTGTAATCGTTAGCCACTCATCCATGACCTTACTTAAATGTGAATGTGTGTCATACCGGGTTGGCCTTGTGTGCATTGGCGGCGACATTGCCACCAGACGTAGCCTGGTTGTCGTCGTTGTGGAGCTCGTGCGTGGAAGCGTTCGAGTCGGACGACTCCTTGGCTACCTTATCGGTGATGCCTTATAGTACCTATCAGCTTCATGTCATCAAGTAAGAACGAAGAGCGACGTACTACCGCCGGCAGTCTCCTCAGCTGGATGAACTGGCATTTTCCCTGGTCTTTCCTTTCGGGACTTCTTTCTTCTTCTTGCTATCAAGTATCACCTCTGGGCCACCAATGTACAGAAACTCTTTTCGATAAGCTTCTGACTTGTCTGTCTCCGTTACCTGGAGCTGCTTGATGTCTTTATCGAGGGGTGTGGATGTGGAATCGTCGGATTTGCCGATGAACTGGGTGGTATCGGGGTAGTCTTCGTAGTAGGCGTTGACCTTGTCGAGGAGGGACTGGCCGGAGGAGGAGACCATGGTGTTAAGTAGGCAGTGCGAGCACACCACCGGATCGGTGACGTAGGTAAGATGTAGGCGTGGTTAGGGAAGGTGGGGCAGGTGTTACGGTGCACTGATGGTGATGGCAGTTAATCTAGGTTAGTGCGGGGTAGGTACGTTTGCAGCAGTGAAGCATGCGATATAACATGAATGGCTTTAGAGTACTCTGGTTGTGCCCGAGACGTGTAGTATGTAATAATCTATAGTGTTGATTGACTGTACGATCTCTCTTGATACAGGGTGAAGTAGTATGCCAAACTCAAGCTGTGAGTGGTGAGGCGCAGAAGCACGGTCATCCGCCGACGTGAGTGCTTGGCGATCACTTTACGCGTCGACGCGTTCTCCGCTTCACCAAATTCCCCAAACCAGACAAGAGACATCCCCAACCTCGGCGCAATGGCTCTTCTAGTAGACAAACACAGACCACGTAACCTGGAAGCTCTTAGCTATCACCCAGAGCTTTCTGAGCGCCTCCGATCTCTTGTAGGTGTTTTCGATCATTTGCGCAGCCGCAGCCCGTCTAACACAATCACTTTTTCCAGGCACAAAGCGGCGACTTCCCTCATCTCCTCGTATATGGGCCCTCTGGCGCTGGCAAGAAGACGCGCATCGTCGCAACCCTCAAAGAGCTCTACGGCCCCGGTGTCGAAAAGATCAAAATCGACGCACGCGTCTTCCAGACCACCTCAAACCGCAAACTCGAGTTCAACATTGTAGCTTCGGTATACCACCTTGAGATCACACCGTCTGATGTCGGCAACTACGACAGAGTAGTTGTCCAGGATCTTCTCAAAGAAGTTGCGCAAACACAACAGGTCGATCTCGGCGCAAAGCAGCGCTTCAAGGTCGTTGTAATCAATGAGGCGGACCACTTGACGAGAGATGCGCAGGCGGCGCTTAGGCGGACAATGGAGAAGTACAGTCCGAACCTGAGGCTGATACTGTTGGCAAACTCGACAAGCAATATCATTGCGCCGATCAGGAGTAGGACGCTCCTTGTCAGAGTGGCAGCACCGACGGAGACCGAGATCTGCAGCGTGTTGTCAAAAGTGGGAAAGAAAGAGGGCTGGAAGGAGGTGGAGACGCTGAACCAGCGGATTGCAAGGGACAGTGGGCGGAATCTGCGGAAGGCACTATTGATGTTTGAGGCCGTTCATGCACAGAAGTATGCTCAGCACTCGGAAACTCCTCTTACGAAGTTGCTAACGAGCACACAGCGAAAAAATCACAGACCAGACACACATCCCACCTCCAGACTGGGAGGCCCTCATCGAGCAAATCGCCCGCCAAATCGTCGAAGAGCGGAGTCCACAGCGCCTCCTACAAGTCCGCGCCTCGCTCTACGACCTGTTGTCACATTGCATCGACTCGACCACAATCATCAAAACGCTCACATGGAAGCTCATACCGAAGACGGATGATGCACTGAAGCCAGAGGTCATCAAGTGGGCGGCGTTCTACGAACACAGGTGCAAGATGGGCGCTAAGCAGATTTTCCACCTGGAAGCATTTGTGGCAAAGTATATGAGGCTATACGAGAGGTATGTTGATCCGTGTTTGTTGCGAGGACGGACGTGGATGCTAACGCGTGCAGTTACTCTATGGGTATTGATTTCGACTCGGCGTAAGACATGATGGAAGTAGCTAAACGTGAAGAATACCAAGGCACGATATCACACATCTCAACGGTTCTCTAGCGGGAAAGGTGTTTCGGTGTTGTTAAGCGTGCGCTCATGCAGCATTTCGGCGTTAGATCATGAATTACGTCATAACCGTGAAGCTTCCCCAATACCTCACACGTCAGTCATAGCTCCCAAGCTCAACAATTGCACTCAAACTTCACTGTACTTTGTCTCTTACACCTCTAACCCCTTCCAAATACCCAATTCCACACCCTCCACCTTTCCAAAATGTCACAAAACCTCATGGACACAGAAATAGGCGGCGAACAAACCCAGTACGAAGGCTCCCATACTTTCGTCGAGCCGCACGCGAAGCAGGCGGGTCAATTGGGCGGTATGTGATTCCTCTTTGCCTTCATTCACTACCCACACCTCCTTCTCTCTGTCGCTTATCCCTCCCTACATCCAACCAAACCCAGAGCGTCGTGTTAACCGCATGAAAGACGCATCCCAAGGCACCACAACAACGCAGAAGAACACCTCCAGCGACGAGCCAAACACGCAGGGCGTCAGCAAGTCCGACAAGATCCGCTACGGACAGAGTATACAGGAAGGTGGGATGGGGGGCAAAACGACTAGCTCGACAGGGGAGGCGAATGCGGAAGGTACGTCACTGTGAGGGGTGTGGGAGATGTCGAAACACTGGAGCGTGTGTGCTGATAGTAAGACTAGGTGGCTTCGGTGGAACGGACGCTGTGAGCGAGGACAATGATAGTTTCTCGAAGGAGAGGAGGGAGCAGGGGTATGGTGGGGGAAAGGATATGGATAGGAATATTGGTGCGTGAGCGAAGGAGATTGGGGAAGGACTGGCGGTGTGAAGCATGACATGTACATTAGTCTACAATGATATTACGACGTGAAGACCTCTCTAGAAACAGGACGTGTGTGGTGTGCCCTAAACACCATTGCTATGCAAATCATCCCACCAACCATTCTACAAGCTGAGCCAACGTGAACAGAAATGAGCAGGATATATCGGAGTAGAGACGACAGCACAACGCAGCCCATATAAACGCAGACACGTAAGAAAAAACGCAGCCAGACTCAACACACCTAGCTCCTCGTAGCATCGTCAGCTTGAGCCTCCGCCTTGGCCAACTTCCTGGAAAGAGCGCGCTCTCTCTGCATAACATCCGCCAGTGTATCCCCTCTCTTATTAACACCGCTCAAGTCCGGCGGTCCCCCAGGCGCGCAATCACCCCTCGCAAGGCCCTTGCCTCCCCCAGGCGGGCCAATACTCCTCCCACCCCACGCTCCCAAACCCCATCCGCCACCTCTCGACTCCCTGCTGTGCCTGCTATTCGGCCCATGCCCGTACATGCTCACGCGCTGGACTTTGCGGAGTTTCTGGAGGCCGTAGGCGGCGACCATGACGCCGAAGAGCGTGCACCAGCCGCTGATGCCGTAGAAGCCAAAGTCGCTTTCTTCTATGAAGTTTTTGAGATTCATGCCGTAGAGGGCGGCGACGAAGGTGCCGGCTGTGATGGAGAGGGTTGAGATCGAGAATTTGAGATCGAGAAGCATGAGCGAGTTGCGGTTTGCGTCAAGTATTGCGCGGATACTAGAGGGTAATGTTAATATGTGACATTAGGAAGATAAGGCTGGGAACGTACATTTCCTCCGTGTTCCTGATACTGCTCACCAAGTTCTCGGCAGCTTGGACAATCTCGTCGGCGACTTTGTGGTAGGACTCGAGCAACATCTCTACCTCGGTGTGATCGTCGTCTTCGCGCGTCTTGCCCTCCGCTTTCTCTGTGAGATACATAGCGGACAAATCGTCGTCCGCTTCGAGTAACTCTTCAAGCGCATTACGCACCAGTCGCGCTTTTTGCTCAAAACTTCCCAACTTCTTGCTGTAGATGAGAAGATATCGCAGCTTATCCCTATCGATATCCTCTTCCAACTCCCTCAACACTCTCACCACAGGCTCACTGACTCCTTCAAACTCCTTCTCCAAGCTCAATGTTACACTGATGAGCACGGCTTCGAGAGCCCGAAATTCGTATGCAAGGGTACCGTTCGCGGGTGATTCCTTTTGGCGTAATTTGAGGTCGAGGTCGTACATGAACACGCTCTGCGACTTCGAGTCTGTGGTGCCGTAGGCATCGAAGACAAGAACGCGGTTGTGTTTAAGCAGGACACGGAGGTTCAGGAGGTTTATGAGGATGGCAGAGGGCCGGACGAGGATGTGTGGGAGAAGGGAAGAATCGATTTTGCGGAGGTCGCGGGGGAGGAGACCGTACTATAGCTCCGTCAGCGATCATGGTTCCATGTGCTAGAATATCCCGTACGGGGAGTTACAAAAGATACCTTTGCAATCAGTTCGCTCTTCTTGAACTCCCCACTGACAAGCGTGACGTTGCCATGTTCGTCAAGCTCTGTACATCGCATCTTCAGCTCATTTGCTGGCCGCATAATACGCCCCAGGCTGCTTCCAAATCCTGTTGAAGCCTGCGAATTTTCATCTGGTGGTGGAGGAGGCGCTTGCAGTTGCGCAAGGCGTCGCTGTCTCGCCGAGTTGAAGATGTTCCAAGCATTGTTCGGACGAGTCGTAGAGAATGCTCGATGTGATAAAAGGCATTTCGCGGTTTGTGAGGTGTGTCTCAACGGGTTCGACTTGTCGAAGGCTAACTGCGGCGCCCTCTGTTCGAGGAGGCATTTTCGTGGCGTAGAACTCGCAACTCCAAGGACCCCTCTTGTTCCCAACCCATGTGCATTTTCTCCTCTTAATCCAGATTTCGGGCTCCATTTCCCTTGGCTACTCGTCCCATAACCACGTCGCTGCCCCTTTAAGTGTGCGCATTGCGCGACCGGCGACTCGAACGCATTCCTCACTTGAGCTCTCAAAAAGCTCAAGACTGAAGACGAAGGGGCAACCCTTTGAAGCAAAGTGGGCTTCATAACTCTCCAGACGCGGGTAATCGTATGCGAAGCCGATCCATATGTTCGTTGTTGAGTATCGTCGTTCAAACTTCAGCACGCACGTCATGGAGTCCCGCGATCTTGGAAAATCGGATTGCGCTAGTGACGTCACGTGCAGGCGCGTTCAAATCGAGCACTGAGACATTGAAGCATGAACCATTGTTAAACGAACAGGAAAGACCTTAGATTAGTGCTTCTTCTATCAGTTCTGTGCAGTTGAAATCGATGGCATGTGCCCCCGTCCCCTCTTCAACGCCCTGATTCGTACCCACCATATTACCTCTCGCAAAAAGGTCGCCAAACTCCGCGCCGCAGCATCAAATTACAATATATACGCATTGCTCCGCTATGGCGGATGCCCAGGCGTCATGTATTGTCAAGGCTCCGAGGCTGGAGTAAGAGACTGGGTTGCTGCGGTTCAAAGACTGCGGTACAAGGACTTTCAGTTGGTAAAGAAACCCGCTGAGAAGCAGAAAGAGAGTAATGTGCTTGAGGAGGGGGATGTTGGGTATGGGAAGTTGGAAGAGGTGGAGAGCGTAAAAGATTTCGGTGCCAGGATGGAGGGCTTTGGTGTTTGGAAATGGTGGAGAATGGGTATGGGATACATTGGCGAGGATTGAAATGTAATCCTTGTACACACAGTCATTCTTCAGAGACATTTTCTTGAGGGATATCAAGAGACATGCCACCGTCATATATGGTATTGAGGACGAGACGAGCAGACCAGTTGCGCCGGCTCATACGGCTGCGACGAGCTTGTTGTTGAAGACGCTGGAGGACGATGGCACCTGTAAAGACCTCGATCACTGAGCCGGAGGTGGAGGGCGGGGAGGACCCAGCAATAGAGAAGACCCCCTTATGGGATAGCCTCAAAATCGCTAGTCACTGTTCCACACAGGAGACCACGCTGGACTGGATATTGCTATGGTTTAACAAAGCACAAGTCGTTCCGTAAGAGGCAGGTTGGAGGTGCAATGTCTAAATTCGATGATACGGACGAGAAATGAAGTATGATAAGAATGGATTCCGTTTATATATGCCAACAACGCTCGCTAATACGCAAGACAACATTGCTACCTAGGTTTCCCTGCCCTACTACTGCCTCCCGTACCCGTACCCTTCCCATTTGTGTCCTTATTCACGTCCTTTCCCTTGTTCTCGGCGTCCTTGATGATCCGTTCCGACTCCGCCATAGCATCAGTCCCAACTCTCCAAGTCCTCAACAAAACGCCCTGTTCACCTAGCACCTGTTCCGCCCTTGCCCACCGTTGCCGCCATAACTGCTCCCTCTTGGTCCCATACGGCTGCCCATCACCACCCAACGTAGAACCTGTACTCGTGCGGTTCAATGCCCTGCGTGCAGGGGCGGTGGTAGAAAAAGGCTGAGATGTTTGAGCAGAGGTGATTTGGGGTCGGCTATGGTAGGGCATTGAGGGCGCGTGTTGCCATGCCGCTGAAGCTTTAGAGCCTACGTAAGATGCTGCATTTGAAGCAGTGTCGCGATTTCCCCGTCGGGGTGGAGGAGGAGGAGGGACTTTTCGAACGGCTTGCGTTGTGCCCAAGGTGGAGGAAGTCGAGCCCGTTGGTTGCTCTTCAGATCTCAAAGCAGGTAAGTTACTGTACACGGACCACAACTTATCGCGAGCCATGCCCGCATAAGTTTGCTCGTTTTGGGACTGGTTGGTGTTCTGGCGATTCAGGCTAGGTTTAGGAAAAGTAGGAGGTTTTCCTGGTGTTGATGTTTCAGCATTTGCCGTCATCGGACTTTGCTGCGCGAGAGGACTTGATTGATTGACAGTTGTGGAGGGTCGTCTAGGCTTAGGTGGTGGTGGTTTTGAAGCCGTTGGAGAGGAGGGCGTAGAAGCCCCCGAATCGCCTGACGGGCTTCTCAAGGCTACTGGCTTCCTAGGTGGCGGAGGCGCTGACTTCACGCTAGCATTCGAGATCACTGATGCGCGATGTCTTTCAGTCTCAGTCTTAGTGTCTGTATTGACGCGTCGCAGGGCAGGTGAATTTTCCGGTTCGTCGTCCGACGAGAAATCTATCAAGTTCGGTTCGGAACTCTGTTGCTTAGACTGGCTTGTGCTTTGGGTGGAAGACTTCCGTTCGGGCAGCTTGGGCCTTAGATCCGGGTGATCTTCATCGATTTGAGGAAACATCGACTTCGAGCGCTTCGTATTGTCCTCTTCCATGGCACGCAGCGACGCGGCTATTGCGGCTTTGAGCTCCGGGTCATCATGCTCAGACGAAGCTTGGGCTCTACTGGATGCATTTGTACCTCCACTCGAGGCTCGTTGTGATGACGATGAAGTAGAGGACCGATCGCCTGGCGTGGATCCGACCGAGGGATCAAAGAACCCAGGGCCTTCAGGGGTGGTGACATCCCGAATGAAGACTGCGACGACACGTCCTGGATTCTCGAGGACAAAGTCAGTGTAAACCTCTAGATCAGCCTCTCCACTATCTCCAATCAAAATGAAGTTTCGCTCAGGAAAATCTCTGGCAATCTTATCCAAAGTGACCTTCTTCCTTTCCGCTACAGGTTCGAAGATACCTTGAAGCATACCACTGTATTGCTTTAGATGGAATGAGCCAGGTGGTAGCCCGGCTAGTTCGAAATATTTCGAGATGACTGGGTAAAGCTGCCATGGTGAGTTCGAGACATAGTGGAACTTCACTCCCATATCCGCCATCTTGGTGTACCACTCTCTAACTCCGTCGATGGTGAGATCAACAAGGTCACGAATGAAGGCATTGCGAAATATCTCGCGGGCACCGCTGCCGATGGCGGAGTGCTTTATTGTATCGTCGATATCACTGATGACGCTGATGCCTTGCGAGTCGGTGATGAGGACTTGTTCCGTTGCTGAAAGCTTGTCCGACGCCAAAATTCGGACGTGGGTGGGTATGAAATCCAGAGCGGCACTCATACTGAAATGGCCCGATGAGTCCGTGTATACAGTTCTTTGCTTTGATATTTCCTCATTGTAAAAGAAGATGCTAATTGGAGTATTTGCCATGGGAATGGCTAGAAAGTGTCGTAGTCTAGCCATCAAACGAGCATTTGCCTCTGCAAGCTCGGCCGGACTCATCTCAGACGGCAGATTCCAAGACGCCCTTTTCTGGACAGGCTTGATGATATCGTCGCTCCTCAGCGAGCCATTGGAGGCACTGTGGGCGAGCTGATGCGCGTTGGGGTGACCCGAAGTCGTCCGGACGCTATTTCCGCTTTCTGTCCGGTACAGTTGCAGGTCGTCCTGATCACTCGGAGCAGGCCTCTCGCTGTACGCGCCCTTGGCGGCCGCTGCAGCTTCCTTCTCGCCTTTGCGAAGAATCTGCTCCGCTTCCCTAGCTGCTAGTTCTTCATCGCGTTGTGCACTTCGCAAGTGGCTTCGTTCTCGGAAGCCATGACGCTGCGGACTGGTGTCCCGGCTGCTACCCGCAGAGGAGCTGGAAGGAGTAGGTGGGGCTTGTACTCCTACGAGCTGCCTTGCGAGGCCGATGAACAGTCGCTGCTTCCTCGTCATCTGGCCCTTGTGAGGCGAGTATATCCATCCGCGCACGTCGACGTCCACAAGGGCATTATCGTCTTCGTAGTTGTCCCATTGCTGCTTCCAGAACTCGGCGTCTCCAGCGCCGGTCGAATCTCGCACGTCGCGCCCCTCGCCGCCGACCTGCTGTATAGTGCCCGGTTCTGCTTCAGGCTTTCGTTTGATGTGTTTCCGAGCATAACTGGGAAACAGGATCATCTCCTCGTTCCCGCTCCGCACCACTGCTGCATCCGGAAAGCTGCCGGGGGTATCGTCCTCGTAGTCATACTGGGCCTCCTTGCTGCTCCAGGCTGGCGCGTACTGCTGCGTATATGTCTGTCTGATCTCGTTCGCCGCCTTCAGGTAGCCCGCCAGCTTGCGTCGCCTCTGCCCTTGCTCTCGCGGCGCAGAGCTATCTTGGTAGCTCATTGCGCGTTCGCCTGACTCGTGTTTTGCTGAGCGCTTAGCTATCTGCTGCCGTCGCAGCCTCGCTTCATTTTCAAGGTAGTTGCTGCCGATGAGCTGTCGTGTGCGCCCACTCAATCGCTGCAAGATGCTCCGCTTTCCTTTAAGCCTGAGTGCCTGACGATAGAGAACGTATTTGTATATGCGAGACTGTGCGCGATGCTTGAGAGAAGGGAGCGTCTCGTGGCGGAGTTTGGAGAGGTGCAGGCGTGCGCGCGCTCGAGTCTGGGGGAAGAGAAAGCGGAGAAGCGATGAGGGGCCGTGAGCGGAGGGCTTGCGGCGAAAGGGCGATTTGGGCATCCAGCAACTGGAAGACCGCAGTGATTCAGCGGGGGACTAATGCAGTGCTTGGACAAAGCGTGTGCGTGAAATTCATGTAAGATCAACCTAGAACTTGAACTCAGCCCTCAGACGTCATCGCCCGCGGGCCGCATGGGCCAGCTTGGTCCAGCCACATCTGGGGTTCAGGCACACACGGCACATTTATTGACATCTTCTGTTCCAGTTCTAAACACTTGTAATATCCAGCTACATAAGCAAGCTTGCGTTCAGTCTTGCAGGTCCATTCGCAGAGTTTGGCGCATTCCATCTCTCATCTTCTTGAAAGAGCAGCATCAAGCGCTTCAGCAACCGCGGGCACGTCTTTCTTCAGCGCTTCAATGATCTCGTTCCATATCCTTGAACTCAGCTCCTCCATGTCTTTCCCTGTAAGGCTTGCCGGAACCGGCTTGATTTCGTCGTACTGCCAAAACCTGCCATGGGCCCTCTCTCCTTGCGTTGTCCCGCTCAAGATAGTCTTCGCTCCTTGAGCCGGCGTTCTCAATAGCAAGAAAAAAGGAACAGCGAGCAGAATCGAGAAACCAGGAAAGGACTCGAGATCTCGGCCAAGATCTGTTTTTACCGCGCCGGGACAAATGCTGGTGATGAGCACGTCTTCGAATGACACCTCATCTGCGAGTTTTTTGGTGGCGTACATAAGGAAGACCTTGCTGAACTTGTACGCATCGCCTCCATTGAAGTTTTCCAGTCTGCTGTAGTGTTGAAGGATGTTCAATTCTTGTCGCACTTCGGGCGGTACAATGGCGGTTTCGTGAAAGCCAGTATTCACAAACTCGAGAACGGGCGTTTTGCCAGTGTAGTGCTTCGATTCCTTCAACTTCGGTATGAGCAAGATGGCAAGAAGCGTTGTCGACAGCGTATTGATCTGAAGGTCCTCCTCCCAGCCATACTGCGACTGGACAAAAGGAACTCGTCGTGCCCCAGCGTTCATTATAGCGATGTCGAGATGGTCAAGCTCAGTTGCGCGCTTTGCAAAGGCCACCACACTGTCATAGGACATCATGTCGAGTTCCCATACCTCCAGCTGATCCTTTCTGCCGAGTCGAGCTTCGAGGGAGGCTTTGGTCGATGCTCCCTTCTCCAAATTTCGTGCGGCAAGAATCACCTTGGTCGCGCCCAGTGCTGCGAACTGGTGTGCTGCCTCTTTACCGAGGCCAGAGGTAGCGCCAGTAACGATGATAGTTCTTCCGCTGTAGTCCTCCTTGACCTCTTTAGGCGGAGTGATCCATTTGTTTTTGAAGATGCGTACGACGGTGGCCATGGTGGCACTGTTTGTATCCCTAGCTTGATGTTGCTCGGCGAGTAGTGACTATGATTGGTAACTGAACGTTCAACTTGTGAAGATATAGGTGGTCAAAGACACCAGTGTCGAATTAGGACTCCTAGAACCTGTGAGATAAGAGGCCAGGACAAGTTAAAGTACATGAGATGCGGCGCAAGGTTTTGTCCGGGTGGTGATTTGGTCCATGGACGACCCACCACAGCCCCTGGCCTTATATCCCTCTTTCTCGAGCGTCTCGTTTCATGGAGAATCTGATGAGCGGTCGCTAGTCCTTAAGTGCACTTTAGATTAGCTATCTGTAACTACGTTGTACTGGTGCTCTCTATCCGTACGTATGCAACTGCATAACTACGAGGTAGACAGGAGTGGCTAGTTGCTCAGGCGGGCTTCAACCCATCTTGCTCTCATGATGTCGCGGACAGAAAATCCCGGGCAGTTTGATCAGCCCAAATCCTTACATGTGAAAGTCAATAGCGCTGATAAAACATAATTCTTCTAGAAAGAGGTGGAATGTTACACAGTATTGGTGAGGAAATGAGATGTCTGGTCTTTAGTGTTCGCTGACATGCATGATCACTTGGAGAAGACCATGACTAAGCGGGCTTGGCACTGGCGCAACGGCCCTTTACGTCGTTGAAGCTGCTCGAAATTGTCAAAGTAAAGGTACAACGCCATACGAACGCCTCGCCATGCTGGCTTTTCTCGCGCACGCCTCTCGAAACCGCTGATACCTCTCCGCCGACCTCATCTACTGCGCCGGGAGAATTGCGACATGTCTTTCAACTCGAATCAACCCCACGGCGGCCCGCCTGGAGCTCCTCCGAACATGGCGCAGAACTTCAATGCCATGCTTCAGCGTTCGCTACAAGAGCCAGGCCAGCCTGAACCGCTTGCAGAGGCCCCTGAGCAACAACCATCATCTCTTGGTAGGACCCAGTCTCCATGTACGCGCGCAATGGCACGCTGCTAATACGCGTGCGCAGGTTACGGAGGTGTATACAGTGCCACACCACCACCCCAACATGGGCCCGGCGTTCTCGGTGGAGGACGAGGGCCGCCGCAACAAATACTACCAGTCGATCTCCCACCCCAGGCTTTCTTGACCTCGGCGATGCTCTTGGATATGGTCGATAGTGCGCACATTCTTTGCTTGAGTGTATGCAGAGTGTTATCGTTAACGTACTGCAGAGAAAGTGGATGTCTTATTGCGCGATGAAAAGGAATACATTGGCATACTACGCTCCTACGATCAGTTTGGTAGGCCGGCACGTCTCACTGGACGACTCAAGCTAATAGCACCAGCCAACCTCGTCCTCACAGAATGCTACGAGCGAATAGCCGCGCGCAACCCCGAAGCAACTCCATCCTCCGACCCTTCTATCTCTAGGTGGCTGATCCACGACGTCAAGCTCCCCGGTCTCATGACGATACGAGGCGAGAACGTCACCATATGCGCTACCGTAGACCTCGACCGGGAAGACGCACCCAGGGGTGCAAAGTTTGCAGAAGTCGAGGAAGTAAGGGCATTAGCAGCATCGCAAAAAGCCGAAAAGAAAGATGTCGATTCACGGAAAGCGAAGGCGTTAAAGCAGGCGGGTATTGAGCCTGGGTTTGGTATGCAGGGATAGTTATGCTAGCAGCCCGGAAAAGAGAGCATGAATTATGACATAAGAATAAGGAGCATTGCATTTGGCCTGGCCAAGGGCTAGGGACGCTTGGATAGCTACTTTGTCTTATCATGATATCGATGATACCAGGACGGTCATGTCCATGAACGATGCAAAGAGAATTCTCGGTCCAATATTCCTGGGCAGCTAATCAGTAGACACCGGTGGTGTGCAAAAAAACAGTCTTGGTTGTAGAGATGGACGTGTAGTGGCGTGAAGATTCCTGCGGTCGAGTAAGATCTCTCAATGCAAGGATGGACGATGTCCGCGTTTGACTACAGCAGATGTGGCTCCACATCAGGTCAGAAAACACAGAGTCAAAGGTCAGGAGGGGCAGTGGAAACCAACCTACTCTCATAACCAAACTGATGTCTATGCACCTTTCTCTCAAGCACACGTCACAATACACTCAGCAGCATTCATCAAACTCTTCGACATGGTGCTTCAAAGCATCAATACTGTGTACATTTCCCGTCTTTCTACAAATCTGAGAGAAAATCTTTCATTACCAACCCTGTAGATAGATCACTTGTGATCTCTATTGAAGCAAATGGTGTAGCAACTAAGACTAAAAATGAAGGAAATGTTCTCAGCCATTTATTGTCTCATTCAGCACTGGCTACTGCTTTTCCTCCCCCCGCGCTGGCGACAGCTCCTCCAGCAGCAGCAAAAGCACTACCGGCTTTAGCAAAGACTCCCTGTTCGTCATCCCTCTTTTCCTGTTTCTGCGCAGCCGACTCCTTCGGGGTTGTTTTCGAATCCGTCTTTTCTGATTCCTTCGGCGCTATCTTCGATTCCTTTTCATCACTGGCGCGTTTTCCCCACGTTTTCTCCGTGTGAGTTCCGTCTTTATCTTCTGTGGTTTTCGACGTTTGGAAGAAGAATCCGCCATCTTTGTTCTTCGAAGATGCAGCTGCCGATGCGCCGTCTCCGGAGGTCGATGTGTCGACACTCGGTTTGGCGTCTGTGTCTTTGGAGGATTTAGAGGAGGCGTGAGCAGTAGGCATTATCAAAATTGGGCCTTGACGAGGGACCAGATCAAATAGTGGTCAAAATGGAATTTGTTTTTGTAGATTATTTGGAGAAATTCTTGGACACTGAACAATGCGAGTGGACGGAGGTAGGCACAGTGAAATTATGTCAGGTTGAACCGATGACGTCTTTATAAACGAACTCATCGATTAGGACTTTCAATGTCGATCTTTTAAGGGTGTCTTAGCTGGAAAAGAGGGCACGAAATGGGGTGTTGTGAGATTTGTCCAGCAGGGCGCAAGCCTCAAGGCTGAGAGTTCTGAGCATTGGTCTGTGGTCCATCTCTAGGCAACCTTCACAATGTTGCAACAAAGTTTCACAAGGCAAGAGACCACATTGGCTCAACATTGTCACTTGGGCCGGGATGTTGAGAGGATCTGCGATATCTTTTCCACTTCTCGGTGTCTCAGGCAGTAAGGCCGGAACTAACACGCACGCTTTCGTATGTGGCTCTATGGAGGGTCTTTAATCGACGAAACAAATGATAGCACGTTGTCTTGCTCTCCGCGTTGCAAGTACGTGTTCATGATCGCCCATACGAGGGCACCTGGCTCGGCCTACTTCTGATGATACCCGATGCTTCTCACTGCCGCATCTACGTCACAGGCAATCCATTCTGAGAATGGGTTTTCCGTCGAAAGCCTTATTAAAGCAAAGAGTCCTACTTTTCATCTTCCTTACAATCCGCACTTCAAAGCAACTACTGCATATCACTATTTTACCTGCCTACTTGACACAGACACTCAATAAAAACCATGTCCTCATCAGCTGCGGCATCAAGCTCCTCGTCAGGAGGTTCTTCATCTCCCGGAGGCTCATCATCTGCCGCTGCTTCCTCAGGCGGTAGCTCTTCGGCAGCAGCCTCTTCGTCTGGAAAGTGCGTAAGTCGTACAATGTGCATCAGCTCAGACGTATAGCTTATACTACCAGGGTCAATGTTGACGTAAATGTAGACGTGAACGTGCACGAAAGTCAGGGGAAGAGCAGTAGTGATACTTCGAAAACGGCGGCGGCGAGCGACGGAGAGTATGACCGTTGTGAGGAAAAAGGTTACTGAGAGGGACATAAAGCACCTGCTAAGACTCTTTATCTTATATGATTATATCTCGTATTTTCATACATCAATAGTAAGCTGTAACGTTTCATGCAGTAGGGGCGTCACTTGACTTGAGTAGTGAGCATCAATACTTCTTACCTTGACAAGCGTCTTCTGCATCCGATACCTTGTGACCACGCCATGTAAACAGACTAAACTGATAGACCTACAATAACAATACACAATATATACTTTTACAACTGCTTCTTGTTCTGTGGCAGATCACGTGTCAGGAATTGTGCCAAACTAGATACATAAGGTGAGGTCATGCTGTTCCGCTAGCGATTGTATCAAGCAATGACAAGATTTTATTAGATTCTTCTTTAATGGACTTAAGCTTTCTTGCCAATGTGCCTTGCGTTGCAGGGCGCATGATTCAGGCGGGATCTGCATGGTGGCTTGTGGCGGTTCAACCACTACATACGTACATAGCTATCGCCGCCATCTCGCTTCCTTACAATCCACCTTGCGACATCCTACAACATGTTAGACACGCCGGATCTACCCATTTAATAGCTTGAACACCATGAGCTGTTTTTCCTCCTATCACAGACGTCCGATCTGCGAAGTACGCTTCCAGAAGCAGTGATATGTAATATAGATTGATTTTATTGTTAACAAATTCTTTAAAGTCTTCCTGCCTTTGCCATATGGCTCTGATAGGTTGTCAAGATTCATTTATGGTCTCTTTCTGTCACTAAAGGATGCACAAGGAATGGATACCCCAACCGACTACTTCTTCTTCAATCTACAAACAATATCGAGCACCCACTAATTCTTTGCTCTTGTTTACAATCATGCATCCAGCTTCTTAGCCAAATTTCCATCTACTCGTCGTCTTGCACGTCGACGACAGTCTTCTTCCATTGGCGCGCCGGGACTTTGCGCTTGAACAAGATGTCAATCTCGCGATAGGATCGGCCCTTCATCTCAGGCAAGAAGAAGTATGCCAACACAAAACAAACAAAGCCAGTAGCACCCCAGACGTAACCGCACTTGCCGCCGAGGTTTGCCTCCTATACTTTGTTAGCAACTGTGTACCGCAAGCCAGGGAGAAGGGTCTTACCTTAGGGTTGAGCATGTAACTTGCGAGGAAAATGCAAGGAATGTTTACGACGTAGTATGAAGCGCGTCCAATTCCCGTTGTCAGAGGCCTAAGGCGGATGGCGGACGTCTCTCCAATGATGACCCACGATGCAGGCGCAGGGCCCAAGGTGAACAATACGGAGACAATGAGGCCCAAGGACGCCTGCGCCAGGGAGGCTGCGTTCGAGAAGCCAACAGAGCCTGCGATACCGAGGGCGATTAGGAAGCCGACATTGATGAGCGAGCCCCAGACGTAGATGGTACGTCGGCCAAGGTAAGTGGTGAGAATCCAGGAGAGCATAACGAAAATCCACTGGAGGGCTGAGGTGATCAGGCCCAGGGCGAACGCAGTGTTTGTCGATACGCCAGCCTCTGCGGATCAAGTCAGCATATAAATTTTCACCTGAAACAGCAACGGTAACCACTCACGCTCGAAGAAGTAGACGGCCTGATTGGCGATGAGGTTGCCCGTAAGATTCTGTGCAGCGTATACACCGCACACAATGAGGGTCCGGTAGAGGTCAGTGCCTCTGAACAGTTCCAGATAACTAGGATCTTTGATTGATTTCTCCAGCTCAATGGTACGGCGCATCATGGCGACAGCCTCACTAGCGTTCAGCGTCGCTGCGCGTCCCAAGCGCATAATCGCATGTTCTGCTGCTTCGAGTTTTCCTTTTCGAACGAGCCACCAGGGCGACTCGGGCGCCATATAGAGGAGAATAGCGAGAGGGGTAGGGAACATCCACTGAAGCGCAATAGGGATTCTAGACTTTTCGTCAGCGAAGGAGTTGCTTGTGAAGCGGAGGGGTATATACCTATACGCGCTTGGATCAAGCTTACTGTTAAAATGATAGGTGACGCCTTGTACGATAATAGCGCCAATGGCCCAAAACATTTGCAACATCTGGGTAGCAGGAGCTCGCAGCTGGATCGGTGTGATCTCGCTGCAGTATGCTGGTGCGTTGGCAATGAAGATGCCCCATGGAATGCCTTCGAGAAGCTGGGATACGAACATGACCGGAAGGGAATTGGCAAAGTAGAAGACGAAGATGAACGCGTTCAAGACCATGAGGCCGGTTATGGTCGCCCAACGGTAGCCGATACGGCTGGTAAGGGGACCAGCCAGGCAGACGCCGATAATTGCACCAAGTGGCCCACCCATTTGAAGCGCGGACTGCCAACTGGCCACGATGACATATTTGTCATTCTGGGCGTCGTACACACCATACTCGTTTGCGAACGCAGGTAGGGCGATGAAATTACCCATAAGAAAGACACAATACGACTCCATAATCTAAACATGGTGTTAGCTGCAATTCTTCATTGTGAGACATCAAGCTAAAGGGAAAAGAGGCGCCTTACAATAGTGGAAGACATGACGAACGCCCACACCGCAGCCATAGGGTAGGCCCGAACAGCCTGTGGCACTCCCATGTTATGCTCCACATTCTCTGCCTCAATTGCAGCCGCCTTGTACTGGGCGATTTGCGCTTTCTCGTCAAGATTGGAGGCATCTTCCACTTGAGAGGTGGCCTTCTCCGCGTGGGAGGCGGCGCCGTATTCTTTGACCTCGAGAGGATCACTCATGTTTGCTGATGTGGGCCGAGATGACAGGCGTGTAATATTGGGGAAGATGGCGGGGAAGAGAAGCAGCAACGACAGTAACCGGAAAGGCCAGCACCTTTAATAGAGCGCCGGGGCAGAGGGCCTAGTGTCCCGCAGAAGGACATTTGGGCACCTACTAGGATCCGTAGTCACTCTCTACATTCCATCAATCACACAACATAGCTTTCGAGCCGGCCCTATGCCGTCCCCAAGCCGTATGGCATGACTGTCATGATCCCGTTGTCATCTGCTCCTGCTTGGGAAGGCTTCCGTTAGCACCGGACGGATCGGTAGCCATTTGTAGGTGGCTCTCTCTTGTTGGAGTCCTCCGTAATTCTTGCGACGACGGGTAACCACGCCGCAGCTCCACCCTATCAGAACCTCGGCCGCGACGCGTTGTCCAACGTTACCCCATCTCCGCAGGCCAGTCATCGATTTATCCGGCCCCGCCGAAGCTCGATCCCCAGGTTTCCCACTTCTCCACCCCCATCTCCATGCAACGGTGTTAGACTCGCGGTAGCGATCCACCGAGAAGTGGAGCCACCGGAGTATTACCTTCCCCTTCCCCGATGCTGGATCGTTCGAGCAGGCGCAGTACGAAGGAAAGCTTGGTACCTTGTCTGGAAGCTAGAAGTGGCTGCGTATTAAACCGTCCCAAGACTTGGAGACGAACAATGTGATAGGGTACTTCCAGCCTACTGAAGAGTCGTACATCTCGAGCGGCCGTCAGCATCGCGGAACCAACCACCCCGAAAGCCCCACTTTTTGTAGCGTCAACCATCTTAATGGTGAGAGCACTGATTGCTGCGTGCGCCCTGCAGCTCCGCGATTGGCGGTAACTATTCCTTTCTCGGAATTCCATCCGCCTCGACCCTCTCAGTTCCAGATGTCACTCTCTATCGAGCTCGTGGCTTGGGTGACTAGCCACGTGCTAACTAATGCTAACCAACTCGTGCTTCGGGCCCCTTTTGCTTCAACTTGGTGCATTTCTCCAGCTTTATCGTGCAACTCCGCAAGCCCGGGGTCGGGTCCAGTGCCCTCCCTAGAATCCGCTCACCCTCGTTTGCTCATCAGGACTGCGACAACCACTATCACAAGACTGCCGACACTACCTAGGTAAGTCCGAGCCCGAGGCCGATTCTGGCGCCAGTAGATAGCCTACTCGAGAGTGCTGTACTAGTTGAAGGCGGATCCAGGTTCACGGTGCTCCTGCCCTAGGTATGGGGATGGTTCCGCCTGTTTGGGCAGTCGGGGTCGTGGTGGCTGCCATGACTCTAGTGGCATTGCCAGCAATCCCAGTCGTCGAGAATGGACTGTTCACAGTGCCGAGCTATGCTTGTATTGTGTTCTCTCACCCTTCATCAAGCTCGTACCTCCGTCGCGAAACTACTGCAGCAATTGAGTCCATGCCTAATCTGCATATAGCGCTTGTTGCTTGAGGTAGGGAAGGGTTACATGCATAAGCGCATTCGCAGGGACCAGGCCAGACAGTGGTCGTATTCACTGTCTTGATGCATTCAGTGCGGAAGCTGTTCTAGCGACAAGCGCACGATGTCCTGGTCTGAGCGACGGCGCTGCATGACGCGTCGATGTGGCTTTCTGCTCCAAGGATAAAGACGAGGATGGTGATTGAGGTCAAGATGGGAATGCCCTAGTGGAGTCGCGGATTGGAATATTGCGGAGAGGCGCCTAGTAACCACTGAAACAGGACTTCCACATACCTACCATACAGTATGATACATGTAGGTATGGTAGGCATCACGTGCCCTTATCGGGCGGCAAGTCGAAGGAACTGTCGACGTTTCAACGACAAACTTCTACTACGGAGGTTAAGTATCCAATGTGAATACCTCACACAGCCATCACACAGCCCCAGCCAAGATTGATTGTTATCCAATCCTTCCGCTTACATAAGTATGTGTGGCCAAGTATAGGGCCTGTATCAAGCCACCCTCTCGCCGATCAACATTGAATATCTACCCTCCGTACGTTGTAGGTATGCTGTCTGTCCCGCTTCTTACCTCGGACGTATGATTCCATGATCATCTACCTCAACTTACCACCATGGGAAAGACTCATCCATAGAACGTATGAGTTGGCTAGACTCTACCTCAACGTTCCGATCCCTTGATGGTCATATCATATTTCGACGTCGTTCCTTTCAGATTTCGAAGCTAATGAAAAATCGAACGCGTGGCTGGCAAGTCGACGACGCACTTGGAGTGACCGACAAGGCTTCAGATGATTCTAATTTGGATCCGTTACGCTCTGCAAATTGTAGGATCACCAATTGGCATCATACTGCTTATACAACGCATCAGACTCCTCCATCAACAATACCCCATCCTCCAACCTCGGCCACTCTCTTCCCTTTCTCACCTCGCCCTTCCCACCCTCCACCCACTCCGCATACCTCTCATACAGCTCCGCCACACTTCTAGCCCTTATTGGAATCTCTTTCTGCCACTCCGGCCAATCCCATTCTACGTCCCTTACTTCGTCCGCTACGTAGTCGTGATGCTGAATGGTGATGGGGCTGTTATAGGAATCTCCAGACATCAGGTAGGGGCCTGGAGCAGTGATCCGTAGTTCGTGTTAAATTGGAATCCTATCACGTGATTCACCCGACACCCGCTAGTGTGTCGGCCCCACACTCCCACACTGTATATAATAGATTCTCTCACTTAGATAGAACATCATCAATTGATCACCCTTTGCACAGTTCTACAGTTCGCCCGTCTCACCAGCGATGGTCCACGTGAGACCGGGCTCGCCTTTGAACGGTGGACCGAGGCGGAGTTGCGCGATGAGAGTTGCGCCAGGAACGGTTACGCCTTTGTTCTGCTTGAGTGTACCCTGAACAGAGATGAGGTCCGGAACATCGCTTGTGATAGACCCCGTCACTTCGCCGTCTTTACCAAAAACTTTCAGCTCTGGACGCTGAATCTGCATCTTTGCGTGGGAAGATTCCCAGTCGCCAAGGACTTCATGCACGTAGTCGATCATGTGGCCGTAGTGGATGTAAATAGGATGACCGCCCACCTTTCGATCCGCAAAGTAGGTTAAACTTTCGGGCAGGCCATCGCGCTGCATCAAGTTGCCAAAGGCTCGAATCTCGCTGCTGAGTACCTTGCCAACAATGCCTTGGGAGAGAAGGTCCTTGATACGCAAAGTGAGTGGCGCAACACGGCCTTGTAGCCCAATGATGGTGTTGCTAGGCGTCGCAAGATTCTTCATGAGTTCAAGTGTACTTTGCAGGTTCTCAGTCAACGGCCATTCAATATACACCGCTTTTCCTGCCTTGATACTCGGTTCAGCTACGGGAAAATGCACATTGGCGCGCGTGTTCACGACCACGAGGTCAATATCGGGATCTGCAGCAAGGGCAGATGGTTCGCCGTACGCTTTCACATTGGAGGGAAGACTAAAGGTCTTTTTTGCGGACTCGGCAGCCTGGACTGAGGAGTTGAGCAGGGCAACAAGCTGGTAGTGTTGCTTGCCGGTGTGGAAGATGATGGAGGGGAGATGAGCGTCTGCGGCCCAGGTGACTTTTGCGGAGGCTGAGAGACCGAATAAGGCGACACGAATGGGTGCCATACCGAGTCTGGTTGAGATGAAGGGCTTTGTTGGGGAATGACAGGGGGTTGGAGATAGTGATATATTTGATGCAGAGGTAAAATTTCGACTCGTGTTGATCTCTGAATCTCCTAATCCTATCTTACTTTGTTCCACAATATGCAAGGCGATGTATTACCAATGTAAGCGGCCAATGGGTGAGACGTGCTTCATTCCTTGATACTAAAATGCGTGGATTACAAAGCAAAGTGGAGCCGCAGCACGACATAGGGAGACCCATCTTAACTGCAAACATTTGTTTATTATGGATTATGAAAGGTGTGTCAGACGGTTTCGCGGTCCAACAGCCCAATGAACCCTATTCTAGGACGTACCGTTATCCTATCTTCTGTAGTCGCACTATTTTTAACAACGACTGAAGAGATGAAGACCTGTATACGGCCAACATGAACGGCAAAAGTTGGCCATTTCCCGTATCAACATTAAAACATTGTTCGAGTGGCAGTCACACAACTTCGTCCGTGCTTAGCAGTCCACTTATGGGACGTCCATATGTTTTGATATTCCTCCTAGATATCCGCGTTCATTACGGTGAATAAAGGTACAAGGCTAATCGCTCGAAAAGCCAGAGGTCGTCCTAGGCAATCTGGGTTTGGGATTGTCGATATCTGGGTATGCATTGAAGGCATAAATGTCAATCCAGCAAAACCGTCGTTGAATGCTACTGCTAGTCGACACGACGCCAACTGTTGGGGTATCTGCAAGAGCAAAAACATTCGGCACGGCCTCCCATGAACTGTGGACTGGTTGGTAAGTACACCTACAGTATTCGTCTTCGCCGAATAGATTGTACAAGTGAGTGTGTGTGGAGGCGCAAGAGCAACGCTGCACGGCGGTCCTTCGGCCTAAATAAGAAAAGTGGAACAGTTGCGTCATTTATTTCCACGATTGGCTCCACAAGCCCACCGTGCTAAGCCATATTCGTATCAAACCATGGCCAAGACTCAAATAAGTTCAAAATAGGCGTTCCATGTTACACGAACCTCAGCATAAGGCTAATCACAAGGCTGAGCATGTTGGGTGTTGCAAGTGCGCAATGCTATGCTGACCTCCACATGAGTACTTAACACCGTCAGCCACTGCACAATCTCAATATTCCTACCTAGTTTCCCACAATAATAGATCGATATGTCGCTGCCTCCAGAAAGCAACCTGACGCAACACGTTACAACTCGAAGCCATCATCCCGACACAACTCAAGGCCTCGCACTCCAAGTCGACTTCGCGTGGAGTAAATTCCGCAACCAAATCAGCGAAAAGAATGGCGACCATCTCGAGCCGCTCTACATCCAGCATTTCCGGCCTACCAAACCACAACTAAGATTCGAATCCGTAGCCGACAACTCAAACATCGCCTCAGGTACCATCCACAACTTCTCCATCAGTGCAGACTGCACGATCCGCGGCCACGACATTGCCCTCAAGCCGCTCAAGCGTTGGAAAACAGAGTACAACTACCTTTCTGAGACATTTTCGTCCGGCTCAGGTCCCGTGCCCATCACATGGATTGCAAACAGCAGCATGAAGATATGGGATTTCATTTGTCTAGACGCGAATCAGCTGCCTATCGCTAAGTTCTCGGTCAATATCTGGGCGCTGAAACAGGTCGGCAACATCTATTTCGAAAAGTCAAAAGCAGATATCAGCGCGGAGGTGAGGGACGAGGTTGTAGTTGTGGGACTTACGTTGTTGTATGTTATGATGACGAGGATGAATAATCCGCTGCATCTGCTTGGTGCTGCTTTTGCGAAACCAGGGAAGGTTGAGGGGCATGGGGAGAACGCCGAGCCTACAGATGATAAACTTGGTGAGAGAAGGCCGTAAGAAAGGCAGAGGTTTAGATATCTTTCGATGGCAGGGAATTTTAGGAATGCTGGGTAGACCGGTTGTGGCGTTTTGGTGCCATGTTTGCATGTTGCTAACATTTTGATAACAAATCCAGTTATCTACAATCTAATCGTCTTATTCTTTATCAACTCTCTCGAGATACTCCAGCGATTCTTATACAAGGACAAACTGCCCCACAGGTCGATTATCAAAAACCACAGCCGGTAGGCTTCCAATGCTCCCTAGGCGCTCAAAAGAATTGGGCGACCGCGCTGAGAGACCAAGAATCAAGGCCTCGCACTTCGATTGGCCCACACCAATCAGGAGGCAGTAGCAAACACTAGTCCATCCTGAAGTTGGTACCGCTTCAACAGCTGGTAGACGTTGCGTCGCCGGGGTCGTCTCGCCATGTATAAAGCTCCCCTGATATCGCTTAAGGTGCGTGTCTGCGGTGATCTTAATCCAATGCACTGAATCTTCGGTGTCGCCAAGTTCATAAAACGTGCGGTGGCCAGGGTCATTTGCAGAGTCATTAAGCTCTTGACGCATTCTGATCGCAGCTGGTACTAGCTTACCCTCCACGATAAGCTCTCCGGTTTTCGCATCTACTCCAAGTAGTTTTAGGTCATTGACGAATGGGTCGGCATCGTACAAAGCGCCCTTCTTTACATGGACTGGTTGATAGGATATGGGCCCATCGATACTTATCCAACTCCAAGTTGGCGCAAATCCCCCCTGCATCGCCTGTGCGAACTTTCCCTCCCTCTGAGCTGGCTGCCATGCTAGAGTCTCAATGAGACTCTCCTTCCACATGCCATATACAGGCTTCCAATTCGTCGTACGTGTAATTTTTCGCATCACAGCATCGATAGCTGGAAGGCGGTCGGAGGCGTAGGTGATATCTCTAGCCGAAAAGTCCTCTACGAGTCTAGTCCAGGATAAGTGTACTTTGTCGTCTAAGCGCGTAGACCATGAGTGCCCAACATGAGCTGGATCAGCACCTTCCCAGAAGGAGCTACACCGACATTCGAACTTCAATGCTGCTGGCGTATAAAATATTGTCCGAGTGGAGAGGAGTCGCTCTTGCCATATCCAGGCCCGTGTTGAAACTTTTCCATAGTCTCCGCCATGATTCTCCTTTCCTACTGGAGTGGCACGTCTTCGAAAGTGTGCTTGGAATGTGTTCGCGCCATCCAGGCTCAAATCCACCACATAATGGTTCCAGGATGTCTCTCTTGGTTTGAGGATACGATCATTTTCAGTAGCAGCTGATGCGGAGGTTATGGTCAATGTCGAGTTTCCATAGATATCGCCCATCTTCGGAGCTTGTGTTTCAAAGTCCCCGCCCGGTCCTTGGATGATACAGAGACGGTCAATCCTACAGACCCTTAGCAGCTGGCTACACATCATGGGAAAACTTACTGACCAAAGATAAGCAATGCCGAGTTTGCGGGCAATGCCCACAACATCTTGGAAGAGAGGTGGTAAATCAGCGTATTTCATCTCATGCTTCCTTGATGCCAAAGTCGAAACGTTCGTCAAGTAAATCCGTGGACTCATAGGCCCCCAACAGTAACTCAGCGTTATGTAGTCGGCTCTCACGTCTTTGGGCTCCACCAGCTGCAGGCCATCTGGAGTAGGTGCGTTGAGCCAAATGACGCGATCGGGCAACACAGGCTTGGTAGCACCGCTGCCACAAGTCGGATGGTAATTCATGCAATGATCCAGCTGTGTTTTGATGAAGTTGAAGCACTCATCATCATTCGCAGTGGGCAGTCGTCTGGATGCAGGCCCGAAGCGATCGTTGAGCTGATGTAGAACCAACGCCACATTACCTGCCTCTGTTAGTAAATTACGAATATCGCTCGAGACGGCGCACGACATGCCATTTACGCCACCACTGTCAGCTTCAAGGCTAGGCCGATAGAACTCAATCTCAACCGGCGGTTTGTCGGGATACGTCAATTCCATCTCGATATTCATAGTCCGACCAGCCGGTAGGACATACCCTGGCGCTCCATACCTATCCACGACAGCTATCTTCCCAAACACCAACCGTACCACTACCGGCAAGCCACTTGCTACAAATATTTTCAGGAACGACTCAACTTCCCATCCGGGATGTAGCTGATTGAGCGCAATGCACAAAATTGTGCAATAGATGCAGCCATGCTGAGCGGTCTGAAGTATACTTTTAGCTTCTTTTACTTTTATTTGTCCTGCAGCGGTCTGTAGCGGGACGTTGTACTCTTTTCGCGCCCAGGAGTCTTCGGTTATGCCGTCGGTGGCTCTTGATGCAAGGTGTGGGTTAAGGTCCATACAATTAGAGCATCCAGATATGCCTACTCCGAATCCTGATTTCGGAACATTGGCTTGCTTAGAAGTGATTTCATTGCTTTGGACCTCTTTTGATGGTTCTGGTTGGGTTGGTACTACTTTTTCTTGGGTGCTGGAGTGCGGCTGAGGAGAGCTCGAGCTCGCCTGAGTCGACTTGCTTTTCTTGTCGAATTTTCGAAAGAGTTTTTTCATGTTCGAATGGGATCTTCAGGAGAGCAAGTGAAAAGAGCTAGACCACTGAATTTTGTTGCAATGGAGGTGAATGCTGGAATTTGCTTCTTCACGACCGATATCGAAAAGCGGGGCTCGTTTTTCGTATCTCGTATTTCTGCATCGTTATGATTCGCGAGCTAGCATGCCGCCCTGCATCTGCATCGATTAGACAGAGTAGTAGTGGCCCCTTGCACACTCCCCTTATAACAAGCTTTGCGCGATTGAGCCCGCGGATGAGCCATGCTTTTGTTCATTCCCTCAGCTTTGCTTCATCCTCGAACGTCGCTTCTGTTTTGACAACCACTCGCGGAGTTGCTCTTTCCACAACAGCAGCTACCTAATTACCATAGGTAGCTGGAAAAATTGTATGCCGCAACAAAATATCTTACCCCAGCTAGTGAGCCCGATTAGAAGGGTTAGAAGAAGTCGATGAGAAAGGAAACCATGTTTACCTCGACTGGCAGGACTGGAAGGAGCACAATAGTAGTCATTGGATGCAGTTGGCGATTGACTATCTCATGTCGGTTGTTTACGTCCAGTTGATGCATAGATCGAAGACGTTCAATGATGTTGAGAGAGATTATGAGTGGGCTTGGTGGTTTTCGTACGATGCGCGAAGAAGATTGGGATCCCGGGAGAATAAAGGGTACCTCGGCGGGAGCAATATCAACGACCCCTGCATGAACACCATACAAAACTACCCAAATCATCCGCATAAGCATGAATACGCCTGGCCTAGATCTTCGAGGGTTGCCGACGCCATTAACCGAACTCGCAACATGTTCGAGAGATACCTAAGTATGGAGCTGTGCTAAAGAACTTAGGTTGGTGTCGCTGTACTACCCCGCCTCTACATTTCCATGTATTTCGGTCTTACTCAGACTCGTTGGGATCGCCAGTGATAGTCCAGGTGATTGGCCGTAAAAGTGCCCAAACGACTAGCATGATTTAGCACGAGGCTAGACTGGTCCATGTCTCAAGAGACTCCATATACGGTATACGGTCAAGACTACATGCTTACGGTCAATTTCGCCCGGCATGAAGGTACAAGAAGCTCCTACTGTATAAAAGTCCTTGACGCCGACGGTGGCTTATCCTGTCTCATCTCTCCCTCTAGCGGCAAACCACACTATGGCTTCCCTTGAAAATAAAGTCGTTATTATAACCGGCTGTAGCAGCGGTATTGGGCTCGCAACCACGCTTCTATTTCTCTCCCGTCAAGCTCTCGTGTTTGGCGTCGAAATCTCACCGTTCAAGCACGAGCTGGAGTCTTCTCAGAAGTCCAACTTCTCCTTCCAGCAGACTGACCTTACGACGCCAAATGCCGCTGAGGATACTGTAGCAGCTTGTGTCGCAAGATACGGTCCTAAGATCGACGTCCTTGCCAATGTAGCAGGCATAATGGACGCCTTCTGTAGCGCCGATACAATTAAAGATTCAGAATGGGAGCGCGTTATCAACATCAACTTGACGGTACCGGTGAAGTTGATGTCGGCCGTGCTGCCAAGTATGACACAGCACGGGGGAGGCAGTATCGTCAATGTCGCTAGTTACGCGAGTATGAGTGGGGCGGCGGCGGGCATAGCGTATACGGCAAGTAAGCATGGCCTACTTGGTGCTACGAAGAATGTGGCGTGGCGGTTTCATAAGGAAGGAATCAGATGCAATGCGGTCGCACCCGGTGGTGCGTAAAAACGATAATATCCATCTCGCACTTGGGTTTGACTGACCGCGTACTAGGCGTTGCGACGAATATCTCATCTTCAATAGCTCTTGAAAATTACGATAAAACGGCGTACGATATCTGCTCGTAAGTGGTTTCTCGCTCAACAGAAGTTCTCCCTTTCGCTAATTTTTTGAGGCCTGTACACAAAGTCCACGGAGATTTCAAGAGAGACGACCTGTCGTATGGATGCATTGGTCCAGACGATATTGCTCGGGGCATTGCCTTCTTGGCTTCAGATGATGCAAAGATGACCAGCGGAATTATGATGCCTATTGACAATGCTTGGTCTACGATTTAGATATGGCCGCTTGCGAAACCAGAAAGTTGGAACCTATATACAATAGGACAGTAACATGTAGCCCTTCCAGATGGCTGACAAGTAGTCTTGCGTGAAGAGAGTATAGCCGAGCCTCAAAAATTATACCAGTCCTCCACCGGCTATTCAACGTTATCAGTGCCTTCGAAGATTGCAACTCCGAACGGCCTCGACCATGCGCTACCCTCGCTGTCTTTGATGGAGACAGTCAGCCGTTCGATACCCGCAGTCTTCGCGGTGTATGTAGCAGTTGACCCAGAGACCATAATTGTGCCGATCGTCGCACCCTGAACCGTAAACGTAGGCTCTGTAAAGCCCGTAGCCAGAGCGGCAAGGTCAATCTCAACAGACGCACCCGGACCAACGAACGTATGTGCGTCAGCCATGAAGTTGAGGTAGCCTTCGAGAGGCGTGTATCCGTCGCCGCCGGTGGAGCCATCCCACCAGTCGGCGATGCCGTCGTTGTTGGCGTCCCAAGTTACAGCACGTATCACAGTAGGGAAGTCTTCCAGTCCGCCAACGTCAGCAGGGTTGTCAATGATCCCCTTCCTCTTGCCTACGCTGCCTGTATACGTTGCCGTTCCCCCAATCGTCTCGTTCACTATACGCTTATCATGATCATCCTGTACAGGCTGGCTAGCACCACTATCACTGAGCACAATTTTGTACGCCTCAGTAGCGGACTGCGTGGTGACGTAGCTTTCGAAGAATGGCTCGTCGACAAACTTTTGGTAATCAACGCCATCGATGGTGACATCGGCGTAGCATGCAACATTCGTGGTTTTGCCGGTTCCATCGCCAACATATTGTACGCTGTTTTGATCGAACACGCCAGGCATTGCGTTGCCGGCGCAATAATCTAAAAGCAGGAACGCAGTCAGTAAATCATACATAGGCGTACCATGAGATCACGTACACTGCTGAGTTCCAGGTAAACCGTCTTCGTATTGGGCTCGCAGATCGTATGTGAGATTCGAAGCAGGGCCTTGCTTATACAGATTGGACACAAACTGGCCTTGGTGCGCACCACCATCTGTGACTCGACGTCCGAAATTGTATACCACATTGTTTCGGATGTCCAGTTTCCCGGCGAAGTTTGCGTTGTCGTCAACACCACCGGCCATACTCCAGCTTCGGCCCTCGGCGTGAGCAATTAAATTATGGTGAAAGGATCCAACTTCTCCGCCGATGGAAGCAGCAAATCCATGTGCAGTGCCGTTTGCGTAGTTTTTATGACCTGCGATATTGAGTGGCTCGCTAATCATGCTACGCTGAAAAGTGATGTTATTCGCATCACGCGAAGAGAAAGCTTCGTCTATGGTCCAGCCCAAGCTGCAGCGGTCAAAGATGGCATAGTTAGAACCTTGCATGCCCATGCCGTCGATTGTCTGGCCAGATATCGTACCTGGGCGTACGCGGATATGCCTGAAGACTACATCCGTGGCGCCAGTGAGGCCGAGGGGATATCCTTGAACGGCTATGCCTTTTCCTGGGGCTGTTTGACCAGCTAGCGTAATATATTGCCCGTTTACGGACATTCGCGATGTCGTGGTGATGACGCCACCAATATCGAAGACAATAGTACGAGGTCCAGAAGCTTTGGTCAAGGCGTAGCGAAGAGTACCCTCCGCTTCAGTATCTTCGAGAGAGTTGACGTGAATCACCTTCCCGCCTCTTCCACCGCGCGCAAAGCGTCCGTAGCCTTCAGCGCCCGGGAATGCCAGTTGAGCACCGCGAAACATGAACACGCGGCCGATGTAGGTTTCAGAACCAACGACAACGTCCACACGCCAGTAGAACGTGTCCTGTGCGTTAATGCCGGTAAGAGTAGTGCTCGTTGTGCTCAGCCCAGTAGCCACACTGTGGAGCGTAGTACTCGAAGTGCCTGAAGGTAGCGATAGAGTCAGCAAACTAATGATACTAGGGGTAACAAAACGAGGGTGTTGTTAAGGTGCTCTAGAAGAGCCTCAACGTTCGGTAATCGCTGGACAGGATCTTCAAACATCAAGGAGGCACCCCAAAAGTGCAGCAAGACAACGTACTCTACGTACCGAGATAGACATTATAGGCTGCACCTTCAGCCTTTGCAGCCCTCCAAGATGCGTTAATACCGGTGCTATTACCAGAGATCTCAAATCTCTCATCACGATGATAAGGAGTTGGGAAGCTGATCTGATGTTGCATATCCGGGCTGTCGACCTCGAATCCATTCAAGAATACTCGTCCGTCACCACTCTTGTCAGGTGTATACACTATGTCGACGGCCTTTTCTGCAGTCGCCGTGAAAGTGATATACGAGGCCGCAGCTTCCCATACATTGTCGACGCGTACAGTTTGCTTGACGCTTTTCGCTACCTCTTTGCCATCGATTGTAACCGTAACAGAAGCCGTAGCATTGATCTTGTCCCACGCATTGTGCCATGCCAGGAGCGAGTGCTCGCCGGCGGGAAGACCAGAGATGCTCAAAGTGATCGTGATACCGCCAGCATTATCGCCGTTGTTGTTCTGTGTTGAGATTCCCTCAGCAACGACGCGCTCGCCTAACGAACTAATCATGCGCGTATAAACAACTTTGTTGTAGTTGCCATTCAATTTGCCGCTGGAAGCGGAGAGCGTGAAAGAAAGACCAGTTTCATTACCGCCCTTGAAAGTTGCGGATGCAGCATTAGGCACTGTCCAGGTCAAGAAGTCGCTGTCGCTCAAGTCGCGGACGGCTGCCGGGTTGAGTCGAACTCGAACATTCGAGCTAGGTGCCAAGGGGGTAGTCTCATTCTTGAACTGTCGCGTGAAGACGTCTGCTGGCAGGGCTGCCGCTGTCGCTAGCAAGACGCTGGCCCAACAGAACAACTTCATATTGTTGAAAGAAAAAGAATGTATGCTGAGAAGCCAATAACGAACGAAGGTAGCTTCTAGAGCCAAATGAAGAGTTGGACTAAAATAGGAGAAACGAAACAATTTGTGATCCTAGGGTTGGAGGAAACCATTATGCCGGATCTATATTAAAAAATGATCAATCCTAGCATTAACCCCCTGGCCCTTCATTTCGAGCATGTTGGATCGCCATCAAGGGAAGACGGTCTTTCCTATCTAGACGTAAAGGCCTGTTAGACTTGTTTCGTGATGTCGAGAGTAACCATTTTCGAGTGCATCAGAATTAGGAAAGCTGTTGTCTCAGTTAGAGAGGTAGGCACGTGGTAGGCCCGCCTCGGGATTAGGATGGAAGGATTGACGCTAAAGGGGCTAAGGATCCCCGCTTTGTTACACTCGCATACACATCTAGGTTGTGCAATCAGCCGGAAAAGCATGCATACTTGAAAAATTGTGGAGTTGCAGTGATCACGGTCAATGCCATCGTTCGTATCATAGGGAGCGGAGCTAGCAGGATGTGCAGTGAACAGATGCTTAGAAATACATTTGCTTAGACATCATGATCCCTGCTAGCAGATTATGCAGTGGCCCTTTCTTATTGGCCAAGATGGTTCAACATGCATCGGAGCGGAGTGAGTGAAGAGAAGAGGAGCAAGAACATGATGAAGAAAGCAGGATTATGGAATTGCAAGAGAATGTTCTAAGAAATATGTATATCTAGGATATAAAGCTGAGAAGCCTGTGCATTCAACGAGCTTCACTAAGACTAGCATCTCTAAACACGTTCAATACTTCTAAACTCAAGACAGCGCACTACTACATCCCCCAAATTAGTCACTTCGAATACTGTTTCATT
This sequence comes from Parafenestella ontariensis, assembly GCA_021596325.1. NCBI lineage: Eukaryota > Fungi > Ascomycota > Dothideomycetes > Pleosporales > Cucurbitariaceae > Parafenestella > Parafenestella ontariensis. The sequence continues at coordinate 360,532 of JAKGDA010000025.1, forward strand.
TACAATGGCATCACCAAAGATCCTTGTTACAGGGGCAACCGGTTACATGTAAGTCCCCTTCATTCTTCTTCTGCCTTTGCAAATATTAACATACTATTCAGCGGCGGGAGTTTCATCACCCACGTCCTTACGTCCAAGGACCCTTCCCTCCAACCCGCCACTTACTCCGTCCTTCTTCGTTCCTCGTCTCAAGCTTCTCTCTTCAGCAATCTCGATGTCACGCCAATCGTACTTCAGGATCCCGAAGACCTTACGGAATTGCGCAATATCGCAAGCAACTACGACATTATTGTCAACTTTGCGTATATAACTCTGCCCGATCATGCTAAGGCTCTAGTCCTTGGCCTGAAAGATAGAAAGAAAGCCAGCCCAAGTGTGCGACAGCCTGTATTCATCCAGGCCTCCTCCGGAACATCGAACGTGGCCGACAGGCCATTCAGCGCCCCGGACAGATTTGCGAAGCTAGATCTGCCATCAGAGTTCACCGATCTCGTCTCCAATGCCGTTTACGAGGCTGAAAAGCGACTAAATGCCGAGGAACCATATCCGCTGCGTGCCACTGAGCTCAATGTCATCGATACGGGGCTTGAAGTGGACATCGAGACACACACTGTTATGGTTCCTACAGTTTATGGCTCTGGAACAGGTCCTGGGAATAAAACTTCGATTCAGATTCCGCTACTAATCAAGTCAGTGCTGAAGAATGGCTATTTGGCTGTTGCGGGTGAGGGAAACGGGGTGTGGGATCGTGTGCACGTCGAAGACTTAGTTGGTCTGCTCGCGATCTTGCTCACTCGCATCGTTAAAGACGAACATGTTCCGAGTGGGAAGGATGGCATTCTGTTCTCCGGCACGAATCGCAAATCCTGGAAAGACCTTGCGAAGGCTATCATCAATACGGGAATCAGGCTAGGCAAAATCCCTGTAGACACACAGATCAAGCATGTGGAGTTCAAGGAAGCGGAGAAGAGTTGGGGACTGGACGGGGCTCCTGGTCTTGCGGAACTAGGATTTACGAGTAATAGTCGCACGCGTGCGGAGCAGGCTAGGCAGTGGGGTTGGGAACCGAAGTTCCTGGATATAGAGAAAGCTATCGGAGAGGATTGGCTTGTCCTTACGGAGACGTAGATAGCTATTGGGGGGGATTGGCTTGCTAGTACCGAGACGAAGTAAACGATGTCTCTCGTTATAGGGGTAGTTTAAAGGTTTCTCTGCACTCAAGTCTGTACGTAGAATAAGTGAACTCAGTCCAACAAAACATATATCACTGAAACGCAGAGCAAGGTAATGGATGCGCGGTGTTTGAACAGGAAGGTGCCATCGTTCAGTTCGGGAGCGTGATGTTATGCTACATGCGTGTGCGTTTTCCCAAGATCCCACGTACAATCCAGAGTGCGATAGATATTACATGATTTAATTATGAGAGATTAGAAACGTATTCAAGATTGAGATTTTCCCGAGGCTAGGCATAGTGAAGACTGAAATGGCAGAGGCTCAGCGAAGGAGATGTAGTATCACCAAAGAAGTCGACGAGAGAATAAGTGTATGTTTGAAAACAGAAATGGTATTCGCAACACACTACTAAATGAAAAAGCGCAATACCCAAACGCCAAAACATGCCCACAATATGCCCACCATTGTCCCATTGTCTCGTCATCTCGTCATGCTAAGCATCACACCCAAATCGTTCTAAATCTTATACACAATACCGCCAGAGTACATGATCTTGTTTCGCTCGCTCAGCGCCTCGAGCGCTTTCTCTGCCTCATCCTCGCCAAATGCTTCACGTCCGGCACCATTACCCAGTCGTGCGTTAACGGCAGCAACGAGGGGCTCGACATCAGCAGCATCATTAGCAAACAGTGGGCCATCAATGAGCTGTCCAAGCGCTGTTTGGAAGACCTGCAAACGTGCTGGTGTAATGTCTTGTGAATTTTGCGATTCGGTCTGAGTGGGCGGCAGTTGTGATTCTGGACGCGATGATGCAGCACTGACTTGTGATGACGAGGCACCAGCACGGGAAGATGGTGTACGGCCAGTTGTACGTTGGGTAGTGCGCTGGGTTTTAGGGGTGACGTTGTAGAGATCCTCGTTATCGTCCTCATCATCTTCCTCACCGTCAGCAGCCGGTGTTTGTGTGGTGCCTGTACGCTGGCTGCGAGTCGAAGGACCGCCGGCGCGGCGAGGCTGTGTAGCTTCCTGCTCATCACCATCCTCATCGTCGTCGCCAGAAGACTCCCCGTCAGTGGACATAGCATCCGGATCACGAGCTGTCCGTCTCCGCTTACGGCGGTCGTCTTCAACAACTTCCTTGAACAGAGCGAAGCGCAAGATCTGCTCTGCCACATCGGCGTCCTTCTGTTCCACTCGCTTCGACAAACGAGCCTTAGCGTGGGCAGTCGAAAGACGAATAAGCGTTTCGAGGGTACGCGCTGTAATGGGCGAGGTGCGGCGTGTGCCAGCATCTAATTCGTCGTTTCGCAGCGCAGAGTAGGCGGCTACAATGTGGTCTGCCGCGCCCTTTGTGAGAATCGGCTTCTCGCGCTTGGCATATTGTATGTACTTCTTTATGAAGGGGATGCTGAGAACTTCAGTCCTCCGTGACGCACCTCGTCCGACTGTGATAGTCACACCAGAGTGCAACATGGGGTTGAACTTCTCGTAGACCTCAGTCGGGCGGTTGGCGTCAGTATCGGTCTCGAGGCCTACGCCCAGAAGTTGGGCGCCTTCTTCTCGAACAGGCGCGCCTTCCTCGGTGCCAGGTTGGCGGTAGCGATGCATGCGCAGAACGTGCTCAGAGATTTGTCTGTCGCGCGCATCTTCGATATCATCTGTGACAACGAACAGCAAGTCGAAACGCGAGAGAAGGGAATCAGGAAGTGCAATGTTGCGGTGTGGGTCTTTGTGAATATCGTACTGGCCGAAAATAGGGTTGGCAGCGGCAATGACACTGCAACGCGCATTCAGCGAAGTGTGGATACCGGCTTTGGCAATAGTGACGGTCTGCTGCTCCATGACTTCGTGAATGGCTACCCGATCGACGTCAGACATCTTGTCAAACTCGTCGATACACACAACACCGCGATCGGCGAGAACCATGGCACCAGCCTCAAGGCGTCGTTCGCCAGTCTCCTTGTCCGAGGTAACGGCTGCTGTAAGACCTACACCGGACGAACCACGACCAGTCGTAGCGATGGCGAGAGGAGCAGTATTCAGGACGAAGCGGAGCAGCTGCGACTTGGCCGTCGATGGGTCACCGACCATGAGGATATTTATGTCTCCTCTCAGATGGGTGCCGTTGTCCAAGTTCTTCTCCTGTCCTCCCAGAAGAAGTAACAGAATGGCCTTCTTGATGTAGTCATGGCCGTAGATGGACGGGGCTAATGACTGTGAGAGCAGTTCGAAGACTCGCTTGTTCTTGGCGATCTTGTTGATGTTGCGAATGTCCGTGTCGGTGATGCTGACCTGCGCAATGCCGCCGCCTGACTTCGAGGAGAGCAAGATAACGTTGTTCGCAAGGATCAATGTCCGGAAGGTAGAGCTACCGCTGCCAGCATTGCGGTTACCAAGAGATCGATAGATGCCCACAAGTTGTATTCTATCTCCAGGCTTGACGCGATCTACGAGGTCGTCGTCCATGATAACATCGACAGAGCGCGGGAGCTGACCGGCCGGGGCGCGCTCCGGCATTTCCTGGATTGAAATGGTCTGGTGATCACGGTAGATGCAGTAGCCGTACTCTGTAACCAGCTGAATACAGTCAGTATCCTAGCAGTAAATGCCGCGCGTGTTGTACTCACAGCATTCCCTTCACCATCGTCGGTCGGGTACACGCTCGTGCTCGCCGCGCCCGTAGTCATGGTCTGGTCCCGGTACTCTCTGTAGTGAAATTTTTGCTTGTTCTCGTTGTAATGCACGCTCTTCACCACCTTCGGGCGCACAAGTGATGTCTTGGTGACAATGCCTTCCAACGACACCATATGATTGAGCTGGTTGGAGCTCAGCGTGCGCGGATTGACGGAGAATTCGCCGAAGCTGCCAATGTATGCGCAGTAATAAACAACATCTTCGCTAGTCTCGGACTTTGGGCGGTCTGTAAAGGTGCGTACGACATCTTTGAGGGCGCGATCGAAGGCTTCTGTGAATTCGAAGGGCTCGTTCAAGAGACCATCGGCGAGCTCGCGGTTGTGGGATCGGATCTCGTCTATGCTGACCTGGAGAGTATCAGTATGGTTACGTAACAATGCAGGTATTCCACGCACTGTGAGTCTCCGCAGGCCCCGGTTCAGCATCACCAGAATGTCTGGTCGGTAGCTGGAGCGGTCAGTAAGCGCTTTGTAGGGCTATTGCTTGTCACATACCTTCGTCTTGAGACATCATCTGTGATGTTGTCAGCGTGTATTCCTTCGCAAGACAGTGCAAACCATACCCGGGTCGAGGAATTCTATTGCAAGTCGTACGCGCCTGCGCACGTCTTCATCCCTTATCACCTCGGCCATGTTGTTGGAGGGCGCTGCGTTGATGCCGGTGTTTGCTGGAGCACAGAATCACAACACAACAATGGGCTGTAGGGAATGTATACTACAAAAGGTAGGGTATCTAGAAGTGAACGGTCACTGTTGAGGTTGCTGTGGAGTTGAGGGGTAGATTCAGGGCTGGCAAGCGCAATCGCGTAAATTGTGCAGACGCGCGTTTTGCGCTAATCTCATTTCGTCCCACGCGTCTTCTCCCTACCCTCAATCAATTACATCTCTTCTTCGGGCCTAGCAGCCTTTCTACGACTCGAGCCATCGTCGGCCTCTTGACTAAGTATCTAGTCCATGTCGTTCATTCATCGCAGCGCGGTCTGGTGGCCACAATTATACTTCCTATCCAACATGCACATTTTCTTCAGGGAGAGCTCTGAGTGAACGTGACATCTAGTAGGGCTACAGCTGTCTGCTTCTGAGCCATGGATGGGTGTTTACTAAGTAAGGACTGTTTAGTAATTTCGCCTATCTATGCTTCTTGCCTCGACTTCTTCGCATGATCTACTCGGAGGGAGCTCGTTTTTAGTGTCCGATCGCCTCCCTAGTCCTAACTTCGTAATCTGGCGAACCTAAATTCGTCAACTGGTAATCTGGCGAACGTACTCGCAAGAACAACGAATCCACAACACGGGTTTAGCTGGAGTCTAACGTCTTTCCGAATCTACAACACGGGCCTAGCTGGACTTTAGCGTCTTCATATCCGGGACAACGTCATCCAGACATCGATCTGCGGCCACCTGCAGATACTCGAGGTATATAAACAGCAGTCGAGAAGCTTCACCACAACCATAACTAGGACGCCACACTCACACATCTGAACATTCTACTTGATCGCTCAAACCTCTTCTTTTCGCCTTAACAAACGCGCCATGGCACCCCGCGTCTTTCTCATCACCGGCACCTCCGCCGGCTTTGGCCAGGAGCTGGTAAAAGTCGTTCTTAAGAACGGTGACTATGTCGTCGCTACTGCTCGCAACAGTTCGCAGTTATCTTTCGATGGCACTAGTGACTCCAACAGCCTCCTTGTTGATCTCGACGTCACAAAGAAGGAGTCGATCGACAAGGCCTTCGACGCTGCAATCAAGAAGTTCAAGCGCATCGATGTAGTAGTCAATAACGCCGGGATGGGGCTCAATGGCCCTTTCGAGACTCTGTCGGAGAAGCAAATTAGGCAGCAGATGGAGATCAACTTCTTTGGTCTTATCGACGTGACAAGAAAGGCAATGGAGACCATGCGCGACTTGAAAACGGGAGGCGTCATCCAGCAAGTGACCTCAATTGGCGGCCAGATTGGTAGGTGTTTGTCCTCGGTAGCGGAAGTGTCGCACATAGTACCAACTTAGAATAGGTGTTCCTAGCTTTTCAATCTACTGTGCCAGTAAATGGGCAGTCGAAGGTTTCACTGAAGCCGTCTCCAAGGAAGTCAAGCCCGAGTGGGGCATCAAGTTCACCTGTATCGAGCCTGGCGGCTTCCGAACAGACTGGTCTGGCCGTAGCATGGACTTCGGCGAAATTCCGAACCCAGCGTACGATCATATCGATGCAAGAAAAAATGCGCAAACCCGTCATCATACGCAGGCTGGTGATCCAGCCAAGGCTGCAAAGGTCTTCTACGACTTGGCTGTAATGGACGATCCACCGATTCGATGCATAGTTGGTACCGATGCGTATACCCTCGTCAACAAAAAGCTCGATTCTTACAACGAGAACGTAAAGAAGTTTGAGAAGTGGAGTAACAGCACCGATGTGGATGGATACAAGGCGCCGAACTAGTTACCACAAGCAACAGGAAATAAGAGAAGGCGTGTACAGATAAGGCAGGCGTATAAGCCGAGTGTTTCGTCACCGCTGTTTATTGCGCGACCGTCAATTACCAATACAGCATGTTCCAAACTGCTTCTGCGCTTGTTTGAGTCAATATGCCAATAGCTGCAGATGTACTGGCCTCCTCACAACAACGGTCGAATTTAATCGGGAACAACGTCACGACGTATCGCGAATATGCACGATTTTCTGATCCATGAGTGATTGCGACAGAGCGAACATCTTCGGGTAACTTTGTGGTCCCCTACTGGCGACTGCATGCGTCTCTGAAGCCCTTCAAGCTGATGTGAGATATGGCAGCATAGGTCTTATGAGCGGAGGACACAACAGCGGTATCGAATCTAGAAATCTCCATCCCGGGAGAACCTGGTTGCGTGCTGGCGTTCAGTGACACAAACATGATGCCACGGTCGTAGCCACGTTGCGCCCCCGACGAGCAGGTGAGCCGCAATCCACTCTTCGATACACTTTGACCACGCGCCTTCTGGAGTATTGAATTACTCCGAGCCAATGATTAGTCGGTCCTCGGACATTTCATGACTGGAGACGGCTCATATCGCAGCCCGCTTTGCAGCTACTCGTAAAATCGCGCAACGTCTCACGACTAGTACAAGTCACCAACGATTACACGGCACGTGGCAGATATTGTGTACCCAAACTCCATTTTCCGATTTGGATCACTCACCGTTGACATCACTGGTAGTACTCGAAAGTGCACATCCGTGCTAGCAACCGGTGATGCATAGCCGCTGAAGGCCTTCATCCCGTTCTTCCTAATTCAACTGACGCCGGTCCCATCTTTTGAGGCTGACAGGCAGCTTCAGGTCGGAAGGTCAATTTGGAACACGAGGTCTACGATGTCATACAGCCGCCTTCACCTCAGCGGTGGACGGATACACTACTTTTGGAAAGCTAGTCGGTCATCGCTGTCCACCCTTCACAGCCGTGAACACTGGGTAAAGGCTGAGAGGTTCGGGTCGGAGCATCTTAATCTCTCTTGTGCTGTCATCGTGATCCCGGTATGAATGATGTTGAGCTTTGACAAATATCTTCGGCTTGAGAAGGGCTACACGATGGCAATATTTGACCAATGGTAATCAGCTATCCTCTTAACAGAGTCACTTACTCACACCTCACAGCTGATCCCAGTCACGGTAATCCACGATGGTGGTACAAGGCGGCCATTTACTCTTTTGGCGTTGAACGGTCAGCCGGGCGTTGCAAACGCTGCCGACGTTGACGTTGACGTCGGCGTGACCCTTGAAGGTTTTCTCCCAGTACGATTCACTCACCTCAACACACTTTCCTCTCTGTTATATAGAATTTGCAATCTCTTTTCCTCTTTTGATATCTATTAACTGCAACTTTTACACTATGGTCCGGATAGTAAAGAACTTAGGAATGCTTATGCGAGACTCAAATATTGCGCGGTTTACTACCGCAATGCTTATATCACTCTTCATCACCTGCGCGACCTTCCTTCCCTTTCTCCTCCAAGGTGCGCACGCTTCTCCGGTATCCTCTCCAGCACCCGCCGCAATGCCCGCCGCAGCGCCAGCGCCAGCGCCATTGCCAGTACCAGCAGCCCAACCGGCACCCCAACCAGATCCGCAGGCAATCGGTCGACCCTCAATCTCAGGTGAATATCCCGAACCAGAGTGTTGTCATGGCGACTGCTCGGCGATTCACGATCCGAGTATCTTCTACGAAGACGGCGTCTACTGGCGGTTCTCCACTAGCGGTAATATTGCAGTGTCTACCGCGCCCTCGCTCAATGGGCCGTGGCATTATAGGGGCGCTCTATTGCCAAATGGTACAAGGATTTTTCTTCGCCCGGACCAGGACATATGGGTAAGCCGACGCGTTCCTTCACAGATTTCTGAAGTCATTTAACTGTACTTCTCAGTGCTGACGTCACAAACAGGCTCCCTCTGTCACCAAGCACGACGACCTATACTACTGCCATTACTCCGTCTCCTACATATACTCCCATCACTCTGAAATTGGGGTCGCGACCTCTAAGTCTCTCGAACCAGGCACCTGGCAGGACCATGGCGCCATTGGTCTTCCGCAGAACGAGCGTTACAACTTGATCGATCCCTACGTCTTCCAGGAGAATCCTAGTAGCTCCATCTTCTTCACTTTCGGCAGCTTCTGGAGCGGCATACAGCAAGTTGAATTCAATAACCAAGCAGACCTTACAGCTTTTGTCGGCACCGAAAAGGATATCTCGAATATCATTAACAACAGCACGGTGAATGCTGCGGTTGTCGAGGGTGCGATTACGCACAAGCATGAGGACTGGTACTACGTTTTCTACTCTGTTGGCCAATGCTGTCGCAATGAGAAGGATCTCGTTCCGTCGGGGGATGAGTACCATGTGGTTGTCTGCCGCGCCAGGGCGATCAACGGACCCTACTTCGATCAAGAGGGCAAGAATTGCCTGACGGAGAATGGAGGCACAACTATTCTGGCGAGTCATGGGGATATTTATTCACCTGGTGGTCAAGGCTTGATGATACACCCGGATAACGGAAGAACCGTCATGTATTACCATTATGGTAAGTCGAGCTTGTGCGGATGATCTTGGATCTTACACGACTAACAAATGCTAGTGCGACCGAGTGTCGGATACCAAGCAGATGATTTTATCTTTGGCTTCAACTATCTCGATTGGAAGGATGGGTGGCCCGTCGTTGTCTAATCCTTTCGAAGGTTGTAGCACACAGCACTTGATCATTGTTTGCCTCCGGGGTTGGCAAACCCCTGGAGGTACGAGGTGCTTCCAAGGCACTTTGACAGCAAACAACATGTTTGTCTATCCTAGTTGTCAGCTTATTTGCTTTCTGCATTCGAGCGAGGCGTTGCGGTTCTTCGAGCGAACACGATGCCATTACTACGAATTACGATGTTACGATGTTACGACTCTTGGCTGGGATAGCTGTATGGGAAGGGAAGTCAAGACAGACCGCACTATACACGGTCTACTGAATGGTTTCAGTAGACTTTGACGATGTATATGCTATGATTTACGATTCTTGTAGGTAATACAAACATAATACTGTATATACTCATTGTATGGTCTGAAGATTGCATAGTAGTAGTTGAAGACGAGACTGACATGCTAGGCTTCATGATAGGGCAGTTTTGAGGTACGTAGATGCACACATCAACTTTTGTCCCTTTTTTAGTATAGTCTGTCTATGGTGCACTTTCTTAGTCTGGCGCCTACATTGCCCGTGTTTTTCCAAGAAAGTTGTACAATCCGCTTTCTGCTATGAATTGTTCGTTCAAAGACCGTTCAAAACGTAGTAATCAATAGCTTTCATAAGGTATTCTCTCCATTGCGTGTGCCAAGGCGCAGTAGATGAGGCGCAGGGAGGGTTGTGCAGATCGAAGACTAAAAGCTTGTTTCGGACCGATGTTAACGAAAACTGAACGGGTGAATTGAGGGTAACAGCAAGAAACCATTTTTTTTTTGTAATCTTGTACAGTGAATTGCCGTTGTTCCGAATGCATGCCGGTGAACCAATGGTTCATCTATCAGAAAAGCTTAACGTTGCAAGGATCGGAAAGTGGCTGACGAGCGGGGTGAAGGAAGTTCATCCAGTGTATTGAAACAGCGCAAGTGCTGTCGTGGAGCCAACAGAAGTAGTGTACATGCCTTTCCTAGGTAGCACATGTACACGAACTGATCACATCCATTCAGGCAGTAAGACACGCAAAAGTAGCTGCTGTAGCCGCACATATACTCTGCGACTGTGCATTGAGCCTGACCGGAAGCGGTAAGCCGATGATGTCATACACCCCTCGTTCAGCTCTTCCACCGGGCCACACAGTCACGCAACGCTTGTACCAACTGCCAAGTAACGTACAGTAAATACAGGTTTCCCCACCCCTCCGCGGGTGTACAAGACAAGCTGCGCACGCGACAGTGGTTCTTGACGCAAAGCCTCCCTCTCCAGCCTCTCTTCTGCGCCTCACCCATCGCCATCTCTGCCCTTGCGTCTGCAGATCGCAACGCACGGCCCAAACATGACCGGAACAGATGGTAATGCGGGGAAGCGCGGCCTCACAGAGAAACTCTTCCATCCATTCAACCATCGCGCGAGCGAGAAACTGCAAGATGTGCAAGACAAACTCGAGCACACAAAGCTCAGCGAGGTCCACATTAAGGCTGTGCATGCAAAGCACAAGGTTGGAAAGTTTACTAACATTTTCAACGCCAACCATCGCCACGATGAGGAGCATGAGAAGCAGACAGACGAGAAAAGGACCAAGGTCTGTGAAAGTCACCGCTTCCATTCCTTTGCGCCGGAAAGAGAGGGCAACATAGTAAAGTGGTATGTTGATGGGAGGGATTACTTCTGGGCTGTTGCCGAGGCCCTGGAGCAAGCGAAGGAGACCATTTATATTGCGGATTGGTGGCTTAGTCCCGAGTTGTTCTTGAAGAGGCCGCCTTTCTACAACCAAAAGCACCGGTTGGATCAGGTGCTCAAACGACGAGCGCAGGCTGGTGTGAAAATCTATGTCTCCGTCTATAAGGAGGTAAGGCACTTGCTGATTGGTCGTTGCTCCGACGCTGATTCACTCGAAGGTCACTGCAGCTATTACCTGCAATAGTCAACACACCAAAAAGGCCCTCATGGGCATGTTCAAGGAAGGGGAGCCTGGTTATGGGAACATCAAGGTCATGAGGCATCCCGACCACAACGTTTTCGAGAATGCCTCAGATATGACATTCTACTGGGCGCATCACGAGAAGTTCATTGTCATCGATTATGCTATGGCATTCATCGGTGGCTTGGATTTGTGCTACGGGCGTTGGGATGAAAAGCAACATCCACTGGCTGATGTGCATCCTTCTGGCATCCAGAACCAGATCTTCCCAGGCCAGGACTTCAACAACAATCGCATCCTGGACTTCGAAGGCGTCGCCGACTGGAAATCGAACAAGCTGAATAAGCTGGAGTACGGTCGAATGCCTTGGCACGATGTCTCTATGGGCGTTATTGGGCCGGCGGTATACGACATTGCGGAACATTTCGTCCTGCGATGGAACTTCATGAAACGAGACAAGTATAAACGCGATGAGCGGTACGATTGGCTTACGATGGAAGGACGAGAAGGCGAGGACGAAGACTTGATCGGAGTGCAAAGGCCCAAATTCCCCGTCGGTGACTATACGCATCATCCGATCACACAACTCAGCACAAAGAACCTCGATAACCGTGGAACCGTGCATGCCCAGCTTGTCAGGAGTAGTGCAGACTGGAGTATGGGCATTCTACCGCACGAGCAGAGCATTCAAAACGCTTATTGCGAACTCATCCGTAATGCACAACATTATGTGTATATCGAAAACCAGTTCTTCATCACCGCGACTGGCCAAAACGATCAAAATGCAATCCACAACCAGATAGGGGCGGCTATGGTCGATGCGGTTGTAAAGGCATCTAAAGAAGGGCGAAATTTCAAAATCATTGTCGTCATCCCAGCGGTTCCGGGTTTTGCAGGAGACCTGCGAGACAATGCAGCCGCCGGTACAAGAGCTATCATGGATTACCAATTCAAGAGCATATGCCGTGGAGACGAGAGTATTTTTGGGCGTGTCAAAGCGCAGGGTGTCGACCCAGAGAAGCACATATTCTTCTTCAATCTCCGTTCATACGATCGTATCAACATTACTCCCTCGCTTAGGAAGCGTGAGGAGCAGTCTGGTATGAGTTACATGGACCTGGAACAAGCTGAAATCGAAGAGCTGGAGGCGCCCCTAGAAGAAGGTGGAGAAGACGCCCGACGAAACGCAGCAGAACTGAGGAAGAAGTTTGCTGGCGAGCACGAAGACGTCGGGCTAGGCGACCAGGGTGGCGTCATCGATCCGGACTCCATCGCCGACGACGCTATGCTCAACGACAAGAAACCGAGTACCGAAGAATGGGAAGGCGACCCAGAAGATGAGAAAAACCACTTCTTCCAGGAGGAATTATATATCCATGCCAAACTCTGCATCGTCGATGAGAAGTACGTCATCTGCGGCTCCTCCAACATCAACGACCGTTCCCAGCTCGGCTTCCACGACTCGGAACTCTCCATCGTCTTGCAGGACACAGACGAAGTCGACATCGAAATGGACGGCAAGCCCTACAAAGCTGCACGCCTCGCTCACGAGCTACGCAGCAATCTCTGGCGCGAACATCTCGGCCTCCTCCCCCCGCAATCCCTCGACGCAACAGACGACCCCAACGCCCAGCCTCCCAACGAAAACTCCCGCAACGACCCACTCCCTGGCCCAGAAGCAGATTTCGTCGCCGACCCGCTTTCGCCTAAGCTCTGGGACGAGTGGTGCCAGCGCGCGTCAACGAATACTGAGGTCTTCCGCAGCTTGTTTCACGCTGATCCTGATGATTCTATTCTTACGTTCGAAGACTATGATGCCTTTACGCCGAATCCCAAGGCGGACAAAGATCATAAACAGGGCCATTTGTATGACACGGTGCGCCCTGTGTCAGAGATTAGGGCCGAGTTGGATCGTATAAAGGGGCATTTGGTGTGGATGCAGTTGAAGTTCTTGGAGAAGGCCGAGTTGGCGGAGAGGGGGTTGGCGGTGAACTCTTTTACAGAGAGTGTTTATACTTGAGGTGGGCGGATTTTTGGTTGGATTGGATGGCGTTGTTACTGCGTGGTTACATTGTTTGGATATTGTTTTGATGCCGGACTGGTTCTGGCGAATGCATGTAATTATGGGCTGCGTTCTTGTTAACTATTGTTCTTGGGTAGCTGCGATACATTAGGTATTAGGATTAATATTAGCTAACGTACTCTTTTTCACCGCATGAGCTTCTGATGAGTGCTCGACTTTAAATGACGATGCTATGAACAAGCTTTCTTCTAAGATCAAGTATGTGCACCGGAGGGTATAACGTGTGACTATCTCAAATCCCCAACTCTAACCAGTGTTTCCCAAAATATGTACCCGCCAAAAGCGCCGAATATCACACATGCCTGGATAGGAATACAACCTTATGATGACCCGACTCTTATGGACGTCTATTTCTTGTTAAAAATCCAGCCCAGTCAGCTTTTTCCCCTTGTGCATCTACCCCAGTAACGCCATCTCCCTCATTCCATCCCTGCCACTTCTCTAGCCCATACAAATGTCGCATTGTAGGCCGACCATGCGGGCACGACCAAGGCTTATCCATACTACCCATGTGTCTCACAATCTCCTTCATGCGAGTGTGCTGGAGCGTCTTGCCGATCATAACTGAGCTTCTGCATGCGCGGCTAGCGAGAAGTTTTCTGACCTTGGAAGGCCGCGGTATGTGTGGCGATATTGCTGTCGAGGAGGAAGGTGGGTTGTCTAGGATGAGGGCGAGAAGCTCTTCGAGATCCGTGGGCGTGAATGTGACTTCCCTCGACATTGGCAGAGACATTAGCTTCGCTCGATGGCTTGGATCGTTGTCGTCAGAAGTGTTCAGTTCAATGACGAAGCCGTTGGCGGTGAGAGCGTGCTCGTTTGCGAGTATGATCTCTTCCTCCACCGCAGTGAGCTCCAGAGGGTGGGGGTGTACAAGTCGTTGCGAAACCAATGTAGTTGTTGCGGATAGACGCTCAAAGTTGTACTTCTCGTCACTGGCATGCTGGTCAATGATGAAGAGGTCCGAGGTAGGCGAGGTAGAAGTTGGCGGTCGAACAGCGATGATGAAGCCGAGATTAAACTGGCCAATAATGCGCATCTCGTGGAAGTCTGGCTTAGTCACCGTGAGACTGAGCCGTTCTTCAGGGTCCTCTTTGTTCAACTGTGTACTGCTAGGAAGGAAAGCTGCCTCCTGCTCGGCTGCTATTGACGCATCGATAGATGATTGAATATTCTGCAAATGCTGAGCGATCGAATCGACGTCCGTCTGAACGACATGCTCGATATTAACGGTCCAGTATTTCTTCTGCGTGACCTTGAACATCTTGCTCGCCCGCTTCAAGTTCAGCTCTGTTGGACGAGCGGCAGCTTCTTCAGCCTCGGCGATCATTTCTGCAACCATTGCTTCATCTCGAGCTTTCTTCTCTGTGTCATCAATATACTCATCATCTACGTCTTCGGCTCCTATAGCTTCCCGTTCAGTCTCAAGCTCGTTTCCAGATCCGAGGTCTTCGTCTGTAAGATCTTCATCCACAACTGATCGAGGTGGCGGTGGGGCACTTGCTGACTCCACAAGATCATCGGTTCGTGGCTCTTCAAATGCCTTCGGCGCGAGGCGCTTGTTTGGAGAAGGAGAGCGAGCTGGTGCGTCCAATATAGTACTTTCCTGGTCACGTTCACCGTCGTCTTCTTCCCTGTCGCTACTATCCACTTGGGTACCTGGTGCTGCAAAGCTACTCAAATTGTTCTTGAACAAAGACCTTTTCGGTGTCTGGTTCAACGGCTTGCCAGATAGGGAGAACTTTGGCGTGTGAATCATTGCCCGCTTCGAAGATTTTTTCTGACTACCCGTCCCAATTGTAGAGACAATCGTTGTATCGCCCACGGTGATCGTGGCTTGTTGAACGGGTGTTCGTACAGGACGCATACGGTCAAATGCGTTTTGAATCGTACTTTGCGATAGCGGCTTCTGCGGTGCTTGTGCGATTGCCGGGATGCGCTCCTCGTCGTCGTCAGCTATGGTGGGTTCAGGAGACGTAGGAGATCGGCCTTGTTCCAGTTGATGCGCATGCTGGGATGCTATGCGCGCGTTGAAGTCCAGCACTGCCCTAGAGGGTTGAGATAATCGGATTGGAACATGAGAATCGGCAAACTCTGGCTCGAACACTGGTGACTGAGACCTCTGCGGTGGTAGCTGTTTATCATGAAGTAGCTCTGGCGATTGACTGCGTTGCTCTGCGTTTGAATGGAACACGCGCCCTTCTGTCGTCTTATTGCTTCCCCGAGAGCTGTTTCTCCTCGCTCTCCCCAAAGGAGGAATGGATCTGTCCTCTGCGTCTCGTCCAGCAAACCTTTCGATGAGGCTCGCTTTGACGAAGCCTGTGCGGGTCGTTTCTCCGAGTGTCTCTGGCGGAGAAAGCACTTCAACAGTCCTTGAAGGTTGTCTAACTTCCTCACTTCCATCCTCAGAACCGCTATGATCTCCGCGACTGGCTGGACCCGTACTGTCTCGAGGCCGATGGAAGGATGGCTTGACAGCTGACATAAGCACCTTCTGTCCCAGCAGCTGGGCCTGCGGTACGCTTTGGTCATGGCCCTCGAAGAGCTCCAAGAGAGACTCCTTCAGGCTCTCCAGAAGCGCAGTCTGGTCATGCAGCATGATTGTCCTCTTATCTGGGCTGACGTTTACATCGTACGCGTTTGTGTCGAGTTTGATGTCCGCAAACACGAATGGCGATTGGGTGATGTTGAAGGACTTGTACGCTTCATTGAAGGCTTTGGCAACTTGAGGCAGGTTACAGGGCCGCGAATTGACGAAGAACATTTGCCTGTCTGGCGTCTGACGGCCTTCCCCAACGACGGGGCGCGAGATATGACCTACTATCTTGACTGTGTGTACGCCATGATCTGCTTGTGTGCTCCAATTTCTCGCACTCTGTGTAGCGCCCGGTCGATTGGAAGGGTCCATGTCGAATTCGAGGTTTAGAGGAATCAATGCGCTGATCGTCTTCGCGCCGTACACATTCGAGATGTTGTCTTTCGTGCTTGGGTTTGCATTGGTCGAGAATGCTATGGTTTTCTTCCTTTCTGCGCATTAGATCTAGTGTAGTAGCATTGGTGCATGGTCGCTCACCCCTTCGGTACCTGGTTGCTAACAGAGAACTTGACACCCACGCTGATACATGCATATGCATTGAGCAGCTGTAGCACCTTGCTGTACTCCCTCTTGATGTTTTTCTCTAGCTCCTTCCGCCTCACAGGCAGATTATAGAAGAGAGTCTCAACGGCTACAGTGGTGCCCTGCTTGGCCGCTACCACAGAGGTTCCCTTGAGCTTCCCCGACTGCTCAAACTCCAGCTTGGTGCCTTTCGGTCCATCGGCGGCCCGAGCTGTGACGATGTGAAAGTTGGACAAGGCGGATAGTGAGGACAGTGCTTCGCCGCGGAAGCCGAATGTCTGCAGCGACGAGAGATCATCGTAGGTGGCAAGCTTGGACGTGTAGTGCTTGAGGGCTATCGTCTCGTAGTCGTCGGGTGCAATGCCAGAGCCGTTGTCCTGGACTTCGATGGCATCAAGTCCATAGTTCTTGAAGCGCACCTCTTCGTCACGTTAGTTACCAAGCAGCCGGTAGGCGGTGCGAAGATGCGTACCAATTGACGTGGCGCCGGCATCAATGCTGTTCTCGACAAGCTCTTTACAGACCGACTGCAAGTCGACAATGACCTGGCCCGATTGTATCTGATGCACAGAACGACCCTCGATGGCCTTGATTGTGGCCATCTCAACCCATGCCGAGGTTGCGATGAACGATGCAGAGGGCGTGACTGCGTGGGGTAGCCTAGGTACTGTACGCGTCGACGCGTCTTGACCCAACCAATGAGGGGCACTTCGCTTATAAGTTCAAGCCGGTTCCTTCCCGCCTAGCACCATCGCGTCTTCACATAGTATGAATCCATTGGTCCTACCCTGCATATCTTCGGTTTACTTTCGAGCTCTGGAGATTACCAGAATGGCGGCCCCTAGTGAAATAGACACCATGAAGGCGCCGCTGCGTGGGCTGAGCGCGCATTCGAGATTGCAAAACGAGCGGTATGTCCTAAGATCAAAAGGCACGACATATCATCGAGCTGATCATGTGGTAGGGTTGAAAGGCTGAAGCGTAAACTCCAGGAAGCCACCCAGGAGGCATCCGCTGCCAGTGCCAGTTATCGCAAACATCTCATCCGCTGTGCGAGAGCAGACTGTCTTCAGCTCACCGAGATGATGCACAAGAAACTGCCGGCGGAGCTACGAGACGTGGTGTATCACTATCTTCTCGTCGAAGAGCGACCAATACCTGTACGACCTTACTATCATTTTCGCAAGTACGATGGCGGTACTACAGACGAACTCCAACTGGGTTCGGCGCGTGATAAATGTGACATCGAGTCTGACGACGAGGATATCAACTTTGAAGACGAAAGTGTTGTTTTGCCGGACGGTCGCCTCAAGCATGACCATAGCCATAGGCCGCCCTCTGACATAGTCATGCCGAATAGTCATGTACTGAATCCAAGATACGCAGGGCAAGCGTTCTTGATCGAAGCACACAAAGTGTACTATACACACAACACCTTCTCCATTTGCAACGTAGAAAACGCCATCGAAAACTTTCTCTACCAACCTACGGAATTTAAATTCATGGAATACGAAAGTCGGCATCTGCTAGAACCCACTGAAGAACTCGGACTGGAATCGCTCTTCGTCCCGGCTAAGTGCATTCGCAATTTGCAGATTCGCGTCAAATTCGAACACTTTGAATCTGCAATACCCCAAGACGCTACTATGGAGGAGATGTTTGCGTATGAGCAATACATTTTGCGTCACGGATTCTTGCATGCGCTGGCAAGCTTGATGCAAACGTCGCAACAAGGCGAGCTCAACATTGAGTTTGTCATTATGACTGAGCTACCAGGCTTTGCCGACTATCAGACGCTTGGACGCCGATTTGTTATCTTCCTTGAAGCCATTAGAAGCACGGTCTATACAACGATGTATGATCGTGAAGGTACGACAATCAGGGTCACACACCATGACGAGACGAACTGGCCCTTCCCTCGGGATCTCACGGGACTGTTTGCTCTAACTAAGGAGCAATGGGAACAAGTGAGTAAATCTTTACGTTCCATACCAGTCTTTAATCTGCAACAGTCGACCGTTTCCTCCATATAACTAACTGGTCAACAGGAGAAAGCGACTCCTAGGGCACAAAGAGTAGCAGACTTTTATATTGCTCCCGCTCCTATGGGGACACTCAGTGCAATTCCAGTTCAGGAGATGCTACCACTGCTTCGCGAGCGATGGGGTATGGACTCTGTGCTCGCCACTAAATGCACATACCCTGTCACAGAGGGCAAATATTGGCCATAGTCATCGCAATAGGCATAAAGGATTTGCCGGGGGTGAAGCGGGTATGGTAAAGCTCAAATATGCAAGGCGTGGACAGATGTCGCAGCGTGAGGGAATGACATGCAGATTCTCAAAACCATTCTCTATACGAGTAGCTCAAGAACCACGTTGACTACGACGTACCTGATCGCACTAGACAGGCGACGTACGAACAGTAGTTTGACACGATGATAGCGCTTCGGATGAGTAAGCCGATTGGCTGTGTGCCTGAAAACCAAGAGATCGGGTTCCATCTGGATCTGAGACATCTCAGGAACCCTGCAGTGCAAACACCTGACGTCAAGTGCGTTTTGTGCTGGTTTGTTTCTTATCTCTTCTCTCGAACTTTGGCTTACATGAATAATGAGTCGTATCGCTGCGCGCCGGTACGCACTCAACGGCAATCGGAAGCAGAGCAGCCGTTGCTTCCGTTTCGGAGACTAGTCCTTCCTGGTCGAGAAAAAGTGGGGCAGCTGCAAAAGGAGCTATGGAGCACATCACTCCAGGGTTTGCAGTGGCCAACGCTCGCCGAGGGCTTAATTAAAGACGCTCTCTTAGTCAGGCAGCCCTGAGGTTTTCCGAGAGACATCAATTGATATTTCCTGGTGCTGCTACGCCTCCTCCCCCGCGACCGACGCGCCCTGCTTCCAGTTCACTATCCCAGTGTGCCGCGAAATCTTTGCACTTCGAGATGGCAGTCAACGCAAGCTTCGTATCGCCGACGGCGGATGCGAAAGTCGCCCATATCATACAACAATTCGACACCACTGGTCTCCTGTCCACAGTCTTCACCGGTTTCACCGTCTGGAAGCTTATTTTGACGCTTCTCATCACCGCCGTTGCCTACGACCAGTGTATGGCCCCTCTAATGCTTTGCGCCGGACACTGCTGACCGTTGCACAGTCATGTACATTTGGAACAAGGGCTCCATTGTCGGTCCTGCATGGAAGGCGCCTTTCATTGGCCCCTTCCTCGAATCGGTCAACCCAGACTTCAAGAAATATCATGCAAAATGGTCTTCAGGCCCTCTGAGCTGCGTATCCGTCTTCCACAAGTAGGGCGCCCACCCCTTTTACCCTTGCGCTCACTCAGATGGTCGCGTGTTTCTACCTCTTGCACGTGCTTACAATCTGTCAGGTTCGTCGTTATTGCCTCGACCCGCGACATGGCGCGCAAGATCTTCAACTCGCCCACCTTCGTCAAGCCCTGCGTCGTCGATGCCGCCTACAAACTCCTTCGCCCCGAGAACTGGGTCTTCCTCGACGGTCGCGCTCACGTTGATTACCGCAAAGGTCTGAACAGCCTCTTCACTCGTCAGGCGCTCGAGCAGTACCTCCCACACCAGGAGGAGATCTACAACAGCTACTTCGAGAGGTTCGTTCGCATTTCGCAGGTGGAGAACAAGGGCAAGCACGTTCCGTGGATGCAGGAATTTCGCTTGATGATCACAGCCCTGAGCTGCCGGACATTTGTTGGCCACTACTGCTCCGACGAGGCCGTCAAGAAGATCGCCGACGATTATTACCTTATTACCGCTGCGCTTGAGCTTGTCAACTTTCCCATCATCCTTCCCTTCACCAAGAGCTGGTACGGCAAGAAGTGTGCCGATATGGTTCTAGAAGAGTTCTCCAAGTGCGCTGCCAAGAGCAAAGTTCGTATGCTTGCGGGTGGCAAGAAGGAGTGCATTCTTGATTTCTGGGTCGACAACATGATTAAGTCGGAGGAGTACCGTAAGAGAATCGAGGCCGGCGAGAAGGTTGACGACTCAGAGAAGCCATCCACGGTCATCCGCTGGTTTACCGATCTCGAGATCTCCATGACTATCTTCACGTTTCTCTTCGCCTCCCAGGACGCTACCTCCTCTGCCGCTACCTGGCTCTTCCAGATCATGGCCGACCGACCGGAGTTTCTTGACAAGGTCCGCGAAGAGAACATCAAAGCCAGGAACGGCGACATTCATGCCCCTATCTCACTTGATGCAATTGAGAAGCTCCAGTGGACCCGTGCTGTTGTCAAGGAGACTCTCCGCTACCGCCCACCGGTCATTATGGTTCCCTACCTTGCCAAGAAGGACTTCCCCGTCACTCCCGAGTACACTGTTCCCAAAGGCTCTATGGTCATTCCTACCACCTACATGGCCTTGCATGATGCTGAAGCGTACCCGAACCCCGAATCCTTCGAGCCCGAGCGATGGATCACCGGCGATGCTGACCAGCAAACAAAGAATTGGCTCGTATTTGGTACTGGCCCGCATTACTGCTTAGGCCAGACGTACGCCCAGGCGAATCTCATGCTTATGATTGGCAAGGCGAGTATGATGCTCGACTGGGACCATATGGTCACCGATAAGAGTGAGGTGATCAAGGTGTTTGCTACGATCTTCCCCATGGTAAGCCCACCCACACTACAGAGCGATGATAGCGAGCAACACTAACGTGACACAGGACGATTGTTTCCTTACTTTCAAGGAACGAACAGCGTAGGCGGTCTATGTCTATGATTAAACACTTTTGCTGCCCACTTTGAGCGATTCTTGCATTTGCATGCGTAGGGTTGGAGTAAAAAATTCGGCCTTTTCTTTCAAGGATGGAGAAGAAACATTCTCTATCCTTGCCCACTAGATATAATGATTACACCTTAGCGCTCCACGAGGAGCAGCCTGGTGGCTTGATGAGCATAACAAATTAAGATGGGGTAATACTGGGTTGAAGGAAGGGATGGGAAGGGACATGTAGCGGATACAGGAAGTAATGGCAGAAATGAAAGTGAAAGTCTATACAAGCACAATTATCTTTACCTGCTGCTGGAGGTTGTCATAGCTTCTGACTGCGTGGCACGCTGCTTAGTCAGCGGACCCTGGAGGAGCTATGGCCCTAAACTCTTGAGCTGTAATATACTCGCTCCCAACTATCAACGCACCACACCACAACGGCCTCTACCTTCACCTAACCTGTAGAGTCCTGGCACTCATGGCGCCGGCCGCCTCCCCCTCCGAGCGCGACCGCGAGCGCGTCGGCCCACACCCATCCTATATCGAAGTCGCAAAGCCTTACATGATGCAGTCGCGAATTCATAAATGTCTCTTGGATATAAACATGAGTGATGCCAAAGAAGACTTGGTACGCCTGCAAGGCGTAGCTTGGATTGACCAGGTGCGGCGAGCACTGCAACTGCCCATCCGCACCTTCAACACGGCCGTCATGTACTATCACAAGTTCAGGCTGCTGCATGCAGATCACGAGTACAGTTGGGCGGATGCCGCAGCCGCAGCACTATTCACCGCATGCAAAATCGAGGATACCCTGAAGAAGAGCAGAGAGATCTTGTGCGCGCATTGGAATGCAAAGGTTGGGCCAGGGGAGAGTCTTAGTAGCGATGATCCGGTACGTTTCCTACGAATGTCCCTACAATTCGGTCGCACGGGGATTGGGAGGCTGATAAAATGCATAGCGATTCGAATCCCACTCCAAACTCATCATCGGTCTCGAACGACTCATGCTCGAGAGCGCCGGCTTTGATTTCCGCAACCGATACCCACAAAAGCTTATGATCAAGCTCGCGAGGGCCCTGAAGTTCGATACACAAAATGAGGCAAAGACGGCATGGAATTTGAGTATCGACCTGTACAGGACCTTTGCGCCACTTAAACAGACGACGCCTACGATGGCTATTGCCTGCCTAGAGCTTGCGGCGAGACTGCATGAGATGGACACGGCACGTATCGTAGATGCGGGGATTGTAAGATACAGCAAATGGGCCACTAGCAGGGCAGAGGTCATGGAGACGCTTCTTGACCTGCTAGATCTGTACACGCACCACCGCGGCTTGACGTCCGTGGGTCCCCATTACACCCTCGAACACTTCATAAACATCCGCATCGGCCTAAACCAGGAAGCTTCCGCAGCCAGCATTCCCCGCTATGCTCTCTACGCCTCCGAATCCACCCTCGAATCTCAGACTAGCACGAATGGCAGCAAACCCCGCAACGGTATTGATCCAACGAGCCCACTTACACCTGCAACGCCAGGCACCATCACCCCAATAATAGATCAACCACCCAAGTCTGCGATTGGCCAGCGTGGTCAGGACGGCACCGTTAGATTTATGCTGGATGCAGCGCGTGCCAGAGATGAACGCGCTGAGGTGGAAAAGTTTCACAAGGTCGAGGAGGAAGAGTATGAGGTTGAAGTGCCGATTGACAACAGAACCGACGACAGGGAGAGGGCGAGAGTGGGAAGAGTGCGTTGAGTATGGATTTGGATTTTGCGTGCTTTTCGCTGATTTCATTCTGTTGGTTGTTCTGCCGTTGTTGGTGGGCCGAAGCTAAACATGACTGTCCAGGATGTTCAAGGCTATCGGACATGGCGCAAGCCTTCCTACACCAATGTTCAAGCTCTTAATGAGGAAAGCTCTACCACTCGTGGACAAAGTTGGCGCGGTGATAAACCTAGGAATCGAGGCGGTTTCCATCGAGAGCCAAGCTATGGGCATAGACGACGGCCGTCCACCTCCTCGTACGACGACTCAAGGGCCTCCTCACCTCATCAAACAGGGGAGACCACTCCACCGGTGCGAGGCACGGGGAGCAATCGGCCGAGCCGTGGGCATATACGCGGGAGGAGAGGGGACGCCTATCGGCGACCGACCCCTGACAGCCGCGATCGTCCGGACTATGCAGCTCTATTTCGACACCGAAACAGATCTCGTTCGCGTTCACGTTCCCCTCAACGGACCAGACGTGGTTCCTTTCCGCGGAGAGGCAGAAGGACTACATCACCGAACTGCCATACGCTATGTGGTGAGTCTGACGGTCGCGACGGAGTACAACAGTCCCCAGTCCATTTTTATCCCGAGCGAGTGGTACTCGTTTCGCAAGGGGCAGAGCTTGGCCGTGATAGCGCCAGCCCACCGCCTGATCAGTTTCGTGGAGACAAATTCGAGTCGGACAGCATAGACAACGTACCACACATGCGTAACGAGGGACGGTCACAACCCGCTGGCAGAATCGGCGCGCTCTCGGCAGAAGATGGTCATCAATGGGTGAAGAGTAGGGGTAGCAACGGTAGGGGCAGCGGCAGTGGTCGAGGTCAAGGTCGAGGTCGAGGTCGAGGTCGAGGTCGCAGAGGTCTGAACAATCCGCACCGTGGTAGAGGGAGAGGTCGAGATCGTTCGTCTACTCCACCTACGCCTCGATTACGTCGCTCGCCTCGCCCGTTTGATCCAGTTTAGTTGATGCTTAAATTCGATTTACATATGCCGGTATAGCTTCAGTACCTTTAGAAAATGAAGTGGTAGCTGTTGGGGATTCATGATTGACACTATCAACTTGTTTTCGATATTCCGACGGCGCTAGAAGCATCGCACTGTGAACCCGCATACTTAACATTATCTACCTAGCCGATGTTTGCCTCTGAGACCTTCTACCATGTACACGTAGACAGAAGCATTCATGCTCCTTCGAGTATCATGGCTGGACTCGGTCAACCGAGAACGAGTTTTTTCAGGGGCTCCTCATCCCTCAAGTCTATAAGCACAAATAGCATATCGGCTTTGAATGGAATGTGCCCTCTTTAACGTTTTGACGAAAGTCGTAGATGTGGAGCTCGAGCATATAGGCGTGGGCACTTCTACGGATATAACGGAGATAAGTGAAACCGTTTGCAGGACAAGAAAATTGTACCAGGCTGTCATGTGCATGTTGCCTTTTGTCGAGTGCATGTCCTGGGCAGCGGTGCTGGATTTCAAAGCGCTTCACCGCATGTTCAGCGCTCTGGCAAAAGATTCCTCATCGTTGCCCTAAAAGTGGCCAAGGACGTGGACTATGGTTTCAAGATGCTATGGTTTCTGCTTGGTCCGCCTCTAAGATCAATTTGGTCGTGGCTGTTTGTCTATGAGTCTTGATATCTTGATCATCAACGGGACCTGCAGTGATGTTTGTTCAATCATGTTCATGCTGATCCACTTCTGCCGGCGCTACCCAATGAAGTGCGTTGGGCCGTCACTCGGTAGTCCCCAGCAGAGTCACTCGCATGAACGAATCGATGGCAGAGGAGTCATAACAGTGACGTTCTGAGATATAAGGAGTGAAGGCCAGCCCAAGTCAGCCAGATTTCAGAAAAAGGGCGGTTCAATATGACTCCTCGAATGGAGGTGGTCGGAAAGCTTGAGGTCCAACGCCACCGAAGTGGGCCGTGCTTTAGCGAGGAAAGCGCGACCGACGACCCCACTAAGGTAGAAAAGCTTCCTCGCATCAGCTTCTCCTCCCCCTCCTCACCAGACGCCCGCCTCTACGGCTTATAATCAACTCAACGTCTGCCTCTGGTCGACTGCATCGCCAGAGACAAACAGCTCCATCCCGCGCTCCCCCATCTATCGAATCCGCGCCTTCGTGCGGGGTATTTGGGCACTTCCCCACTACTGAATTTTCGTAAAAGAGAACAGTTAACAACACCGCCAAAATGGTCAAGTAAGTCGCCGCCGCGCCGCTCCTGCTATCAAAGACGATACCAGGCTTCTTCTTTTGCCGTTGAAAATGATTGAGCATCAGACTAACAAAATGCCAGCTTCACGGTCGAGGAGGTACGTAGCGCGCACACATCGCCCACCATCATACGACGATATTGGCAAGAGCGGAAGGACGGATACTAACTGCGCGGCTAGATCCGTGGTCTCATGGATGACCCCAAGAACATCCGTAACATGTCCGTCATTGCTCACGGTAAGCGCCCTCGACGGAACCCAGCAGCACATAACAAGATGGAGGTGGCTGACATACCCCGCTACAGTCGATCACGGAAAGTCTACCCTCACCGACTCGCTCGTCCAGCGTGCTGGTATTATCTCTGCCGCCAAGGCTGGAGAGGCCCGATTCACGGATACTCGAGCCGACGAGCAGGAGCGTGGTGTCACGATCAAGTCGACCGCCATCTCCCTGTACGCCCAGCTCAAGGACCCCGAGGACCTCAAGGACATCCCGGTCAAGACCGAGAAGAACGACTTCTTGATCAACTTGATCGATTCGCCCGGTCACGTTGACTTCTCATCTGAGGTCACTGCTGCCCTCCGTGTCACCGATGGTGCGCTTGTCGTCGTCGACACCATTGAAGGTGTCTGCGTCCAGACCGAGACTGTGCTCCGCCAGGCTCTTGGTGAGCGTATCAAGCCTGTTGTCATCATCAACAAGGTCGACCGTGCTCTTCTCGAGCTCCAGCTCACCAAGGAGGATCTGTACCAGAACTTCTCCCGTGTCATCGAGTCCGTCAACGTCGTTATCGCCACCTACTACGACAAGGCCCTCGGTGACGTCCAGGTGTACCCCGAGAAGGGTACCATCGCCTTCGGTTCCGGTCTGCACGGCTGGGCCTTCACCATCCGCCAATTCGCCAACCGATATGCGAAGAAGTTTGGTGTTGACAAGACCAAGATGATGGAGCGTCTTTGGGTAAGCGCATCTGGTTCGAGATTGCGATGACAAACATATTAATAATGAATAGGGCGACAGCTTCTTCAACCCCAAGACCAAGAAGTGGACCAAGGTTGGCACTCACGAGGGTAAGACTCTCGAGCGTGCTTTCAACCAGTTCATCTTGGACCCCATCTTCCGTATCTTCAACGCAGTCATGAACTTCAAGACTGACGAGATCCCGACTCTGCTCGAGAAGCTCGAGATCAAGCTTACCAGCGACGAGAAGGATCTTGAGGGCAAGCAGCTTCTCAAGGTCGTCATGAGGAAGTTCCTTCCCGCTGCCGACGCTCTTCTTGAGATGATGATTCTCCACCTTCCTTCTCCCGTCACTGCCCAGAAATACCGTATGGAGACTCTGTACGAGGGTCCCCACGACGACGTCAACGCCATCGGTATCCGAGACTGCGACGCCAACGGACCTCTCATGTTGTACGTCTCCAAGATGGTGCCCACCTCCGACAAGGGTCGCTTCTATGCCTTCGGTCGTGTCTTCTCTGGTACTGTCAAGTCTGGTCTCAAGGTCCGCATCCAAGGTCCCAATTATATTCCCGGCAAGAAGGAGGACTTGTTCATCAAGGCTATCCAGCGTACCATTCTCATGATGGGCCGTTTCGTCGAGCCTATTGAGAACGTCCCGGCTGGTAACATTCTCGGTCTTGTCGGTGTCGATCAGTTCTTGCTCAAGTCTGGTACCCTCACCACCAACGAGACTGCTCACAACCTCAAGGTCATGAAGTTCTCCGTGTCCCCCGTTGTCCAGCGTTCCGTCGAAGTCAAGAACGCCCAGGATCTTCCCAAGCTCGTTGAAGGTCTCAAGCGTCTCTCCAAGTCCGACCCTTGCGTCTTGACTTACATCTCTGACTCTGGTGAGCACGTCGTTGCTGGTGCCGGTGAGTTGCACTTGGAGATCTGCTTGAAGGATCTCGAGGAGGACCACGCTGGTGTCCCTCTCCGTATCTCCGACCCCGTCGTGCAGTACCGCGAGACTGTTGCTGGCACTTCCAGCATCACAGCTCTGTCCAAGTCGCCCAACAAGCACAACCGTCTCTACGTTGTTGCTCAGCCTTTGGACGAGGAGGTCTCTCTGGCCATCGAGAGTGGCAAGATTGGCCCGCGTGACGATTTCAAGGCTCGTGCCCGTATCCTGGCTGATGAGCACGGTTGGGACGTCACCGATGCCCGTAAGATTTGGTGTTTCGGTCCCGACACCACTGGTGCCAACTTGCTCGTCGACCAGACCAAGGCCGTCCAGTACCTGAACGAAATCAAGGACTCTGTTGTCTCTGGTTTCCAATGGGCCACCAAGGAGGGCCCTGTTGCTGAGGAGCCTATGCGTTCCATCCGCTTCAACATCATGGATGTTACTCTCCACGCTGATGCTATCCATCGTGGTGGTGGTCAGATCATCCCTACTGCGCGTCGTGTGCTCTACGCCGCCACTCTCCTCGCCGAGCCCGCTCTGCTGGAGCCAGTGTACCTCGTCGAGATCCAGGTGCCCGAGCAGGCCATGGGTGGTATCTACGGTGTGCTCACCCGAAGGAGAGGTCACGTCTTCGAGGAGAACCAGCGTGTTGGTACTCCTCTCTTCAACATCAAGGCCTACCTCCCTGTCAACGAGTCTTTCGGTTTCACTGCCGATCTCCGATCAAACACTGCTGGCCAGGCCTTCCCACAGCAAGTCTTCGACCATTGGCAGATCCTCCAGGGTGGCTCGCCGCTCGACAACACGACGATGGTTGGTAAGATTGTTCACGACATGCGGAAGCGCAAGGGTATCAAGATCGAGGTGCCAGATGTTTCCAACGTAAGTTACTTGTCCACTAAACTAGGTAGAGTAAGTGCTAACAGGCTTCGCAGTACTACGACAAGCTATAGAGGAAAGCTACCAAAATTGTTAGATTTCCTTTCTTCGCGCTTACGGGGCATCCGACAGTCAGGGGCATGTTCGTGGCCGCTGGTCGCTGTGTGACACAAACGGCTCCCCTTTGGAGCAACCAGAATTAGTAAATGTCGGTCCGGGCGGTTCGCCCTTGATTTGAGCCGTATTTGGGGGCTTTGGACTCAAGATACGGATGATGACCCTTTTCCTTGCATGTTCTGAGTGTAGTATAGTGTGAACGAAATCAAGCTATATTGCACAATGCCTTATTCTGTTGCAGTGATGTCGCTCGGGCAAAGGCCTACAGGGTGTTCTCACCCCAAGTCGTATTGCTGCTCTATTTCACTCCAGTAGAAGATCCTCAGTGGTCGAAAATCAAAATTCTGATTTGTTCTTAGAAGACTGGGGAGGTCCTTGATAGTTTTAAATTAGGCTTCTGGTTTGTTCTTAAAAGACCGTGGAGTAACTCAGTGCGATGTGACCTGTACTTTCGCGGTGAAGGATGTGGGGTAGCTGTTGTCAGGTGATGACGCATGGAAGCTTGGACCGTCGCGCTAACAGTACGCGCGCGAATAATGTCCCGTCGGCTTGCCTTGAGCCTACCAAATTCGCCAACGACCATCTTGGACCGGCACTCACATTCCTCAGGACGCGCTTTCTGGGCGAGCGGAAGTTGTCCGCAGAGCCACGATGCTGCTCCATGAGAAAGACCAGGCGGCATTCAAGCGCTGGATACTGCCGAAGCTCGAGACAATGTACGTGGAGAGCGCTTGAAGCTATATACAGCTTCACATCTGTCACACGTTTCCAGTACTGACCTGCGCAGCTCTGACGCCGACGCCGAAGTACTCGCAGACTATGTCATCGCGCTCGTCGTGGCGAACGAGTCGGAGGCAAGTATCAAGCGTAGCTGTTTGGAGTTGCTCCCGGATTTTCTTCAAGATTGTAACTATCTGCGCATTCCAAGATATTTGGCCATGCCGGTTGCTAATATGCATAGACACTGAATCTTTTGTGAATGATGTATTCAATGCGATCAAAGACAAGAGCTTTGCCCGCCCGCCGGCCACGTCGACCGCAACAGCACCCATACCATCCATCGTAGGCACCTCCAACTTTGAATACGAGCCACATCCCTCGCATATCCCGCCAGTCGGCGCCCCGAAAGGGCCAGCTGCGACCAGGGCTCCAAATACCCACCATCATCTACCCGACCGACCGACCGGCCCTTCACCTTCACACGATGTGGAACAGGATAGAGGACAGCTGTCACGGAAACGTAAGATGGTCGAGCGTGAGGGGAGCCAGCCACGAGAAGAGCATGATGCATATTACAACCGTGGTGGGCCGCCGCTGAAGCATACGACGCGCAGAGGCGGTAGAAACGCTCGGGTTGGAGGACTTGGACAACAAAACGGCTTTTCTGCATTTCCAGCAATGCTCGATCTATCAAATCTGCCTCCAGATCTGCCTCCGCCTCCGCCAGGCGCTCCTCCATTCGATCCCGCAAACCCCATGTCCTTCCTTGCCATGATGTCAGCGTTGGGTTCGGGTCTTCCGGCGATGCCTCCGTTGCCCTTCCCTGTTCCGCAAGGCAATGGGTTGGACCAACATATCCGTAAGGAGCGATGCGAGGCCTATCATACGAAGGGTGTTTGCACGTTAGGCAGTCTTTGTCCCTACGAGCACGGGGACGCTATCGCCATCCCCGCTGCCGACGTGCCCGAGTACGACCCAGAACAATCCTTCCTCGCTGTGCAGCCTTATGTAGACGCGAATGAACGCAGCACTCAGCGTCGTAAAATTCGTGGTCTCCCTCGTAGTAGTAAAGGTGGTCGCAAGCGTGCGCCGTTTTCGCTACCTGGACCATCTCACGATCCCTCAAATACCACGCTGGTTGTCGAACAAATACCTGAGAATGAGTTCAGCGAAGATCATGTGCGAGACTTCTTTTCGCAGTTCGGAGCCATCACTGGGGTACAGATGCACGCTTACAAACGCCTGGCAGTCGTCACATTTGAAGATCGCGATGCTGCGGACCGAGCCTATAACAGCCCCAAGGCTGTCTTCGACAACAGGTTCGTCAAGGTCTATTGGTACAAGTCAGAGTCTATAACAGTCGATGACGAGCAGGAAGAGAAAGTGGATCCGGAGGAGATTGCGAAACGACAGGCTGAAGCACAGAAGGCTTTTGAAGAGCGACGGAGGAGAGAAGAGAAAGCAGCGGCTAGAGCAGAAGAAATCGAAAAGCAGCTGAAAGAGAAGAACCTGGAGATGAGGATGATAAGGCAGCAACTTGCAGTTGTGTCCGGTGATAAGATGGATGAGGCCTTCTCTCAATCTCTTGCTACTCTGCAAGCCGAAGCCGAAGACCTGTTCGTGCAAAACGATGAGACGGGGGCACCCAGAGGCCGTGGTCGCGGCGCTTTCCGTGGAGGCTATCGAGGCCGCGGACATGCTCCTTTCCCACCTCGGGGACGGGACTACGCACCGTTCAGGGGCGGATACCGTGGTCGTGGCTTCCACGCTGCTCCTTTCCATGGCGGCCGAAGTAGCGTGAAGCGACTGGATAACCGTCCGAGGCGTATTGCTATTACAGCGATCGAGCCTAACTCCCCAAGGGACGAGGCACTGAGGCAATATCTAATCGTATGTTGCAAGGTAGTTGGGTGAGCTTAAGTAAGCTAATCGTATACAGAACGTTCCTGAATGTACGAGCATCGAGCGACATCCTGAACGGACGGATACGCTGATCATCACGTTCAAGGAGCGGTATCAAGCTGAAATAGTACCCGATCCTCCTGTCTTCATCTCCCGCGCCAACTAACCCACGAATAGTTCCTCGACGACTCACACAACATCCCCGACGTGGGAATCCTTGATCTCTCATGGATCCCCAACGACGCGTTCGGTGGCATCAAATTTACCACCTCCACCTCAATCACCAACAACGGTGAAGTCAGCGACGACGACGACGATTCCTCCACTACCATCGGAGAGCAGGACAGCAAGACTAGTGCCGCTGAGACTGAGCCGCAATCTGCGAATGTGGCGGAGGACATGGATGTTGCGGACGATGTGGATCAATGGCTGTAAGTTTGACCCCGAGTACGTAGTTCACACGTCGCTGCCACGGCCTCTGTGTTCTATTCCTCTTTTGCGCGTGTGTTCTTGCATTGGCATGGCGTTTCTCAAGGTGGAGAGCTGGGTTCTGCATGGCGAGGGCATAATTGGCGTTTTGCGGGTTTCGAATGAGGCCACGGTTTGATCAGGTGTTACCGAATGAGGTAGCATAGGTCTACACTCGAGGAACTGGATAAAGAGAGAAATCATGGGAGAAACGATGTACGATACCCTATTACCATGGATACACGACGAACATGCGTTGGACAGTTCCAAAGCAATGTCGGGAAACGAATGAATCATTTTCTTCGGCTACCTACAATACCTCCCTCTAACGTAATACACTGTGCCACCACACAACGCCGCAGCTTCTTATTCCCTACTTTCCGCTGCCTCTCCGCTTACTCGCCAGCTTATTCCTTTTTCCCTCCCGTAGGCATCATCGCCTCATATCTCTTAATTCCCTCGGCAGTCACAGGAGACAACCAATTCACCCTGTCCTTGACAAAGGTCTCCTGCCTGGGCTTCAGCTTCGTCTCCACGAGGTTGAAGTCGTCCACCGTTCCCAGCCGCAAGATGGAGCATCCGGGGAACTGAGTGCCGACGCGGTACACTGTGGGACGTTTGTTAGTAAAACGAAAGTGGCATGAAGTGAGTGTATCCAGAGGCTGAGTGTGTTGATGGATTGTCTAGGATGGTTAGATGGATGAAGCTTACTCAACGTGCCACACGTCTGGCAGAAGTAATTCGTCATCTTGTGCTGACTTGCTATCGTCTTGTCTTGCCCGAACTGCTTCAGATTGTCCTGGCCGCGGATGTGCGTGATGTATCTGTTTCTTGCAGTCAGTCTCAAACATCTTCCCACATAACTTTTACTTATATTCGTGAACGTACTTGTCCAACACGGTGAAATTGGATGCAAACATCGACGCGGTGATTTTGCGGCAGTCTGTGCAGTTGCATACGAAGCTGTTGAGGAAGCCGGGCCCGTCGGTTGGCTGTTTCACACATGTTGGTTAGTTCAGGACCTCGTTAGGTATCTTAGGGTGGCGTGGGATAAAGGGAGGGAGCGTACGAAAGCTAGTTGCACAGCGCCGCAGAAGCAGGTCGCTGTCGCCTCCTTTTCCTTCGAGTAACCGTCGTTTGCTAGCCCGGAGAGGGGGAAGTAGGGCTCAGATTTGTTGCTGTCGCGCACGGACGAAGTCATGGTTGTTGATGTCGGTAGTGGTGTTGGTGTGGAGTAGTTGAGTTGTGCGGATATGGAAGCAAGTCGAGTATTTGGTGTGGAGTCGGCTGTTCGAAGGTCTGTGGACGTTGTGACTTGATGATATTGATTTGGGCTCATGGTGGTGTATTGCGGTGGTTTATATTTGAAATTAAGACATCAATTGCATGAGATGGACTGTTGATCGTTTTGT
The DNA here is from genome assembly GCA_021596325.1 of Parafenestella ontariensis. Classification (NCBI taxonomy): domain Eukaryota; kingdom Fungi; phylum Ascomycota; class Dothideomycetes; order Pleosporales; family Cucurbitariaceae; genus Parafenestella; species Parafenestella ontariensis. The sequence continues at coordinate 392,837 of JAKGDA010000025.1, forward strand.
CATCTGCTTCCTGCTCCGCATGCACTGCACTCCGCTTCCGCTAAAGATGTTCTGTGTAATTGTATTTTGTAGAAGTAGTTAGTCCTCCACCGACGATAGCGCAGCGCAAAGGTTCGGACTTGCCTCGGCTCTCAACCAGAGAGCGACGGCTGGACAGGCAAAGATATGCACGCGGCCGCGGATCCAGATCGCCAAACGGGCACTATGGACAAACTTTGATTGGCTGCAGGCTTCGTCTACGCTACCATCATAGATTTTATTTGGCATCATAGCCCGGTCTTTTCGGACTTTAGTTTTGCCAGAACCTGTGAAGTCGGCGTTGGTTGCTCATGAAAGCGGAGTGATTTCGGGAATATGACAATTATTTGTAAACTTCTCCTGTTGGAGTCTAAAATGGAATCTACTGTCTACAGCTTACTGCTCTTCCTGTCTCCCAGCGTAACAACCAGCTTGCCAAATTGACTCGCCTTCTTCATATCATCGAACAGCGTCTCGATCTTCTCAATCTCCAGCCCATGTACGCTGCGGCTGACGACGGGTTTCAGCTTCGTCTCCCGCACAAATTGTATCATTTCGGCAAACTCTTTGCGGGAGCCCATTGTAGAACCTCGCACTTCGATGTTGCGCAGCACAGCGCCCATGAGGAAGTCCATCTTGGGTGAGACGGTCATGCCGTAGACGGAGATTATGCCGCCGGCCTAGGTAGATATTAGTATCTATAAGATGGATGTAGGAAGGGAGTAAGGGATAGCGTACTTTGAGAAGTCGAGAGCCCTTGCTGATGATATCACCACCCGCTCCATCCACAATGGCATCGAGATATTTCCTATCGCTGGGCAACATGCTCTGTAGCTTCTTATCCCACCCATTTTCCTTGTAGATGACTCCGCCCTTCGCACCAAGCCTGACTGCCTTGTCGATCTTTTCCTGGTTGCCACTCGTCACATACACATTGCAGCCTTGCGCTACGCCGAACAGGAGCACCATGAGTGCCACGCCACCTCCAATACCCGTTACCAGTATGTTTCTCCCCTTGACTGCGTTCCCGCTCTTTACCCGGAACGCACGCCAAGCAGTCAGGCCTGTCAATGGCAGCGCCGCAGCCTCCTCGTCACTCAAGTGCTCTGGGCACTCTTCCAACTCGCCCTCGTCCAGCGTAATGATGTCGGCCAGCGTACCTGCTGGGTTTGTCTTGGTGCCGCCCAGTATCGCATAGCCTTTTGGATGCTCAGGCCCTTCGAGGCTGTCTTTCCACCCAGTGCCAGGGTTCAGCACGACGCGCTTGTTGAGCCATGCCTTTGCGGACGCAGAGCTGCCGGTTGAGGTTACGATGCCGACGCCATCAGCCAGGAGCGGGACGCCGAAGGTTGTGCCAGGGTAGAGGTGCTGGCGGATGAAGAGGTCGCGGTGGTTTAAGGCGGCTGCGGTGAGTGTTATAACAGTCTGGCGCGTGAGTGGTTAGACGCAGCGGGTGTTGACGGTCATGGACGGCATACCTCATTGTCCTTTGGCTTTGGCTCTGGGATAGTGATTTTCTCTAGAGGATAATAGACTTTCCCGGGCTTCCCTTCCACTTTCTTGATGGCGATTGCTGAAGGCATCGTTACGGGAGCTAAGAGCTGGTCAAAGCTAGCTTCCACGCGTTCTTCGTCGATTGGATGAACAATGCACAAAGTTCAGCTTAGGGGAACTCAAGGTGGTTCTTCAATTAATTCAGGGCTGGCGAGACAAGCGGGACCGAGACAGCTGAAGCTACCCGAATAGTAATACATGTCTATCGCTCGGTTGGATGACGAGTGACGGGACCGAAGGAACCGAGGTCGGGCGTCGAAACGCAGGCTTGATGCGGGGCAGCTTGGGGTAAAGGGTGTTCGCACGTCAAGTTGCACCCCCTACTCTAATTCCTCGATAGTCTAGATTCACGATTATGATTTGTTCTTAGCCGACCGTGGAGTAACTCAGTGCGATATGACCCTGTAGCTATATCGGGTGTAAAAATTTGTCGAATCTTCGAGGGCGAATACGACCGGAGAGAATCAATCCTCTGCGCGATCTGGCTACGGTTCCCACTACTGTCTGTACCATGGTGACGATTCAAACCACGTTTCCAATAATGTTTCCGACCTTAGACGCCTCCAGTGCTCCCTCGATGCACAGATCAAGAAAGAAGACATCCCTGGCACCCTAGAACTTCTGCGTTCCCGCTTTAACCTTCTCGAGAACGATTTCACGCGTACACCTTCTGACAGGGCTAAAAGGATGTACTAACAAAATTGTACTAGGCCGATTACAAGACATCCACCAATATCAAGATTTCAAACTTTCGACAAAGTTTTACATCCGATAAGGTACAGGTCATATCGCCCGGAGTTACTCCCCGGTCTGCTAAGAACAAATCAGAATCGTGATTCTGACTATTGAGGACCTCCTACTGGAGGAATTGAAGCAGGGGACTGTCTCTGGTCGTATTTGTCCTCGAAGGCTCGCTTCACTGGCGCACCCCATGGCACTTGATCACTAAAGGCATCTTGTTCAATTGTCGTATTGTGATAACTACACATCGCTAATATATACAGTACGGACAACATGACTTGCTCTCTTACAGGTGACCCTAATCTGACAACAGTTTGTCCTGATGAAAACAACATATCCTCTGCTCAAGGCCTCCACCTGAACGATGGATGTCGCCAGTCCAAATCCTCAATTTCTCCCATTGACTTGCCCGCCAGCTCCTGATCCACATTAACTCTCTCTCGCTGCTTATTACTCCTGTTCATCCAGAGTAGCAGCAAGATACTCGAGACCAGGATCGTGCTGCTAGTCGCTAGATTCAACCCATTACCAATGCGGTAGTTGGGAGCATCGAATGGCAAGAAGCTCCAGGTTGAGATCAGACCGCCGACGTTGCCGAACATGACGACGGTGCCGATAGCTGAAGCTCGTGCGGTATCCGATACGACATTCGCTGAGGCTTGCGCATTGCAAAGAGCTCCGAAGGAGAATGCTCCGGATGCTATCAGGAAAGTTGCTCCGTATCGGACCTGGGGATTGTGGCTTGCCAAAAACATGATATAACCAATCATGATTAGGGGTGCTGAGCAGATGAATAGTATCATTCGCCTGTCGAGGCGCCAAGAGATAAACGGAAGGAGTACTGTGAAGAATGCTCCAACCACGTAGGGTGGCACAGTATGTAGCTGCTGAGAAACAACAGTGCTCGTGGGGTAGATCGTGCGCACAATGGTCGGCGCAAAGAAAGCTAAGCCCTGGACCGTGACGTTGTTCAGGAGGAAGATTAAGGAGGTAGTAAGCACGACTGGGTTGAAGATGCCACGGATAGTCTTTTTGCGGTCCAACTTGTCAAGGACTTCGTTCTGACCCACACGCTCTGACTTGACGCGTGCAATTGCTAGGTCCTTCTCCGCCTGTGTAAGCCATCGTGCTGTCGCCGGGCGGTCGGTTAGCGTCACGAATGCTATTAGCGAAAGGCAGCACGTGATAATGCCTTCAATAGCAAAAATCATCCTCCAGCGAGTGAGCGAACCGAAAGAGTCGAGCGAAAGGATTGCCGAGGCAAGCAGCCCTCCGAAGGCGCCAGCCATAGGCGCCATCACAATGTAGAGGGATAGGCGGAAGGCGAGTTCTGAGCGTCTGTACCAGCGAGACATGTAGTAAGCGATACCTGGGAGCATACCGGCCTCAAAGATACCAAGAAGAAAGCGGACGCCAGAAATCGCGTGGATGTTGTGGACGAAGGCGGTACCAATGGAGGCAATGCCGAAGCAAAGGGAGATAAGGGGAATAAACCATCCTGGGCCGAGCCATTTGCAGCAGATGTTCGATGGAATCTCAAAGACGATGTAGCTGATGTAGAACACGGAAAGGACGGCGTTGTAGTCGTAGCCAGAAAGCTTAAGATCCTTCTCGAGGCCGGCCAAGCGTGCGTTCCCGATATTCGCTCGATCGATGAAGCAGAAAAGATACAACAGCGCTACAGTTGGGATGATGTATAAATCAATCTTCAACCTCAGGCGTGACTCGGCTTTCGGGTCGAATTGGATGAGTGCATGGCCATAGCTGTATATTGTGAGCATAGAATTGCATGGCGATAGACTTGTTTTAAGCATACATGTCGGTAGCGGCATGGCCGCGTACTGCGATTTGATGCGCGTCCTCAGCCTTGAGATCTTCGCGATGGCTAGGTGCGAACTTATCTGTGGTGTACTCCGCCTGAGGTTGAGCCATGGTGGAAAGTCCCGCCTTAGTCAAAGAGAACGATAGAGGGAGAACGACTAAACAAAGGCAACTCGTCACGTTGCACCTGCCCTCTTATACCTTGTGCACCAAGACCCGACGAGTCGCTGGCCCTTGCCATGTGCTTCCAGGCCGCACCTACTTTGACGAACGCGTGCGTGCCAAGGTACAAAGCCTGTACGACTAAGCTCCGACAGGTCAGAGGCGAGATATGAAAGCTGAGCACGGACGACGTCGGGGTCCACTCAGCGTGGAGGCGGACCGCCCCCAGGTTGAGCCATGACAGCCATGATCGGCGACTCGTCCGTCTGGGGAAGGCCGCCGTCGCGGTTGGTGTGAACGGCTTCGGAAGCCAGCATCGGTATCTGAGTTCGTTTTGGTGCTTTGATGTTATGCGTGGTGGAATGACGGATATTTTATCCACTTTTACCCCGCGACAACAACGCCACGAGCTTGGTAGGCGTTTGGCGGATCGTGAGCTTGGTTGTCGGTAATTTGATAGGCTGTTGGGCTTGGAGTCTGGAATGCTTGTACAGCAGGTGACTTGTAGAGTATCTCCACGTACGGAAGCCGTCTCCACCCAGGAGGCGCGATGAGGAAGCTTCAAACTTTTGTAGGTGTGCTCTCCGCTCAAAAGCAAGCATTCAACTGCATGCGATGGAAGTAGCCCTGACACACCTCTTCTACACGCTTGCTTTGCTCCGAGAGAAGCTTCAGAAAATATAGAGACTTTCGGTCGTTTGATATCGCACGAAACAAATACGAAGATAATTTTCAACATACCAGGCATGAGTTCAGGTTCATGCAACCAGAGACAATCCAGCTGCGCTGTCGGGCTCACCGAAATCGTAGCGAGCAGAGTATAGTGGTAGCTTTGTCAGTGGAACCAAGCCGACCAACAGTAGAGGCTACCAGGGTATCGGAAGAGAGCAAGCCACTCAAGGCTAGCCCTCTATCAATGCATGTCCGGACCGGGCTTGGACACGACATTCGATGCCATATCCACTATTCTTTTCTGAGACTTGTTGAGAGCGGAGGGACGGTAGTATCTGGCTTTGGAGATATTCTAGCTCTAACCTGAGGATCCTAATGCGAAGTACCTAATGGTTATCCTTTCCTTATACCTGCTGTGGACCAAGCCAGTCGCCATTCAACACTCTTATATCGGATATTAACTGGCTCTTTCTTATTTCTTCTTGATGCTTACAGTAGCCTGGAGACCTTGGCGAACTTTCACGTTTCTCAAAGAACATTGCATCTCTCTGCGAAGCAATCTAGCCCTTACTATGCAGTGAATCTGTAGTTGAATACCGAGTCTAAATGAGAAGTGTTGGTTCGTGATGAGATTTAGGTGGAAGGAAGGGCGTGCACGCGTGATGACTAATAAGTACTCACTATGACCTTATCAGGTAGAGTATCAACATGCCTAAATCGTTTCGCTGCTTCAGAATTCACTTCGCTATAGGGGCAATTGCTTCCGTTGCCTTTCCAATATCCACCGCACCCTCTTTATTTCCTTGCCTGTCGGCCTCCTGCTTCATCCTCACCAGCTTCGGATGCACACTAAGCACCGACAACTCTTCGCTCGGACCCACATTCAGCATTTTTTTAGTGAGCGCATGGTACCCATTTTCTCCATTCTCCAAATCCATGAACTCGCCCCGATCACTATAGATCATCTCTCCGTGACGCTGCTGATCAGCCATCAAGACAGTGACAGAGCGCCCAACGACATCCGCGGACTGGTAGAAGCCCTCGCCCAGTGCGTTGAGGACTGCGCGCGGAACGATGCCGGTGTCGGTCCAAGAGGGTGCAACAGAGTTTATCCGAATGGGGAGCTTAGGGTGCAGGTGGCTGTAGAGTGCGCGTACAAGGCCAAGAACGGCGTGTTTTGTGGTTGCTGGGAGTGTATTAGCAAAGCAAGAGTTGAGATGCAGAGCACGGCTTACTGTAGTCTGTTGCCGGGAAGCGAGTGAAGCTTGAACCTGACGCCGTCACAACGATACTGCCACCATTGGGGTTCTTCCGTAGGTAGTAGATGCCCAGTTTGACGGTATACAGACACCCCGTCAGATTGACGTTGAATGTGTCGAGCTTCGGTGGTAGAAGATCGCCATTTTCATCGACGTCGTCTTCCAATAGCGACACCGTAGGTTGGATTCCCGCGTTAGCGAAGACATGGTCGATGTTGCCAAACTCTTTCTCTGCAGCTTTGAACATCTCAACTTGCTCTTTCCATGACGTGACATTGACCTTCATAAAGGGCACTGAAGAAGCCTCTGGTTCTGGCAGCGACTTCAGGTCGCTAGCGAAGACCTTGCCGCCATGTTTGATGATCCTTCGAAGTGTTGCGAGACCGATACCAGAGGACGCACCTCACTTTAATCAGTAGGCGAAGTAAAAAAAAAAGTGACATGATGCTTTACCAGTGATAATGACAACTTGATCTTTGATGTTGTCAAGTTCGCTGTCCGAAATAGTGAAGCTCGTCATGGTTACGCGTATACGTATAGCTCGTCAATGTAGCTCGGACAGTTATCCAATGCTTGTGGATCCGACGTCTGAGTACAGGAGAAAGGACGGAAATTCTGGAGATTTTTGGGGAAGATGTGTAGTAGTTCCCAAAGGCGTTGTTCCAGGATTCACTGCGGCTATGATGCAGTAGAAGTGAGGCTGAAGTGATGATAAAAACTAAGCGAATCAAACAACAGTTTAAAGAAAGAAGAAACTGAAAAGAAGAAGAGGTAGATCAAAAGAGTCGTACTCTTGTAGTAAACGCCGAGTAAGCTCGGAACTCGTGCACTTAAGCTTATACGAGGTACCCCGCATTAGCGCGCAACCCCCGAGTGAGTGACCTGAATGATCATGCATGATGCTGAGGATTAAAACTACTTCTTCGAAGAGAAATATACAACAATTAGTGAGGCTGAGGGTCCGTTTATTGGGATATGCTTCTTATGTTGAATGTTATCTGCGTCAGTCCAATTCATCTACTAACACTGATGCCAAACCCCAATCACCCGCGCACAATATCAGAGTGGGAACCCCGCCCTCGAAAAGTCAAAGGGCATCCTGATTGACTGCAGCTAGATGGTGGTCGGGCGTAATCGTATTCAGGCCACCGGTGCCACTCGCGCAGTTGTGATGTTTGGTTGCTACTGTCTTTGGCAACTGGCAATGGAGCTCGCATAGAGCACCTCTGGGTTGCTGACGCAAAAAATGGTGTGCATCGTGTGCGCAGGGTGTCGTTGGCGGCTGCGTGCATCTATTTCCATCAAGCGCCTCCACCTCCTCCTCTTCCGCGACCGCGTCCGCGCCCTCGCATGCCTCGGCCTCCACGGTCGCCCCTGTGCTCTCCTCGCTGATGCATGTTGCCTCGCCCGCCGCGATTTGCTTGGTCCTTAGCTTGCTGCTCCTTCACGACCTCGACGATCTCGTCTGGTACTCGGAGGTACTTTATCTGCCAGCGGATCAGTCTCCATTTTGTATGCACAGGCCCTGTACACTCACTGTACTTCCGCGCACGTATATTTCTGGTAATCTCATGAACTTGTCCCCATCCGCGCTTGTCTGCACTACTTCTCGTAGAGTGAGGTTCATCCACGTGTCGCAATTGACCAAGAGTCCGTTCAGTGTTTCGCCGCTTTTCAGTTCGACCAACATTGGGTGGCCGGTCGCAGCCGTCAGGAGTCCTAATGGAAGCTACCTTGAAGGTTAGTAGATATTCAAAAGAACCCTTGCGCCAACCCCGAGGTGACCTACCATAGTATCGAGAGGTGAGAGCAGTAGTTTTACTAGTCCAGTTGTTGCGGACTTGGACGGCGATGTTAATGCACAGATTCAACAGAGAAGCGCGAAGGCCTCGGTACAGAGGCGGTAGTAGTACGGGTCGCGTCGTTGGGTGGGAAGAAGTCCTGGAATTGATTCTCTCTCTCCAGCACATGGAAAAGAGCTTGGGCCACCTGATCTTGGCGACGGCAGCCCTACCACAGCACACGCCCACGATGATCGTCATGGTGCAGATGGGTGATCATGTTATAATTGACAGCACTTCATCTGTTGTGATGCAGTCCTGTATTGCACATGCTCTAGTCGTGTTAAGTTGCATACAGGCTATACAGGTCGCGCCAGGTCGACATCTCGACCTTCACAAGAGTCAATTTCCATAGCTTTACAACCGCTCCCCGCGTCTTTCTAAAATCGACAGGAACACGTTGGTCCTAGTAGCTCGGGACATAGTGCCGATTGTTCGAAGTTCTAATAAGACATGAATCAGTGTGATGAGCAACGTTATCGCGTGCTTGATGGAAGAAGAAAGAACGACCTCGAAGCCACCCACCTGCCAGATGGCCTCTTCACAATCACCAGCAACTCCGCGTCAAAACTACCATGAGGAAACACTCTCTATCAATTCCCCATCCGCATTCTCGTATTCAATGTTTCATCACACTGCATCCATGCACCGAGCTGAGGCGTGACCGGAGATCTAAGCCACGCTGACAGCAGCCACGCGGCCCATGTAGCGCGCGCAGCGGCCGCCCTTATACAGTCGCCCTTCGACTGGTGCCTGATCCTGCAAGAATTGGGAACGACAGCTGTTCCGTATACCTTCAAACGGCACCGTTCTCGCGGTCTGTCGTCTTGCGTTTGTTCTGTTGAAAGCTGTGCCATTCTTTTCGTTTATTTGTCTGTTTGTCTTCCAGCATGCGGTTCCTCAAGTCGAAGGCACTCTCGGCCTGCGCGTGGGCTGCACCCGTGCTCGCTGCTGCCCTCCCGAGCCACGGGCGTGAGGCAACTCAACCGGAGGGCAAGCTTTTGCAGCTAGGTATGGACCGCACCTTTATAAGAACCTTTGTTCGCCATCTCTAGGCTCCTATTAAACTGTCTCCAGACCTTCAACAAAACTACGCGCAAGCTACCTTTAGCGTCCCCTGCACAGGCTGTCTTGGCTACGATCACACGGACCAGAATGACGAGTCTCTTGTAAGGCCCACTGTAGGCTCCAAAAAGCATCCAGTCCCCTTTGCTCACACCATCTATAGACCTTGAGTTTTACTAGCCATGCTCAAGACCACGCCTGTGGTTCATCTAACATCACCTTGAATGGAATATACCTTCCTCAAGAGTGGAACGGTGACTTCGCTTCCGGATCTGGTTCCTATTCTGGCGTCACCGACCTCCAACAGGATGAATGGTTTCTCCAGCGCGACTTGGATCTTGAGTGGAACTCAGCCTGTCTGCACGGCCTCCAGGAGACGGACGAGGCTGCCCAGGTCTTGACAGTCAATATCAAGGCCATCGATGGCAAGCCTCTTGACACGCCCTCTGGTTTCACAGTCTCATTCAAGCAGCAAACTTCTCCTCCCTCATTGCTCAGGCTTGAGCCAGTTCCAAACCCATCCGCAAGTACCAAGGGTGTCGCCGAGTCCTGGCGGGAGCCTCCGCAGTATCTTCGCCTTATCCTCTCAAACAGCACCGCAGAAGCGAAATCCACTAAATCTACTAACCACTCGTTGGAGGACGATATTCGCGAGCTCAAGGCCCTCCAGGCTCAGGCGCAGGAACTCCAGCAGGCTATTTCTGATAAGAAGAAATACATCCACACACAGCTTCGAGTGCAAGCCAAGGGTTTTACGGAAGAGCTAAATCAGTGTGAAACTGTTGCTTGCATCTTCAAGACCATCGCTCACAAGGCCCATGGTGCATGGAGGATTGTATACATCCACTTCCAACCCAGCCATTATCGCCACGATCCCAAAAAGATGGGCCGTCCCGATGAAGTATTTGCTCAGGCGCATAGTCATGTATCTCAGATCTCCGGAGGTCACCTCAAAGTGGAATCCTCAGCTGTTCGTCCATATGAAGCACCTACCGTAAGTGAGCCGGCTTCAATGATTCTACCGGAGCTAATATTTTTCCAGAATGAACTTCCGCCACGGCCACCAAAGCCATCGCCTTACCTACTCGCTTTCGAGATTACGCTCGGCATTCTTTGCTGCGGCTGTGTCTTCGCCGTCATCCGCCACAAGTGCAGCAGCCTTCGGACCCGCACCGAGCGTGCCGCCGCCCGCGAAGAGCGTCTCAACGCTCGAGCCTACCGCCGAGCAGCCCGTAAACATGCATGGAGGAATTGGTGGCGCGGCAATTGGGCACGACGCGACCACGAGCGCATCGTAGACTACGAAGAAAAGCGAGCGCTCATCCAGCAGCAGGAGAGCGTTCTGGAGGATGCGATGCAAGAAGAGATTAGGCAACTGAGGGCAGCACACGATGTTGTTAATGATTTAGTCCGCGATGCAGAAGAAGGCAGGGTTATCAATCACGGCCCTTGCAACTGCCATCACTGCCATCGCCAACAGCCCCGGGCACCCTACTCGCCTTTATCAACAGCATCCACGTACCCCCCCACGTCTTTACCCGAACTTCCTTCACGGCCACTTTCACGGACGGATAGCTTACCCAGCTACCATTCTGACTCGCCTACGGAGCCGCCAAACTACGAGTCCGACGTGGACATGTCGGAGATTGTCGCAAACGGCTTCAGGCAGTACTCTTCGTCAACCACCTCGGATGTGAGCTCGCACTGGACGCCCGACAGTAGTGTTGTCGATGTGAGCCCAAGGCCGAGTGCAGAGACGCTACGGTATCCGCAAAGCTTATACACGTGTGATGAGGAAGAGTCGGACGCTGACTGAGACTCGGGCCCTTATGCTCTAAGCGCATACCCCTGATCATATCTTCTGTCTCCCCATACGGTTACTACGACTTGAGATGACAGCCCTTGCGCCATATCTCACACTGGATCAACACGTCGCGACGAGCCGATATGCCGTCCATCGTGTTTGCGCTACCTTCGAGTAGCTGCGGAGTTCACATGACTACCTGTTATCAGAGCATCTGAATTGAAGGTCTGCACCGTGAGATTTCGTATGTCTCTGTGTTTTCGGTTCCGGCGTTCGGCAGGTCTGGCGTTGGATCGTAACTTTGGCGGCTATCATGATCCGCCATCGCCTTTGCATGTACAGATTCTCTGTATTCTTCAGAGTCATGGCATACAGCATTCGCGTTGCCATCGGGCAGGTAGAGGAAACCGCCCACTAATTATTTTCACGTCCTCATGTACAATACCCCATGTCTAGTTTAGACACGGGGATTTCTATCTCGTGGTTTCATAGCATTTTTAGTTATTTGTGGGGAACAGCACATACGAAAGACTTATAGCAGCATGGCCTAATAATATCAGTCAATGAATTCAACAAACACCATCCTATGCCTGACGAGTCTATCCACTTTGCTGTGAGAATACTGTACAATGCTGTCGCCTCCAAACCACTTGTCTACATATACTGTACATATCAAGTCGCCGTCTCCACACACTGCACCCATCTACCGATTTCTCAAATACCAGTTGAAGGCCAGCTGCCCAGTCTCAATATGGAAAGGAGTGGGTACTTCGGCCAGTCCGGGCCTTGCAACGGGGTGTCTCAGATATACTGCTGCGCAGATATTTTGGTTCACCTCGAGGTATCTCGGTATGAACGCAAACGCACTCATGTAGTCCCTTGGCCGCCAGGGCGTCGCATACGGCGCCGCAGCATTCCGCGAATTCCACGCAGACGTATGTTCCGTCTCCAGTCTCAGCTTCTCAAAGGCAGAGCGGAGCCGTGCTTGGTCTTCTTCAGAAATGAGTGGTTCGGCCGCGGAGGTGCCCTTGGCCGAGGAAGGTGTGGCGGTGGCGGATCGCTCGGCGATTTGGGTTTTGAGGAAATTGAACTGTGTGTCCAGCGTTGAGATAGTCTCCGGATTCGCAGACCTCCAGAGAGAGATGGCTTTCTTCACACTCTGCCTGAACGCACGGAACTTTTGTTTGTCTTTTGCTTTGACGTCTTCTACCAAGACATCATCTACCTGCTCCATTAAACCTTGCAGGTGTTTCTTCAGCTCGGTTGGCGTGGGCTCTTCGCGTGTTGACTGAGTAAGAGAGACGTCTGCATGTGGCTGTCTGGGGGTTTGACCACCAGATTGTTCACGGGCCTCGGCGCGGGCGGCTGCTTTCTCTTTGGCGACACGGCGGGCAGTTGCAGATCGGGATTTTTGAGCGCCGGTTGCGAACATGACGGAGGAAGGCTCGACCTGGAACATGTCGCCTGGGTTGAGCATGTATCCGGGGTAGGGCATCTGCGAGCCATGTCAGCACCTGCTGGAATAGGAAGCCAAGCAGTGTTCAGAGGGAGTTATCACGCACCTTCTTGCCATTGACCTTGACCAGTCCATGCACAACAAATTGCCTCGCCTGCCTCACACTACTCGCGAACAGTGCCCTGAAAATCGCCGTGTCAAGTCTCCTTTCCAGCGGGTAATAGGCCATCTGCATATATGGTGTCATCGGCGGCGTCCTCGCCTTGTCCTGAGTATCCGCGCCGGCTCCGCGTCCAGCAGCCTGCTCAGATCCATCGTATCTCGCCAGGTACCTGTGATCCATGCCCACGACGGCGGGCAGGTTCCTGCTGAATTGGCGCTTCCACTTCTTCTCTCGTATCTGCTCGCCATGGTATGCCCGCGTGGATGCTTTGGCTGTCCATTTCTGCTGGAAATAGGTCCGGCTGGTGACGTTGGGGGCTTTGAGCTGTGCGAGGCTGTAGAGCGACCAGCGCGACCAGTCCTGGCGCACGTTCTGCGGGCGTCAGTGTTGCAATAAGTCATCGATCGCGACACAATAGGAGGCGTACCAGCTTCTTCAGCGAATGGAACCTTGGCTTCTTCCTAGGCATAGTGAATGGCAGTCAATGGCGATGCTGGTGATTACGTGTATTGCTATTGCTATTGTCCAAGTCGAGAGTCTCAGGCGCTCGGACCACGTCCAAAAAATTCCCCGCCCGCTAATAAAAGCGCTTCAGTGTGAGAGCTCGAGTCTTTTTCTCATCAACTGCGCTCCACCTCACTTTCGCATATTTCCCACGGCTTAAGCAGCTCCAGCGCCAACTTGCGATCGCAGCTGCCCAAATCACAAAAATGGCCGACACGGAAGTCGCTGCCCAGGCAGCCCCCAACCCCACCGAGACGCCCAAGTCAGATGACGCCGGTGAGCAGAAATGGGAGCTCAATGGCAAGTCGGAAGAGAAGAACGGCCGCCACAACGATCGTGAAGAGCGCAATGGGAGGTTCGGGCGCAACAATGATCGCCGTGATAACCGTGGAGGACGGGGCAGAGGCAGAGGCGGCTTCCAGAACAAGAGGTGCGCCCACAAGTAGCCTTCGAACCGACTCGTACTGACTGCTCTGAACAGGCGCAACAACGAGTTTGAGAATCTCCCCGAGACTGACGATCCTGCTGAGATCCGCGGCCAAGTATGACTCCCACTTGCTCAACCTGGTATCCTTGACTGACGACGTGAAGGTTGAGTTCTATTTCTCCACGCAGAATCTCGCCACCGATAACCATCTTTTCCACGAGCTTGACGGCCCCAAGAATCGCCCTGTCTCGATCAAGCATGTCTGCACCTTCAAGCGCATGCGCCGCTTTAACCCCTACACTGCCGTCGTGAACGCCCTACGTGAGAGCAAAGACCTTGTTGTGGTCGACGACGGCGAGTTCAGCGGGGCTGGAAACGAGGCTGTTAAGCGCAAGGAACCCCTCGTTGTCGAAGTGAAGGACGGTGACGACAAGAATCCGCCCACGACCGAGCATCTCTTCTGGCGACTGCAGGGCGCTTCGTCCAACAGCCTCGAGACGAGCGCTTACGTCAAAGGCTTTGGCGACGAAGACACTGCCGGCCAGATTGCTCTCGAGCAGTTCTTCCGCCCCTATGGTGCCGTCATGGTCCGCAAGCGCCGCGATGACGACCAGAACTGGAAGGGCAGTGTCTTTGTCGAGTTCGACACCGAAGACTCGCAGCAGCAGTTCCTCGCGCTTGACCCTAAGCCAACCTACAACGGCAACGAATTGACCATCATGGGCAAGAAGGAATACGTCGAAATGAAGTGCAAGGAGAAGAATGTCAAGCCAGATTGGGAGCTCACCGAGCAAGAGAAGTATGAAAAGCGCCAAAAGCGGCGTGAGGAGAACGGTGGAAGCCGTGGCAGGGGCGGCGACCGCGGTCGTGGTGGAGGCCGTGGACGTGGCCGCGGAGGACGCGGTGGCCGTGGAGGCCGTGGAGGCCATGATCGTCGCGATCGCAACCGCTCTCGCTCTCCTCGTAGGCGCCGCGACCGCAGCGGCTCCCGCGACTCGGTTGACAGCCGCGACTGGAACACTCGCCGTGACCGATATCAAAAGGGCAAGGAGGACAAGAAGGACATCGAGCGCGACTCTCACGGCGTGCCTGTCGTTAAGGACTCTCGCACCGAGGCTGAGATCGCTGCGTCTAACAAGCGCAAAGCTGGCGATGAGGATCGCGCAGAGGAGCCCAAGAAGAGCAAGCTTGAGATCAAGCAGGACGAGTAGACCTGTCTTGGGTCCCTATGTCTCCAACGATCTCTATGGCTCCTCATTATTATCTGCCGACATGTTCGATTTCTATTGCATGGGCGGCGTTTACGGTTGGTTTATCTCTATGGTGGTCACGAAGATACCATTACGCCTGGCTGGATGGCGATTTTGAGGAAAAGTATCTTCACATGAACTCATATTTCAATATATAAGACTATCACTGGTCACTGAATGAAAACTTGACCTACGATGTTACCCTTTCGTCTCTGTGGTGAATGGAACATCTAGCTTATAGAAACATCTCTGTTCATCCCCCGCGACATGCCAAAGAATTGCTCTATACAACAGTTGTTTGCCCCATATGCTAGTAACTACGCGTAATTACTATCTAACATTCCATTATTACGCCAAAGCTTCCCCAAAAAAAAGCTATAGTTGAAAGCACTGAAGCTTCTTCAACCGTCGCACCACTAAAGTCGAATGCCGAAAAAGTGAACCGTTGGCACTACACATTCAGAACATATTCTAGCTAATTAAGAAGGATATCTCTATCTCGACGAGCTTCTCAGTCTTCGCCTGTGTGCCCATTCAATTGGATGACAGCATGTTACCCGGCGTTTAGATACTGCTTGACGGTATTTCCGAGGCTAGCATAGCACCTACACTAGTCTCTCGAGTGGGCCTCCCGGATCTTCTGCTCTGTGATTCGCTGTATCGGATGTCTTTCGCTAGGGAAGATGCGGCGGCTCAGTCTACCCTTGTAAGGGCATCATTGTCTTGATACTCGTGTGTGAAAGCACATCAAAACTACCTAGATCGGTTCTTTCAGGCCAGTTGGGCGGACAAAAGTAGCCGGATTACAACTAAGTATGACATTCGTTGCATATATAAATGCTCCCACTTCCTCCTACACTTCATTACTTCAATACACCTCATCCTTAAAGCCCACTCAAGAACCATTATACAATCATCAATCATGGCTGCTGCACCCACAAACATTTCCAACCACCTCCCTAGGGAGCTCAAACCCAAAGAACCCAACGCCTACGACCCCTCGACCGATATTCCGTCTCTCACTGGCAAAGTGATCCTCATCACCGGGGCCAACACAGGCATTGGAAAGCAAACGGCTCTCGATCTGGCCAAGCATGGCCCAGCGCAAGTATGGATCGCCGCCCGCAACGCCCAGTCCGGGGAGAAAGCTGTCAAGGAGATCCAGACTGCGGCCCCAGATGTTGATGTGAGGTATGTAGAGTTGGACTTGACGAGTTTCGAGTCCATCAAGAGCGCCGCGAAGAAAGTGGTGCAGAGCACAGATAGGCTGGATATTCTCTTCTTGAATGCTGGGATCGTAAGTCGATGTGATTTCCCGGTTATGCTTTGGAGATATGCGGCTGACCACGACGCATGTTAGATGGGCGGCCACCCTGGCGTCACCAAGGAAGGTTACGAGAAGCAATTTGGCACGAACCACGTCGGCCATGCCCTTTTGCTCAAGCTTCTTACCCCCCGACTCTTGAGCACGGCCGAGCGCGTGGACGGAAAGCCGCGTGTCATCTCGCTGAGTTCAACGGGACACAGTATGGCCCTCCCAGAGGGCGGCATTGTCTTCGAGACATTGGAGACGCCGCAAATGGAGATATCCGGTATATCAAAGTACACGCAGTCCAAGCTTGCAAACGTGGTATATGCCCGCCAATTTGCAAAGCACTACCCTCAGCTCGTTGCTGTCGCTATCCACCCAGGCGAAGTTGGGACCTCGCTTTTTAGCACCGGCGCTCAGGGTGGAGGTCCGGAGATCGAACACCTTGCGAGCGAAGTCGCGCCCAAGGTGGCGACGACTATCGAGGAAGGAGCGAAAAGTGGGTTGTGGGCGGCTACTGCGCCGGACGTGCAGAGTGGAAGGTACTATGAGCCCGTGGGTGTTCTAGGTGGAGGAAGCGAGTTGTCAAAGGATGAGACATTTGGGAACAAGCTTTGGGATTGGACCCAAAAACAACTAGAGGGCCACGAGATCTGAGATTGGTTGGCTGATTGATCGGAGTTGAGGATAGCTAGAGGATAGCTAGAGGTATTTGCGTGGTTTTTAGGTGGCCATAATGCATCGAAGAGTTATTGTATTACCTTTCGGCTGTCCAATGCACAGTGATCGTGAGTGCTTAACAAGCTCCCATGGATTATGGTGCTCCCTGTATCATTAATTAGACTTTCAATTCTTCCCTGGTAGCAATCACGGGATGTCGATCCAGCGTTTGCCGTCGAATCGACAGCGCACAACTTCCAGACTTCCATCAGAGCGCCACCGTTTGCAGGTGAGTACGGCTCTACTCGCAGACTCATCCCGTAGCTCCACTTGAACCTCATGAAATAGGCTCGAATCGGGTAGTTTGGGGGACGAACAAAGATCGACGTTCGGAACCTTATGCAAGGGGAATTCGTCATCTCGGTCCATCCCTTGAAGGAAGTCCGCCTCCTCCAGGTTCATCACCTTTCTTCCGATGTTTGTGGCGATGACCGAGTCCCAATTACTTTCCTTAAGCGTTATTTGACTCAGCAGTCTAATTGCGTGGAGCCGTATACGGTGTTTGCGACATCTAAGGGCAGTGTAGTAGAGTGGTGGTATATAGCCAAAATCGGAAATAGAGTCTGACAACTTCACATTGCCTGGTATCGCTCGTGAGAGCAAACAAGCTTTCCAAAGCTCTATGGACCCTTCGATGATCGTTAAGAAGTCAGCGGTGTGAGCTTCGTATTTTGATTCTGAGTTTGACTCAGAATTTGGCTGTAGACACTTGCACATGATAGATGCCATGGCGTGGTAGTTGAGAAGTAGCTTGTAGGCTAAAGGCTCCCGATGTATCGGTAGATTTGGGGGTAAAGTATGCGTCCCTATGGCCGAAGGCTTCTTGGTTGCTTGTCCGTCGAACCGTCGGTTTTCGACTTCGGATATTGTCCGATGGTATGCCTCAAGCCAGGCCGTTAGCAGACCCATTGCCTGTTCCCGGGCCGAAACCAACCCAGACCAGTCACCTCCGTTTCCATTGCGGACTTGTTCGAATCGCTGAGAAATAAACAATAGACCATGGAGCACCTTGTCTAAGCAGTCTTTCGCTTCTTCAGTGTCCGAAAACGTGGGGTAAGGCATCTCGATCTCCATCGGGTACAACAATACGTTAACATCCGCCATAGGCCGGTCAAACAGATCCGCCTGTACATGCAGGGTGGCGAAGCTCCGAATAAGACCCTTGTCGACAGCTTCCGCATAGGAGGGCGGCTTGATGAGGAGTATTCCATCGTATGAGGGGCTGTCGCCTCTATGCAAATCTTTCAGCAAGTTCAATCCGTTCCGCAGATGTGTTTCGGCCATCTTATGCCTTCCCCTGAGATGCTCCAAAAAGGTGAAGACTTGGCAAACGATAAGGACAACTGTGATAGATGCCTTATCGCGGTGGAATAGTAGTGACTGCAGTAGGTGGATGGCCTTGCTGTACTGCTGCAGCATAAATCGTTCCCGCGCATCTGGTGCTCGCCAGAGTTGAAACTCACACGTGTGTGCGGCGCTGAAGGCAATAATGGCGTGAAGAATGGCGGGCTCCGAGGAACTCGCAGGCAAAGCTATCTTGGCCCAAAAATCCGATCCGAACCATCCGGATACCGTATGGATGACCTTCATCCTGAACCACTCCAGATGCCGTAACTCCTCCATCCCAATGGGTTTAGTAATACTTCTCTCGATCGTAATCGGCGAGGGCCCTTTTAGGGTATATCTTTCAGCGTAGCTGTTTCCACCACCACCCCAGATGCCATACCCATCACACACCCTGCCTGTGGTAGCGCAGCGAGAACAAACGGGTTTACCTTCATCGCATTTTACTCGGCGAATCCTGCATATGTTAGGTACGCTGGAACACCTTCGGTACTTTTTGCGTGTCTAGAACAATGACTTGAAAAGGCGTTGAAGTACTCCAAGCTCACTTTTGCGAAACTTGAAGAGCGGATCACCACCCGCCTAGTGACAAGTGAAAAGTAACTCACCTGCATGTCTGGCACCCTGTCTTTACCTTCCGCGGACCTAAAGCCTTCCTCGAGGGTTTTTCTAGTTGGTGAGAGGCGTCCATCATCGCGTCAAAGATCAATGTGACGGGCGAATGCTGCGAGGCATGACCTCGCGTTGATACTTGTTCAGCTAAGGTTTAGCGGTGTGCGATGTCAGGAGATCGAGTCGTAGATCTGTGTTGAAGATTAAAGGTGTCTGGAACCTGGCTTCCAAGACGGAAGGGAGTGCCTCCATAGCCCTGTAGCCCTGCACTAGCATGAGATGGGTGGGTCTACAAGTGGGCCTCCAGCTCTCATTGGTCGGACCAGTCGCAACTTCCTTTGTTTGTCATTGGCCGGGTCGGTCCCTACTTCCTTTGATTCGCTCGATCAGATCACGTGATCCACTAGCTGGATTGGTACGGATCACGTCACGTTAAGGCATTGGAAGCCGCGGGTCAAAGGGTTATTGAATATGAGCACACATCGTGTTGCACATATACTTTCACACTGTACACGCAATGCGATTGCTGTAGTAGTGAGAAGCGAGAATCTCTTCGAACTGTTCATGACCCTTTATAAAGGTGAACCTAGGAGCCATGCTTCCACCTTAGCTGTACATTATTTTACCGGTCTCTGACAACATCACCCAAATCCTAACCTTCTCACGCACCAATCCTACATAGTCTCCCATCTTGCGTGACTATGCCTTGCCTCTTTGTTCCATCCACGTCTCTTACCTCCCACGCATCATGCCCAACCGCTCCCACAGCCCAAAAGACACCTTCAGGATCGTACTTCCTTTTGATCTCCGCTAACCGAGGATAGTTGCTCCCAAAGAATGCCTCCTTCCACGCCCAATCCTGCGCATCCCCTTCATTGATATAACTCCCTCCTCCCACCGTAGCATCTCTCCAAACTTGCATATACCCCTGCAGCCTCTCATGTCTTTTCGTCAACTCCTCCTTTGTGAACACAGGAGCTTTGCCGTCCCAGTGCGTATTGATCTCGTAACCCTGAGCGTGCAGCACAGTGGTACGGAATGCGGGATTGACGGCATTCGAAGGGTTGCCAGCGACGGCGAACGTTGGGGCGTAGCTCATGCCGTGGAAGGTGAGGTTGCCATCTTCGACGAGGTGCCGGATTGCGAGATGGGAAGTTTGCAGTGAAGATGGAGAGGAGAAGGAGGAGCGGGGGAAGAGGCGGGACGCTATAAGGGTGTAGCCTGTTATCTCGCCGAGGGCGCGACGGGAAAGTGGTGGTTCGCTATCTAGGGTTGGTACGATAGATTCCTTCAGCGCAGGGACGGGAAGAGCGATACCGAGCTCATTCAGCTTCACTAGGAGTGGACGGACAAAGCTTCGATATTCTGCTAATGACTTGTTTGGCAGCGATATGCTCACCGTGAAGGTAAGACCCGTGCTGCTGCCCTTCGGATATATGAAGTTATATCCCAGGCCCCCAGCATCGCAGATTGCCGGGCCAAACTCCCAATACGCTTTCATACCGGCCCAGAAGGTTTCGGGGGAGATGGCGGTCGAATTAGTTCCTCGTGCCGGTGTTGTGGAGAAGCGAATATCTCCAGACACGACTGGAGTGTTGGGGAAGGCTTTCACGACGACCGATGTGATGATGCCGAACGTTCCTACAACACGAGTCATCAGCTGTGCCTGGGAAAGTATTTCCTTGAGTGCTGTTGCCAGTTTTCGGGTATACTTTGAGATGATATTGTGATTAGATTGCGGGTCCCAGGGGAGATTCACTGTCAGGAACTCTGTGCTTGGAGATGGAAGGAAAGGCAAGTACATACCACCGCCACCTCCCCTGAACGCCCAGAACAAATCCTCATTCTTCCCCTCATGTGCCTCCACCACCTTCCCATCAGCCGTGACCGCTGTGATTGCTAGAACGTGATCCGCCGCCAATCCGAAATAGCTGGTATAGCTACTATGTCCGCCACCCTGAAGGAAGCCACCTGCAATTCCCACCGTACTTCCACCCGCGATGATGAATGTCATATTGTTTCTTCTCATCAGCGTGGACCCCTCGAAGGCCTGCACGCCGGCGGCATACGCGACAGCTCGTCCAGTATAAGATCCGGTAGGCGAGGTGTAGTTCGCATGGTAGACAAGATCTTTGAGATTATGAGTCCATACGCTCAGAGAGTAGCCACCTATAGATTTGCCGTTGAAGTCGTGGCCTGAATTTTTGATCACGAGGCGGATATGGTTGTTTCTTGCGAAGTCCACAGCGAGCTGGATATGCCGAATGTTTGTAGCTTTGACCACGTAAACTGGGTAGCCTCCTTGTGTGCAAGTAGAATTTGGCTGGGATGTTGGTACGCATGTGTTACCGGATGCCCATTGAGACATGATGCTTGTCGGGTCGTCCGTACTTCTTTGTATTAGCAGCAGTTCTTGTACTCTTTACTTCCACAGATAACATAGCCTCGTGGACTTACTGTAGATTCATACCAGCCCAACTACTCTTCAGTTCATCACATCTTGCTGCATTGTACCCTTCCCCAGCATAACATACACTAGCTAGAGGTTTTGGTTTGAGCAGGACGCCACCCAATGTGGTGTTGAACGATGCCCAATCTTCTTCGCTGGGCCAATTCTCGTCTCCTGGGATGGTTTTGCACCCTTCGTGGGGAACCGTCCTGTCTTCTCTGGACTTTGAGCGTATCGCATTGTTGGAAGTGGTTTCGACCTCGGTGAGTTGATCGCGCTCCCAATCAAAATTGAGCGCGAATGCTCTGGTAGCAAGGAGCAGCGTTATCACAGTTTGCAGAAACATGATAAAGACTTCAAGCAAGTACGCAAGATGATCGGCTAGAGCGATGAAGGAGCGGAGGCAGGAACGAACGACCCCACAATCGGAAATACTTACAATTATATAGTACGGATCCTATTTCATGGTATTGGTTTCTCCATAGGCTGTGCCAGTTTGTTGTGGGGCCTTACGGATATACGCATTTGTGGTTTTCATATACTCACCTGCATATACGCCCCGGATATTATCCACATTACCACCACACCTGTTCCCGAGGTTGCCTTGGGCGGCGCATGCGACCTGATGCGGATTTACGATGCGAGGCTGCTCAGACTCACGGTAATATTCTGGGACCGACAGGGGAAATGCAAAAGAGAGAGTGTATGTGACGAAGGCTGCAGCAAGAATAAAAAATGTCGCATCTTTCATACAAGTAGCTACCATGCAGTGACACAAACGAACAAGATGTGAAGGAGATAGAAGGCGCCATTCACTGTACAAGAGATCTTCCCTCCTCAAAACCTCGCCTCTTCAACTGGTCCAAATATAATGTTACACTGCCATCTCAAATGCACCCAGGCTAGAATCACACTATAGCAGAAGCTCCAGAGGGTTCTCAATGGCTTTCTTCAACTCCCTCATGAACTCACCGCCAACAGCACCATCTACGACCTTGTGGTCAAAGCTTGCAGTGATAACGATTTGGTCATCCCACTCGACGCTTGCTGTGCCGTCCTCGGTGAGTTCTCCCGGTACTGGGACCTTGTTTGTTGTGCCGATAGCAACGATGGTAGCTTGCGGGGGGTTGATGACAGCGGTGAAGCGCTCGACGGCCGGGTTCATTCCCATGTTGGAGATGGTGATGGTTCCACCCTGGTACTCCTCAGGCTTCAGCTTGCCGTCTCTTGCGCGCTTGCCAAGGTCCTTGATCTGTGACGAGATAGACTGGAGGCCAAGACCATTGACGTTCTTCACAATCGGGGTCATGAGGCCAACGGGGGTGGAGACGGCGACGGAGACATCCACAACATTGTGCTGGCGAATGATGACCTTGCCGCTCTCCTCGCGCCATGACGAGTTGGCAACGGGGACCTTGCGGGCAGCAACGGCAAGAGCCTTGACCAGGAAATCGTTGACGGAGAGCTTGTACTTTCCATCGGCCGAGGCATTGAGGGCTTCGCGGAGCTTGAGCAATTTGGAGACTGAAATGTTGGAGGCGACGAAGTAGTGAGGGTTCTTCTGAAAGCTCTCGGTGAGACGGCTAGCGATGACCTTGCGCATGCTGGTGGCCTCGACATCCTCGTAGGTAGCGGCGCCAGCAGGAACGCCAGCAGCAGCGGGAGCTCCTCCGGCGGGCTTGTACTTCTCAATGTCCTCCTTGGTGATCTGTCCACCTTTACCAGTGCCCTTGATGGAGCCAATGGGGACACCCTTCTCGAGCGCGAGTTTCTTGACAGCGGGGGACACAGCGGGCTGGCGCTGGAGGGCGGTCTCTAGGCGGTCGCCGGTGGATTCGGACTCGATGGCGGCGGGAGCGGACTCCTCCTTCGCGGGTGGAGCGGTCTCAGATCCAGAGTTGGGGGGCTCGCTCGCTTCCGAAGCGTCGCCCTTCTTTGAGGGAGTTTCGGGCTTCTTGTCGCCGCCGGCATCCTCGATAGAGAAAGCCTCGAACGCGGATACATCTTCGCCCTCCTCGACCATGACTGCGATTGGCTGGAGATAGTCAGCGCTCCAATTCTCTGTGTGATATTCTGTGACCCATGCAGCGACACGATGCAGCGTGTGAGAAAAAGCTGGCCGAGTTTAAGAGAGGCTTACGCTTCCGACTGCAACATCCTTCTCGCCGGCGTCACGGAGGATGGCGGCGATGGTGCCCTCCTCCTGGAACTCAAAGTCCATCTGTGCCTTGTCGGTCTCGATCTCGACGAGCACATCGCCCGGCGCTATCGAGTCGCCGACCTTCTTCTGCCATGCGCCAATGTTTCCAGCGGTCATGGTTGGGGAGAGGGCGGGCATGTTGACAACGGTGTGCGGTGGGTAGGCTGCGGAAAATATCCGTTAGCAGTTGCATCTATTGACCGAGTGTTTGCTTGCGCAGCCAGAGGAGGGGGCCTGCTCACACTTGGAGGCGTAGTACCGCGAGAGGGCAGCAAGCGCTGGGGTGCGTCTGCCAAAGCTGCGTGTTAGCAAAGCTACCTTCCTTGGTGTCCATCGGCGACCTACGCAGCAAATTGCGAGCATCGTGGTGTCGCCAAAGCGCCTCGCAGCGCAATCGACCCCCTCGAGCTCAATTGGCTCCCAGCCCGGGCAAGGAGAGTGGTGGTAGCAGGCATTGTGTCGGGATGCCGAAGCTTGCGCTGAATTTTTACCCTGAGCGGACAGGTACGGGAGAGGCACACGTGGTGGAAGCGAAGGCGAGGAGCTGCGGGAAGTGAGAGCAGTGCACGCTCGAGCGCGAGGCGGATCAGGGCAGGAGTTGATGAGAGTGTTGTCGCTCAACAGAAAAAGTTTAGCCCAGCACAGCTGTTGGAGATCCGGCGGCCGGCCAAGAGCGTTGGGTCATTCCCCGACGGGCCTGGCGCGCGAGCCGAGCAGCAGAGCAGCAGAGCGCCGGCAGGCTGGCAAGCCACAGCTGAGCTAAACTAGCCACAGTAGCTTTTGATGCATCCTGGCCGCCAGGGTACGTAGTAGTAGTACGTAGCCTCGAACGAGTAAGGAGGCTGATGCGCAGACACTTTGTCATCTCATAGCACCGCCAGTCTGAATTACTTTTGCTCACTCATTTGGGCCTACGTGCTGCTAGGACAGTGCGACACAGTTTCACCTCCCCTCCTCTCCCTCCGCCCTTTTGTGTTGCTCCTTCCGCAATGGTTGCTGAGGAAGGCCCCGCCCGCCGCTGAAAGAAGGTGCTCCCAGAAATATCCGGAGCAGGTCGTGAATAGCCAGCGACCACCATGGCCGACACCGAGGCCCCGCGAGATGCCCGAGAGGAATTGGGGAAGCCCTCGGATATGGAACCACCGGGGGAATTCACACCGGCAGCAGTAGAGGAGCACGACGGCGATGCACATGCAGCTGGAGATGCAGCGTCCCAGCCAGCAGCAGAGGACGTGGACGAGAGGGCGCCCACCGCGTCTCCAGCACCACCGACACCACGGGAGCAGCCTGACATACCCACGCCTACGCCCTCGACTCCGACGCTGAATGTGCCAAATGAAACAGACGCGCCGCGCTCCTCCGAGCAAATCTTCGACCAACGTATACCTCTCCAGACCCGGTCACGAACAGACTCGCAGTCCACAGCAGCCACAACAGCCACAAGACCCTCGACTCGGAGCTCGCTAGTATTTGTTGTCGCCGCACTCGAGACAATTGCAGCGTCCAAGGATGCGAGGAAAAACAAGAAGCTCGGGGACACGACCAATGCAGCTTTGGCAGCTATCAAGAAGGAGGGAGACCCCGCGCGTATCAACCCCGAGGTCCTCTTCGAACCGCTCCAGCTTGCCTCGGAGGCGCCCAATGTCCCCGTCTCCATCACAGCGCTGGATTGCATAGGCAAGCTGATCAGCTACTCCTACTTCTCCGTCCCCTCCGAACCCCAAGCCGACAGCAGCGAAGTGCCGCCTTTGATCGAGCGAGCCATAGACACAATCTGCGACTGCTTTCAGGGCGAGGCAACGCATCCCGATGTACAGCTGCAGATTGTCAAGTCACTCTTGGCGGCCATTTTGAACGACAAAATCGTGGTACACGGAGCAGGATTGTTGAAGGCTGTGCGATTGACGTACAACATCTTCCTCCTATCCAAGTCGAGTGCGAACCAGCAGGTAGCGCAGGGGGCTTTGACCCAAATGGTCGGCACTGTGTTCGAGAGAGTCAAGGCAAGACTTGCCATAAAGGAGGCTCGGCTGAACTTATCGCGAGTGTCACTGAATGAGAAGGATCGGTCGGAAGAAAGCGTCCGAGGAGAGTCAGAAGGGAGCACACAGGGTGTCGATGGCTCTGGAATCAACGGAGAAGAAGAAGGACACGATGCGCAGGACGTTGAGTCAGCCGAACCCAGCGACAAAGCAGTCGATCAGCACATTGGCCCCAAGATTACCCTGCAAAGCTTTGAAAACAACATGAGCTTCAACGATGACCGAATACACGACAATGCCCCAACGCTAGTCACTCGAATCAAGGGCAAAGCCGGCTCCAGACATGTGTCGGGACACGACACCTCGCCAAATACGCACCCTGACCATGAGCACACTGAAGAAGAGGAGGAAGACGAAATTTTCGTCAAAGATGCATACCTTGTATTCAGAGCCATGTGTCGACTAAGTACGAAGGGCCTGTCGGTGGACCATGCCCAAGACGTGCGATCGCAAGGCATGCGGTCGAAGCTTCTTTCGTTGCACATGATCCACACCATACTTTTCAACAACATTGCTGTCTTTGTTTCGCCGTATGCCACCATCCGGAGTGGCAGTGGGGATGAACCAACAAGTTTCATACAAGCAGTCAAGCAGTACCTCTGTTTAAGCCTGAGTCGAAACGGGGCGAGTTCGGTCAAGCAAGTTTTCGAAGTGGCTTGCGAAATCTTCTGGCAGATGCTCAAATATCTGCGCATCTCCCTCAAGAAGGAGGTCGAGGTGTTCTTGAAGGAGATTTATCTTGCAACTCTGGACAAGCGAAGTGCTCCTGCGTTCCAGAAGCAATACATCTTAACAATATTCGGAAGATTGGCTGCAGATGCACGAGCGCTGGTCGAAATCTACCTGAACTATGATTGCGATCGCACTGCGCTTGACAACATGTACCAGCGTGTTGTTGAACATCTGTCGAAGATTTCAAGTAACCAAGTCACAATCACAGCAATGCAACAGCAAGCATACCAAGATCAGAGAGAAAAGCAGGCGAGGCAGATGGACTGGCAAAGTCGGGGAACATTACCCCCTTCACTGACTACGGTGTCAATGAACCTGCCCCACGATACTGAGCACGCGTACCCTCAGGAATATGCGATGAAGCAAGAATCGCTTGAGGCGCTTGTGGAGATCCTACGGTCTCTTGTCAATTGGGCTCAACAATCTCTTCCGGAGAATGGGAGGCCGAACACTTTAGACACGCGACCGTCGTTTGACGATCGCCGAGTCTCCGTAGAAACGCGAATCATTTCAGAATCGCCAAACGTGGGCGTGGACTCTGGCACCGTCACACCTTTAGCTGAGGACGACTACAGTCAGCTAGAGAAGGCAAAGCAAAGAAAGATAGCGCTCACGAATGCGTTACGGCAATTCAACTACAAGCCAAAGCGTGGGATAAAGACACTTATCGCTGAAGGCTTCATTGCCTCAGATTCGCCAGAGGACATTGCTCGATTTTTCCTCGATAATGATCAACTGGACAAGACAGCACTTGGAGAGTTCCTCGGCGAGGGTGATCCTGCGAATATTGCCATCATGCACGCATTCGTGGACTTAATGGATTTTACAAAAACGCGCTTCACCGATGCTTTGCGCCGGTTCCTGCAAAGCTTTCGACTTCCGGGAGAGGCTCAGAAAATCGATCGCTTCATGCTCAAATTCGCTGAACGGTACATCACCGGCAATCCTAATGCATATGCCAATGCCGACACCGCTTACGTTTTGTGTTACTCCGTCATCATGCTAAACGTCGACCAACATAGTAAAAAGATCAAAGGGAATCGCATGACGCCGGAAGACTTCATCAAGAACAATCGGGGCATCAATGACAATGCTGATTTGCCTGATGAGTACCTTCGAGGTATTTTTGACGAAATTGCACATAACGAGATTGTTCTATATACCGA
Source organism: Parafenestella ontariensis (assembly GCA_021596325.1). Lineage (NCBI taxonomy): Eukaryota > Fungi > Ascomycota > Dothideomycetes > Pleosporales > Cucurbitariaceae > Parafenestella > Parafenestella ontariensis. The sequence goes on from JAKGDA010000025.1 coordinate 420,148, forward strand.
GCAGGAGGCTGCCGCGGATAAGGGTTTGATCAATCACCACCCTACGACCGGACTCGCCAGTATCGGTCAGGCTCTTACTGGCGGCGCACGAGACTTGCAACGTGAGGCAATTGTGCAAGCGTCTGAGGCGATGGCCAACAAGACCGAACAGTTGTACAAACAGCTTTTGCGAGCGCAGCGAAGAACAGCAACCGCAATGCCCGTTTCCAAGTTCATCCCCGCGTCGTCATCCAAACACGTGGGGCCTATGTTCGAAGTCACTTGGATGCCAATCCTTACCGCTCTCTCCAGCCAAGCTCAAGATCACAACATTGAAATCGTGCGACTGTGCATCGAAGGCATCAAGTTGGCGATACGAATATCGTGCCTCTTTGACCTCGAGAGCTCCCGTCAAGCTTTCGTTTCCTTCCTTGCGCGCTTCACTAACCTCTACAATCTGAGTGAAATGAAGGCAAGAAACATGGAGGCATTGAAAACCTTGATTGAGATTGCACATACTGAAGGAAACCTGCTAAGAGAATCCTGGCGCGAAATACTCACATGTGTCTCCCAGCTGGACCGCTTCCAGCTCATTTCCGCTGGTATTGATGAACGCGCTGTGCCAGACGTTCTCAAGTCGACCGCGAGCACACCACAATCCCGCAAGTCACTCAATGTTCCAGGTAATCGCCGGCGTCCGACCTCCACTGCCAGCAATAGGCACTTTCAGGCCGATGTCGCCGAGGAAAGTAGATCAACCGACATCGTCAGAGGGGTTGATCGAATCTTCACCAATAGTGCAAACTTGTCTGGAGAAGCCATCGTCGACTTCGTTAAAGCGCTTACTCAAGTCAGTTGGCAAGAGATTCAGTCATCAGGTCAGAGCGAGTCTCCGCGTACGTACAGTTTGCAGAAGTTAGTTGAGATCAGCGGCTACAACATGACCCGTGTGCGTTTCGAGTGGACAAACATATGGCAAGTCCTGGGGACTCATTTCAACGAGGTGGGCTGTCACACTAATACCAATGTCGTCTACTTCGCCCTCAACTCGCTGCGGCAGTTGTCGATGAAGTTTATGGAGATCGAGGAGCTTCCAGGTTTCAAGTTTCAAAAGGATTTCCTCAAGCCCTTCGAGCACATCATAAACAACGCCACTGTTGTCTCTGTTAAGGACATGGTACTGCGCTGCCTAATCCAAATGATACAGGCGCGGGGTGAGAACATCCGTTCTGGCTGGAAAACCATGTTCGGCGTCTTCACTGTAGCCGCCAGAGAACCATACGGTCAGTCTTCGATCAATCCCAAGTGATCTCACATCATTTCGCTAACGGCAGACAGAGAGCATCGTCAACCTCGCATTTGAGAATGTGACGCAAGTGTATAACACCCGGTTTGGTGTAGTCATCTCACAAGCAGCTTTCGCAGACCTCATCGTATGTCTTACCGAGTTCTCAAAGAATTATAAGTTCCAGAAGAAGTCGTTGCAAGCAATCGAGCTGTTAAAGTCGTCGGTACCGAAGATGCTCAGGACGCCAGAATGCTCTCTATCTGCCCGTGCTGGGTATCTCAAAGAGTCAGACAAGGGCTCTTCGATACCGAAACAGCCTAGCCGCCAAACTCAGGAAGAGCAGTTCTGGTTTCCTGTCTTGTTCGCCTTCCATGATGTTCTGATGACTGGTGAGGACCTTGAGGTGCGGTCAAGAGCTCTGAGCTACCTGTTCGACACCCTCATCAGCTATGGTGGTGACTTCCCACGAGAGTTCTGGGACATGCTTTGGCGGCAGCTGCTGTATCCCATCTTCATGGTTCTGAAATCGAAGTCCGAGATGACGAAGGTGTTGAACCACGAGGAACTATCAGTCTGGCTCTCAACCACCATGATTCAGGCTCTGCGGAACATGATTAAGTTGTTCACGCACTTTTTCGAATCTCTCGAGTACATGCTCGACCGTTTCCTCGACCTTCTTGCGCTGTGTATTTGTCAAGAGAACGACACTCTGGCACGCATTGGTAGCAACTGCCTCCAACAGCTCATTTTGCAAAACGTCCAGAAATTCAGGCCCGAGCACTGGAGCCAGATTGTCAAAGCATTTGTAGAGCTCTTCCAACGGACTGAAGCGACTGCACTCTTCTCCGCTGCCACCAGCGGCTCGTCATCTCAGCACACACCGATGAACGGTACACATGATTTAGATTTGCACACACCGACGGCCGAAGTACCACCAGGCGAGCTTCCGTTGCAAAGCCTTACGGAGGAACCGAAGCCGGATAATGCACTTGGTATCAACGGTCTTGCCAGCCCACGACGACCGTCACTTGTAACCTCAGACGCCTCTAGCGTTGTTGGTGCCGAGCACCGCATGCCCTCACCCCTCCCCAAGCGCCAAACCCAGGAACTTGAAGACTACCGTCCCGACAACCAAGACCTGCAACAACCACCTATTGTCGTCACTGCCGCCCGCCGCCGCTTCTTCAACCAAATCATCACAAAATGCGTCCTCCAACTCCTCATGATCGAAACCGTGCAAGAGCTCTTCACAAACGAGGCCGTTTACGAGAAAATTCCCTCGGGTGAACTCCTGCGTCTTATGGCGGTGCTCAAGAAGTCATATCACTTCGCTAAGCGCTTCAATGCAGACCGCGACCTGCGATCACGCTTGTTCCGCGAAGGCTTCATGAAGCAGCCGCCCAACCTCCTCAAACAAGAATCGGGATCTGCGTCCGTGTACGTGAGTATATTGTTCAGAATGTACCATGACACGTCTACTGATCGCGCCGCCTCGCGCACCGACACCGAAGCTGCACTCATACCCCTCTGCGAAGATATCATCGCGTCCTATATTGAGCTCGACGAGGAAACACAACAACGCAACATCGTCACCTGGCGGCCTGTTGTTGTCACAGTACTAGACGGGTACACGGGCTTCCCGACAGCAGAATTCGAGAAGAACGTTGATGTGTTTGCGCCGCTGGTTGTGGGCTTGCTTGGTACAGAAATGGCGCCTGATGTTCAGCGTTCGGTTCAAGCGCTCGTTATGCGCATCTTTGAGACCAAATTTGGTACAGACAAGGTTCCACTCATGACGCCTATCACGAGAAGTCCCAGGGGCAGTTTCGTGGGAAGTCCGATCCAACGGAGAGCTAGTCGGTCGGGACGGTAAAGCACTCTGCCATTGGAGGGGTTTTTACTTTCTATGCGCTCCGGTTGCGGATCACTTTGTTTCATTTCATCTAAGACCATAGAACTGAACGGTGAGACTTCTCGCTCCTCCCCGTCCGCGTCTTGGTCTACTCATATCAGACTTATAGCATCTGTACTTTCAGGGAGTTTGGCGAGAAAAAATTGGATTGTCTGTATATTACAACATTCCGTTCAGCATCTTAGATCTCTCGACTTCAGGGGTCATGGAGAGCGGCGTGGGGGAAGAATGTATACATTACTTGTGTTGATTTCTCCTGTCCGTGTCTCTAAGCTACGTGAAGAAGCCCTATCTTACTCACGTTACGTTTAACAGCCGATTATGCCAACCCGGTATTCTTCGTCCCGCCTCCCGGCAACTTAACTCTCAATACCGCGCCCGGAAAGGTCCTTCCATCCTCACCATAGTTCCAGTTCGGCTGGTGTGGCAACTGGTTGATATTCATATACAGATACCCATCCTCTCCAATGGACGCTCCGTCGGGCCAAATAATCCTCGGATCCCTCACGAAGCCATGATTTAGCAGGGTTTCAGGGTCGTAGTAGTATATCGCATTGTGCTCAGGCATCAGCTGATACACCAAACCATTACTATCCCCTTCAAAACCATTCGCATTCCCGCCTCTCTGCCCAAGGTTCGTAACGTTGTTCTTAGCAGCTTCCTCCGCCAGCGGATCATCGTCTTTCGCTAACAGATTCGCCGTTGGTACCGAGTACAAGTAGTCACTCGTGAGTGCGCTGTAGTACATCGTCTTCCCGTCCGAAGAAATTTGCAGCCCATCCAGACCCTCACGCAGTGTCTGTATCGGCAGGCCCGACGTGCGCTGGTAAAACGGGTTCCCTTGGTAACTTGGGACGTCACGATCCACGCGTAGCACGGAGGGGTGTTGGGTGAGTCTTCTCCACGACTCTCCCGTGCTGAGGTCGAGCATGATGAAACCTGGACGCCCTTCGTCGCTGCTGTCGACAATGTAGGCGACGCCTTGGCCCGAGGAAGTCAGTTGTGGGCGCAGATCGAAGCGTATGTCGTTCATGTAACTGTCGGGGTAGTGGACGGTGGAGGGGAATGTGTAGGTTGCGTAGATGCTGTCGTTTGCCAGGTTTATGCCGATTATTTTGGGGCCGCCAGGCTGCGCGTAGGCTGGGTTAAAGAGTCAGAGTATGTCTTATGGGCATGTCGAATAGTAAGGTGGTGGTGAGCTTACGCATTACTGGCATACCGCCTTCACCCATGATTGTTGGCCGGCCTGTGTCTACAATCCACAATGTTTCTGGCCGACGAGGATTTTCGGGGGTAATATAGAGTGCTTGGACAGATATGAAGCCTGTGCTGTTTCCGCTGCCAAATTCGATTCCGTTCCAAGAAGTGTTGAGTTGGCTGACGGGGAGGTTGAGGTCTGCACAGGGGTAGGGAACTTCGGCCGTTTTGTTCACGGCTTCACCAACTGTGAAGCTGTAATTGCCTCGAGTATACGATGCGAAGAAGCGACCCGTTGATGAAATGGCCAGTCCAATCGGCCATTGCTCGTAATAATAATGGTATTCCTCGATCTCAGGACCGTATGTACCGGGGTCAGTACGGAGAATTGTTCCTGTACGGTTCTGGTATGTGACTTGTGCAGTAGTCGTAGCGAGAAGCGCAAGCATCGAGGTGAGTGAAGGCTTCATGATTGCGGTACTACACTTGCACTTTTTTTTTTTTGGCGTTGATTGTAAGAGCTCGCTGACTACTTATTACACAGATATGGTGATGTCACCGCAAAATGTCACAAAACATCATCCTGCCCCTGGTCGTGTAACAGTGTGCATACCAGCCAGCTGGAACTCTGTCCCTCTGTTGATCATTACATGACGTTGTAGATCTTTCGGATTTAAGGTCCGGGAATGTACCTGCATGAGCCGTTCCGTAGATCGGTTGATCAGCTGCCGAGGAACTCCTTCATAGTAGACGGAGAAATGGAGAAATAAAACATCTTCGAATGTCATGTCGATTCATCTATGGACTAGTCTATCATAAGCATGGCATTATCATGATCGCAGAAATAAGAAAGTGCTTCGCCGAGCCAAAACGTAGCCATTTATACCACGCTCCCAAATGCTTTTACACATCCTTACCGTCTATCCGGTACGTAAACCCAGTGCTTGTACAAAAGCTTCGCCTAAGATGCCTCCTCAACGCTGTCCGGCTTGGTTGCCTCAGCATCAGTCATTTCGGTATCCTTCTCCTCTGCGGGAGGTGCATCAGCCTGCTTCTTCGCCTCGGCTTCCCGCTTTGCGCGCTCGAGTTCAGCCTGCTTCGCTGCGTGCTCTTTCTGTTGCTTTTCAAGCAGAGCTTGTCGCTCGCCTTCAATCTTGTCGTTGTAGCGCTGGATGATGGGGCCGGCGATTGAGCGGATGTCCTCCTTCTTGGAGACGTACTGTGCTTTTGTGGCGTCCTCGCCGTCGTCGTATAGCCAGTCCTGCTACATGTTAGTAAAGTGTAGACAGAAAGATGGCAGTGCCGAACTTACCTCAATGGCCTCGAGCTTAGCGTTCAGCCTCGACTTCTCGTCGTCACTGGCAAACTCAGCGTACACATCAAGAATCTTGTCCTTGAGCTCGTAGATGAAGCTCTCGAGGTTGTTCTTCTCGTTCTCGGTGTCGGCTACGAGCTTGTCTTCCATGATCATGGCATTCTCGCGCTCTGCTGCGGTCTGTTTTGTGGTCTCGTCAAGCGAAGCGGTACCTGCTGACAGTGGTAGGTCGCCCTTCCTCTGCTGCTTCTTGACCTTGCGCATCTTGGGCGGCTCCTTGGGCGCATCCTTGTCGACGTCCATTGCCTGCGTGTCATGTGTTAGCTGGGGTGTAGCAGTCGCAGAAGCAGAAGGACGCGCAGGTACAGATTCAGTGCTGGGCTTGTATCGCTTCGCAGCAGGCTCTGCAGGGCTTTGCCGACCGTTACTCAGATCAGTGGAAAAACTGGAAGAACGTACATCACCATCTTTTTTCTCCTCTTGCGGAGGCTCGGGAATAGGCTCCTCGACCTCGGTCTCTTCCACGTAGTATCCTGACTCGACGTTGAGTATACCGTGTACATTCAGGCGGGCCTTGAGCTTGCAGATCATGAAATCGCCCTTGGGGTCTTCCTTGACGCCCTTGACGGAGAATCGGCCGATCCAGGGGTTCGTCTTGCCAGGCAGCTGCTCTGGCTTGGCGTACCTCGCCTCGAGGTCGAAGGGGTGTTTCCGATAAAAGGTCAGGATCTTGGTGGATGGCATGACGTTGCCCTTGTTGAAGACGGTCAAGTTGGTGTCCTCGTCCGGGATATCCTCGGATTTCTCCCATGTGAACTCGACAGGGTAGTTTACCATGTCGTGAACGGAGAAGTCGCGGACACGGAAGACGGGAGAGAGGATGGCGCAGCTGAAGGCACATCCACGCGCAACGGCCTCGTCCTGGTTGAGTGTGAAAGACAGTGTCTTGCCAAAGTAGTCCTGGATTGCGGTCTTGAGGGCGGGGACACGGGTGCAGCCACCGACCATCTCAATGGCATCGATGTCGGCAGTGGTAAGTTTGGCTTCGGCGAGGGCCTGCTCAATGGGTGCGGTGGCGCGTTCGATCAAAGGCTTGATCAATTCCTCGAGCTCCTCGCGCTTGAGCATGCCCCGTACATCGACATCGTTCATGATGGACTCGACGTTGAGAGGCGCCATGTTGTTCGCAGAGAGGATCTTCTTGAGCTTCTCGACACCAGCGGCCAGACGGAAGCGCGCCTTGCCGTTCTCCATGACGTTGATCTTGTACTTTTCCTTGAACTCAGCAGCGAAGTGCTCGACGAGGGCCTTGTCGATGTAGCGTCCACCAAAGTGGCGGTCCCAGGCGCTCGACTTGACAGCCAGCTCGCCTTTTCTGAACTCGACCACGGTGGCGGTGTAGTTGCTGTGGCCGATGTTGACGAAGACGACTCTCCGGGGCTTCTCCTCGGGGCCGGGCAGGTCCAGCTTTGTGATGCCGTAGCCGAGGGCCACGGCGGTGTTGTCGTTGATCAAGCGCAGGCACTTGAGGCCGGCGATGTCAGAGGCGTCGAGGATGGCCCTGCGCTGGGCGTCAGTGTACCACACGGGGCAGCTGAGGACGATGTCGGAGACGGGCAGCTTCAGCTCGACCGAGGCCGTCTGCTTCATCCTGGTGAGGTACATGGCGGTGATTTGCGTGGCGGTGAACTGCTCCTTCTTGCCCATATATGTCACCTCGGCGCCGACCTGGCCGTTGATATCCACGAGCGGCGCCGACACGAATTCCTGCTCGATCTGGACCTCGGGGTCGTTGAGGGAGCGGCCGGCGAGGCGGACAAAGGAGGAGACGGTGTTCTTGAGGTTGGAGATTTCCTGGTTCTTCGCGGCCTCGCCGATGTATCTGCTCTTGGGGCCGAAGCCGACCAGCGACCTGCGTGTGTGTTAGCTGGTGCATTGGTGTGTAGCGGTGAGAAAGATGGGGTTTACTTACGGGGTCGCGCGGTTGGAGACTTCATTTGTGATCTGAGGGAGTAGTCAGCATAATGTATACACATGCACGTCATGTGCGGACACTCACCACATCGACACCGCGGTTGCGCGCAACAGCAATTTTGCTGTTGAGCGTGCCCAAGTCAACACCCACAACGGACATGTTTGCGTGCGGTAGCGGGGTATTTCAGTAGGTGCAAAGAGAGAGAGAGATAGAGCGCCGGCAGCGAGTTTGGCGGGGAGACTGTCGTGTGTGGTGGTTGTTAGCGCTCGCAGCGGGAGGTATCTGTATGCGCTGTCGACTTTTTTTTGCGAGGCTTGGGTTGCTGGGCTGCTGCTTGGACAGAACTTCACAGAAGTTTCTCGACGGCACCGTTTAGCGGGGCACTAGTCAGAGAGACGTGGGTGGCATGCCTCGCCTGCCTCGCCTGCCTCGCCCGGCCCGTGCAGCTAGCGCCGCCGCATCGCGAATCCAGAAGAGGGCCATGGCCAAACAACAACAACACGGCGGCGTCGAGTCTCGCAGTCCTGAATCCATGCCGCCCGGGAGCTAGTCGGAACTGAACGCGCTGCATGGCGTCGCGTCGCAGCAGTAACCACCATCACGTCCACGCCCACGCCCACGCCCACCGCCATGGCTGACATCCCCCCCTACCCGCTCTACAACAGGACCTACAGCCTGTACCGCCTCTCGCCGCTGCACCATGGCGACCCGCCGCTGCTTGACGCCCGCACCCTGCGCACCCACGCGAAGCGGCTCAAGGAGCAGCTGAAGGGCGACAGTGTGCGCGGGGTCCAGGTCGACTATGCGAGCGCAGACGACACCGCCAAGCTGGGACCTCTGGAAGAGTGCAGCTGGGAGGTCATGGGCGACGAGGATGCCTGGATTGATCGCCATCGGCTGTCAGTAGATCCCGACGCCTCACATCTCTCCTCCATGCCCCTCACCGCGGATCGAGCGCGGGGGCTCCAGGTGACGCTCGAGTACGAGAAGCAATCCTACAATGCCCTCCTTCTGCGACACCCGCCCGTCACGTCGTCACCAGACGCCTTCACCTCCCTGCCACTGCTGCTGGTCAAGATGCCTGGCCCGATACGGGAGATATTCCTGAACTACCTTAGAACAAGCTTCGACGCTCACGTTGCGCCATTGAGGCTGCCGCCACCTTTCCTCACATCGACGCTTGAGACTTACCTCACCCGCCTCTCAGCTCCCACTTCCACCCAGACCATACAGGACGTCGTACGCCAGTTGCATCTCCAGCTGTCTTTTCCAACTGCCACAAGCCTCTTGAAACACATTGACATCACCATTGCAGCTGTAGACGTGCCTGGTTTCGTCACTCGAGGCAAGCTGCTCAACAGCACCCAGGACAAGCCCTTCACAGCCGCGCTATCCACCTACCTGAAACAACACCTTGCCCTCGACATCTCCCACCCCAAAGCTCACATCTCCAAGATCTCATGCAACACCTTCCACATTGGCACTGAGCGCCTCAAGCTTTCTGCCCCAGATACGCTTGCAGACACATCCGTCTCAGACGAGGCAGGAGCATCGCAAGATGCAAGCGCAGGTCAACTTGCTGTCCAGGACTTCTTCACCTCGCTAGTCCGGGAAGCGGCCGGCAGCGGAAAGTTCCTGCCTGAGGATCTGGCTAAAGACCGGAGAGAAGGGACGCCGTCCTCGACTGCGAGTGCAAAGGCTGGAAGGAGGAAAAGAGCTGTCAGTAATGCGGCTGTTGGGAACGAGAACAAGAAGAAGGCCAAGGCAAGAGGGAAGGAGAATGGCCAGAGAGGCCATGGAGATGAGGATATGATACACGTTTAAGTCAAAGCTGCACAGTTTACGTGACCATGATCGTCCCCTTGGACAGTTATTTTTCCATTCGAACTCATATACCCCTTTGTGCAGTATTCTGCATTTCTTATGAATCAGCCCTACAATGCTTTTAAGAATTTATGTCTTTCAATTACCCGTCACAGTACTCTGATCCTCACTCTCTCTGTTTTACTTTGACAGCTTTCACCACTGCCAACCTTCAAAGTACGTGAACTTGTCAAGTCCATTGCTGGCGCTCTATTACTCCTCACCCCGTCTATATCTGTCTTCACCCTCAACAGTTTATAAACCAACTTCACACTGCACAGTTACAACTATCAGTATGATGGAACCACTATCAATGATCCTCATTCGTGAATTTCACGGGCTAGATACTAGCTACCGTATCTCTGCACGCCGAGCTCGCAATTACTCGGTACGTCGTCTGTTCCATCCCACGAGCACAAGGATGATATAGATAACGCGTCCGGACTCATTCCCACATTCTCAGTCAAACCTAAACTCCTTGAACCACTACTCACTTTGAAGGGGTGGAGGGCCGGATGAAGGAAGGTACCGGTGCCGCAGATTCCTACGAGTTCAACAAGGAGGAAAGAGCATGGCATTGGGAAGACGACCTGTATCCACCGTTTGCAGAAGCGCTTTGGTCCAATGCCCCCATTATCGCCAACCTGGAGAGCAAGAACACCACCATCGGTACCGCAACTACCTCTACACCTGCGACTACTACTGTCGTGAAAGGCTCCAACGCTAAGCCCAAGTCGACCTCCTGCGATATCATAACTGTAGACGACTCCACCAATAATCGGCATATTGAGACCGGAATCATTATTGGCCGGGCTAAGCCGCACTGCTGTCGCGACCCAAATATAAGGCCAGTCGCTCGGGCAATATTGACAAACGGTGGAGCGGTAGTTGCATACATACCCGCCAAATATGCCAAGCGTACCGAGACAAAAGGAGAAGTCCAGATCGCAATGAAAGATGTCGATTACACGGGAGAATATGAAATGATCACATGCCACGAAAAGAGGTTGCAGTTTCTCAGGGAAAACTTTCAGTTGAAGAATGGGACTTCGACACAGCGGACGCCTGCAACCTCTTCCGTAGTTGACCCTACCGATACGATCATGTCCGATGCCGAGCCCGTTTCTACAACCGACCGCCTGTCCGAAGACAACTCACAGATGAACAATGACACACAATACTGCCGTAACCTCAAGGAAGAGGGCATAATCATCGGTCGTGCGAAAGCGAACGCTTGCCGTAACCCAAAAGAGCCTCCCGTTGTCCGTGCTGTACTTAACAGCGTCGGATCCGTCATTGCATATATACCAGGAAAGGACTCTACTAAACCTTGTGCCGTGGGACGATCTCAGATTCATTTGGGTGATGTGGATTATGTAGAAGAGTTTGTGACGATTGCTTCTGCAAAACGGTCGAAGGTGATCAAGGAGCGGATTCTGGAGTATCTCAACCCGATAAGGGATGAGGAGGCGGGGGTAGGAGTAGGAGAGGGTTCGTGCGAGGCATGAGAGTGTGAATCAAGGCGCTTAAGATTGGGAATCTTGATGCTTGTATACTATGATCTCGGGAGGATCTGCGGATAACTCTCTTTTCATCCAGGTAAAGGTCAGGCGTTTCCTTTTCACTCTGGCGCGTCTCACCTGGCTCTTTCGCATGACATCACACACAAACAGCGGGCAGTCTATATCTTCTCGGTTGATCTTGCACATTCTACCATCTCTTCTTTTACATCTCGCTTATTCTATATATCCCACAATCAGCCGCGTTATCACGGTCTTTCTGCTCAACCCACCCAACCCGTAATCCTCGTCAGCAACGTTCGCCCATCTTCCGTTATTGACAGCCAGCCCACAAGATGTCAGACCAGACGACGACCATCAGGATGCGGGACTTCGTTACCAGGCAAGGGGCTTTCAGGCTTGCCGCATCCGAGTTCAGATCTTTCGATGACCTCGTTCAACGAACGTACGCTGGGTTTCGCCGCCATCCACGTGATTTCACGTTACATCTTCACTTCCAGCAAAACACGCCGTGCACGGCAAACCAATTGCTCACTGCGCAGGAGTGGGATGCCGGTGAGTACTTTATTGGTGGCCGAATTGAGTTCTTTGCGCATTTCGTTGAGAGGAGAGCTGCTCTGACGGCACGCGCGCCGGTTGCGACGAGCGGATCGCTGCCTGGACCAGTACGTGCGGGATTAGCAAGGAGATCTATTACGGACAGGACACAACGCGTCGAATTGAGGGAGCCTAGAGCTGCAAGAGCTGTCACAACGCCGGCGAGTGAAGGTGACAGGCATAGTAGAGCCCCGACTACAGGACCAATGTTACCCCCGCCCCCTCTAGTAGCCCAAAGAGGTACGGTTCCTGAGCCTCGATCAGCTATTAACTGTGTATTGACGCCTGATATGATAGGTACTCGGCCTTATGGAGGCTCTGGAGGTCGGCCCTTGCCGCCTATTCATCCCCCACCGTATCCACCGCCGTTCGCCGCTCCGCCAATGGGATATCCACCATACGGCTCCAATACTATGGGGCTACTGCCAGGCGCCCGTTCAGCTCAGCGTGGTGATGAGCTTCAAGCAGGTCACATGAATGGCCGGCGCTCGAGTACTGAAAACCGTCAGCGCACTACCAGCCATGCCCGAAGCGACATCGCCCAACAGCGTCCACGAGGACGTCTTAATAGCAACTCGACGACTGTTTACTCCCTGTGTACGCCAATACCCCCTCAGCACTATGGCTACAGGCAGTACTTCTCAGGACCATACGTTTTCATACCATATCCGCCTAGTCCCTCTCCTCAGGTAGGTGCTGGAATTGCTTCCCCTTGCAACTTATCACTGACTACTTCTTAAGGGAGCATCAATTCCCAGAATCACGCAGCCGTTTCCCGGCTTCCAGCACACAGGAGTAAGTGTACAGGCGCCCATAACCGGTACCTCACGACCCCACTCATTGCCGCGGCTTGACTGCCTTCAGAGCCGACTAACCTTAACCTGCAGCCCCACCGCGCTCCTATAAGACCGCCACCCTCTACTGTTAACCAGCCAGCCTCCAACTCTCGCCCTTTCCGCTCATCTTCATCTGAAAGTATGGAGAGACTACCCAGCCCTACGTACGAACGGGAAGCGACTACCGAGCGTCAACAGCAACCAGTACATGTACCTAGCCGGCGCTCAGGGCCACGTAGTTCAGTTTCGTCAGACGGGTTGTTCGTTTCTGAGCGGGACGGTCCGCCTGATATGGAGATGCTAGATTGGGATAAGGAAGAAGAAGAAGAAGAAGAAGAAGAAGAAGAAGAAGAAGAAGAAGAAGCAGAAGCAGAGGGTGATTGCATTTAGCACTTATCTGGGCTAGAAAAAGATGAAAATTGATGAGAAATAGAATCAATGAGTATGTAAAAGCGATAATTGAAAGACGTTGCACGCACAACGTATGACGAGGGAGTGAGGTCGCTTAAAGACTACAAGAACAGTGTGCTGTGACTAACAGATCGCAATAGAGGAGCTTAATGTGCTTCATACTCTCGTAAATACCTAAGCGTGTGTTTCAGTCATCGTGAAGGCCTCCCTGGTCACTTAAGAGAATTGCGGGTGTCGAGCCATGTTCGAAATGCATTTTTCGCTTCGTACCGCCTCACGCACCACCGTCTCGGTAAGTTACTCATTGTGTATGTACAATGTTGCAAAAGCAGAACAGTAGTGGATAATCTCTCTATACAAAGATTCAGCATGTTTCTCCTAACTCTTCCTACCGTCGTTGAACACCATTTTATCTTCAAAATGCCTGTTCTGCCAACTTTCACTCGTCGCGATCAGTCCAGCCTTCCAAGTATATCACCCGCACTGAAGCTGTCTACTAGTCCAGGCCACTATGCCGGTGTAATTGCTGGCACAAATATCGGCATTGTGGGGATTATTGTAGTTGCCGTATGGATCAAAACGTCTATTGTCCCCTGGTACAAGCGTCATAAGGAGCTCAAGGTAATGAAGGAGAGAGCGGTCCAGGACCAACGGAAATCACTTCGGTCCGTCAGTATGTCACAGCAGCCACCGCTCCCACCAATTCTGGAGGTACACTCTAGTTCGTCCATGAGGCCGCAGCTAGATGTTGTGCAGTACGAGTCCCAGGAAACTTCAGCCGCAACGGTCGGAATGGATCCTAAAATACAGGAATCTTCGAATCCTTCAACATGAGCCTCTTCCATCAATTCCTTCTGACAACAGCGATCAACCAACTACTACTAGGCTGGCTGAGCGGGATATCAACCTCTCCCTAGCCGTTGACCCTAACTGTCGATCAAGCTTAGAGCTCACTGGCCGCACAGTGGAGGCCTTACGCAATAGCCAGGTCACAGTTGGCTCTATCAGTACGGTTGGCACCACTTTATCCATTGGCGAAGCGGTCTCGATGCATCTAACGGTTACTATACCCATTAAGGTTCACAATTCTCCATAGCTTTGTTAAAGTTCTGACGTTGACCCTCCATTTCTCCTTGGCAGCGATGTTGGGAAAGAGGGCGGATTAAGTATAGCAACCTCGTTTCGTTTTAGTTTTAGCACCTTCAATATTTGCAATGCACCGTTAAAGCACCCTTCCACATACAATAGCGATTAGTTTCTTTGTGAATTTTTGGTCTCATTACCAATGTATTGTAGACATAAGACATGCGACTTGACACACCCACTTTCGAAATTCTATTTAGTTACCAAGTCAGAATTAGAAGTCTCAGAGACCACACTTCGCAAACCGCACCTCTTGAACCAACACCCGACATTGTGCTCAGGCAATGCACGCGACGATTCTCGCTGGCATCGTGATGAAGCTTCACCTCCGGGAACTCAGAACAGGCAAACATTGTGCTTTTGTATAATGTACTGTATGCTCTCACAATACACCAATTTCCTCACCTATATTTAGTCGCTTCACCCAAGTTCCAAGCTTCACCACTTTACTACAAAATTACGGAACCAAAACAAAGCCAGAAGGAACGTTGAATCTTCTAGAAAACACTCCAAGCATGGCCGCCTTTGTTACTCCGTCATATGTGATTGTCACTGCAACCGACTACGTAACAGTCACTCCGACCAGCTTTGTAGCTATCCACTCCTCCATAAAACCCACGCTCTCGTCTATGACTATAGGGACTGCCAGCCCCTCAGCCGGTCTGAGCATCTCATCACCCACCATGTCCATAGCTACTGCTTCAGTCCCATTAACCACCGCTTCGCATACCGGCATCCCCCCACTGCCGTCACAGCTCGCCGATGCAATCGCCTCCAAGCCCAAGTTCAACGATACCTTTGCCATCATGACGCTCGTAGCAGTCATTGTCATGGGTGTCTTGCTTGGCGGCTTGCTTGGATACATGGTCTACTTGCGCTGCAAGGGCGAGTGCCCTAGGTGCAAAGGCATGAAGGAGCAGGTCGGTAAGTGGGAGCGTGGGGAGCTGAAACGTATCACCAAAGATATGGTCAAGAAGCGTGAGGCGATGGGCGATGGCTCGTCGTGTGGATCCGTAGTCGATCTGGAAAAGGGCACCATCGATCATTCTCAGGACGATGATGATATTCAAGCTTCGCGGGCTGCAGCACTGGATAAACTGGAAGGCATAGAGAGGTTGCCGTTTTGGAATGGGGTGAAGGGGACCATTCAGAAAGCGAAAGATAAGGTAACGGGTACAGTCCAAGAAAATGTGTCGCCTCCCATCCAAACCCGGGAATCGAACATCGACGGGGATCGCTTCTTCACGGTACAAGTCGGTTCGCCGGCTCCAAACCAACGATTTCCATCTCAGGTTCACTATGAGCCTGGCGATAACCGTCTGTATGATCCTCCGTCGCCGAGCGTCTATTCTCAAGTTACTGGGATCAACGGGCCGCGTACCTTTGGTGACCGTACTGGACCCGCGATGTTACAGCCTAGACGTTCTCGCCGCGACAGCGCTGATCAGCCTTCAACGTACACGGCGTACCTGCGCGATGAATGGCAACCTCGGAATAGGGAACACAACATCCAACAAGCTGAAGCTGGTCTTTGCACTCAAGAGTACAAGGCGGCAGAGCGTGCCATCCAACGCGACTCTACCACCGAGTCGGAGATGCATCATGCTTTGGATGTTGTCAATAAGGCTGATCGGGGAGTGCACCGCGCTCGGCATCCGTCAATGTATACTGCGCTGCCGTCACCGAAACATAGCGAGGATGGGATTGTCGGGGCTCAGAAGCGTATGCGTGGATCGTATCAGATGCCAGGGTGGCGTCATGGTCAGGGTGAGCATGAGGGTGGCTTCTTCTAAGCATCCTGGGTAAATAACCAGTGTGTAATATAACAATCCTGGGGAAACGGGAGGCTTTCAAGAGATCATAAAGACCTGGAAACATGTTGTAAGCGGAACATAATAATTTTGAGAAGAGAATATAGTCTGTGTTATAGCGCAAGCTGGTCGCCAGGGAGGTGAAGTGGTATTTACTGGGTAGAATAATCACAGCTTATCTTTCAATCTGCAAATTGACCCTACAGGTGTTTTGCTGGTACCATGTTGCTCGTTTCCGATGAGAAGGGAATATAATACTGTAACCCAAACTTAGTTTGTGCCCCAAAAAGTGCACTTGTGACTTGTAACCCATACTCAAAATCGTGATAGAGACCGTTGGGTTAAGATGATGGTGCTCAATACATGCCACCTTCAAACGGCTCACTGACGCGCATTTTCGAGCCATTCTTCTTGACCAGGTTCTCGACATAGAAGATCCAGCCATTTTCATGCCATTTTTTCAGATCAACCTCTTCTCCGGGTTCGAGCGTAACGGCATTGACGCTCAAGTAGTGGAACGACTTGGTCTCCTCCTTTCCATCTACCTCGGTCGTTGTCGTTGTTGCCTTTGTTTTCCACACCTGCTGCAACTCCTCTTTGTCCTCTTCTTCCTTTCTACGGGCCCAATATTCGACATCTAGCTCAACTCGCTCCCAAAGGCCGCCCAGGCCCACAATCCTCACGCCGCAATTCTTGCAGAAATACCATGCCTGCTTCTTTGTGCAGGTACGATACTCGCCCAGCTCTTCAATGTTTGCGGGGGACGTAAGGATGAAGTCCTCGGCTGGGTTGATAGGGCGACAATGAAAGTAACCCATCTTGTGGCAAGTTGTGCAGTTGCATTTGTAGATTCTGATGGACTCTACGTCCGGTCCCATGTCAGGGGGAAATTTGAGGCGGAGTTGGTACCTGACGTCGCCACAGTGGCACGAGCCTGGATACACTTTGGATGAAGACATAGTGCTGGAGTTTCCGTTTGATAGCAATGGTAGGCGATGGGGTGGATGGGTATGTAAAAGTTGAAAGCGGTGAGGACTGATGTTGCGCTGCTTACCTGTGGGTCCCGGTTGCGAGGTGTTTAGGCAGCGATTTTGTGTCGCATAATCAAAGACTCCGTATTTGCTCGTGCATGGCCTAGAGGGCAGCAGATATGCAAGTGGCCAGATTGGAGCGATACGAGAGTACCAGTGCAGGTGATATCGTGTCATGCAGGCGTCCCGTGGTTGCAGTTCTCTAGAACCCCGCACGCCCTTCCCTTGCCTCCGTGATGGTCAGTGCGGAGATTCGCTGCGGCTGGGCCGATCGGAAAGATTCATCTTTGGAGTCATCGTCTTCTTGACGCATTCAAACTGAATGCGTCCCTTTTTAATGAAGCCAGTGATGGATGGAAGGCAGAGAGTATGGCTGTTGTAGTATACCTGTGCGGGCTGTCCATCGTAACGACTGCGACTAGCCCCACAGCCTACGGACGGTGCTAAAGACCAACAACATTTCAGAGATAACATCTAAAGAGTTATCAACCTCGCGGACAACGCCATGTTCCCTGCCATCTTTACTATCCTAGATGGCCAGTCTCTTTGTTAACTGTTGCACCTGACGCCTTGCAGGCAAGTTCCGCGGCGCAAGGCAAAAAGCTTCTCATGCGTCGCACAACATCGTAAAACTCGACTGTTGCGCCACTTGTTGTCTCTTCGGATTCAATCAACCGTTCAACCTGCGCATCGCACTGACCGAGTTCCCCCTGCTATCAGAAGCTGACGATCCATCATGCTAGAAGCAGCAGGTGCCAAGCAAAACGCTTGCTGCATAAGGCAGTCCAGTAGGCATCGCCCATTGCATCTTTACCATGGTTACGTATATGGGTAAATGTACCCTGGGAAGAGATTGCAGCATTGTTGGCCCGGGGCGCAGGTACAACACCTTATATGAGGGTTGCGCATATCGCTTAGTTTTCGTACCTTCACTCTCCGCTCTCCATTTTCCTCCATCTCCGATACTCAGCCTGACTTAAGGGAGGCTTCGATCTGACCTGCATCCTCGAGCAAGAGCTTGAATGCAATCATGTCAAGTCGAAGGCGCTCAGCGACCTCAATGGTCGTCCTCGCGGGCGCAATGTTCAATATGGCGTCGGCCATCCCGGCGATTGCACCCAGACAAACCTCCTCGGATCCCTTCGCGCCAATTGACCCTCAAAACTGGGTCAACCCAGACAATATGACATGGGACGATTTCGTTGCCCCACCGAGTACAACCTGGAGCGATCCTGCACGCAAAGGCCGCGATCGTAACTTCAACATTGCCATGGTGACGGTGGATTATCCAGACTCGCCTTTCGTGGTCACTCTGGCGGCCAATTCCGACATCTTTGGCAACCCGCAGCCACTTGCAGCTGGTTTGAAGCGGGAGGATGTCCCAAAATTCTATCATGACTTGCTCAACACGCCAAATGATCTGAACCAAGGGCACACTCTTCATGAGTATTGGATGGGAGACTCCTTTGGAAAGTACGGGGTCGATTTGACGGTTTTCGGTCCCTACCGCATGCCGGCAAAGAGTTATCAGTACGGCGTCGATGACGAAGAAGGCGGCTTCAATGAAGGCGCATGTCCAGAAGGCCCACCGTGCTCCGTGGATCTCCGAACGGACGCTCTTGGTGCCTGGCGCGCGGATGTGGGCAACGAGACGGCAAACCAATATGAACTTGCCTTCATCCTATCCGCAGGTCAGGATGAGTCATCCACTTGGCAAGAGTTTGGGGAAATGAAGTTCCTTAGCAAAGAAGATGTCCCAGATGAATTCGGTCCACCAGGAAACAGCTCGCTTCCTAATTACGCACACACGCGTTACGTGGAATGGACATCCTGGGCCGCCGCATCAACCATTTGGCCTAATGCCGGCGGCGGCTCTTCGACGCAAGGCGAATCGAGTGGTATGGCTACATTCGCCCACGAGCTTTCACATCTCCTTGGCATCGGTGACAATTACAACAATCCTTACTCTGTCCCCCCTCGCCGCGCTTATACTGGTAAGTCGTGCACTTCTACTCGCTGGTCTGTGAGCCTCGACAACTCCAGTCTATAGATCTCCAGTCTGCTTCTACCAATAAAAGCCCCTCAGCTGAATCACAATACAGGCCCTTTTAGCATGCTCGACCGAGGATCTTTCAATGGTCCCGGAGGCCCTCATACACGTTGGCAGTAAGCAACATCCATGCACAAATTTATGTATCACATACGCTGACTTTGTACCTATCACTGCAGAATCCCGCCGGTACAAGGCGCATCCATGGGCTCATTACATACGATGCGTGATAAGCACCAAATTGGACTCATTGACAACACTCCTATTCTTCAAATCTCCCGTTCAGGACTCGCTACCGTAAGTAAGATCGTTAATCACATACCTTATCATCTTGAACATGTGCCTTGAGTAATTTCCCCCGCATCGTTTTTTCTCCCTCGCCGTACTCAGAGAATACTTTTCTGACTATCAACACCTTTAGTCTGGGCCTGTTATTGCTCAAATTACTGCACGCTCAGTCAACCCTGGTGACGGGCTCATGGGCTTTAACATCAGCTTTGGTACGTCGATCTATCCATCTCGAGTGATGCAAGAGTATTTTGCGACCCTTTTCATGGCGTAGATTGCAACGCCATGGCTCATGAAGACTTCTAGAAGTACCCAGGATACGCAGCTAACCGCGAGCAGGTTCTCAGGGCGATCTAGCGCCTCGATGTAACATCTCCCTCGATGCCTTCTGCGATGGCAGGGGATATAATAACTACAACATGGAGGTTGTGGACCGCCAGGGTGCCGATTCTTTCTGTCCCGATAGCGGCGTAATGATATCCAAAACCAAGAACGCAGACCGCTCGCAGCCGTTCCAGTGGGTCATCGATGCGAACCCTCAGGACGCTCATGTCGTCGACTTCTATCTCCCGAACGGCACAGCTCGCTATTGGTCAATTGGTGACTACCGCCAACTAGTAGATGCACTATTCCATGTTGGCACGAACTCCGGTTCTGAATACGAGTACGAAGACTTGGCAAATGGCCTGCACTTCTATGTGCTTGAAAAGCTCCGAGACGAGGCTGGTGTACTCCACTACACTGTGGGTGTAAAATCAACTAGCACGAACACCACATCTACCGCTACATATGGCATCGAGCTCGGCTCCGGTAAACTCGAGACTAGCGGATATGGCAAGTCCGCGGTGGACGGCGCATACTGCACGTTCGAGCTCAAGAATACTGGTAAAGCCGCAGTGTTGAGCAGCAACCCACATCCACAGGATCTATCTGCCTACCTTGGTTCCGATATCTATCATTTAGCGGCACAGGTGGAGGGGAAGGGATGGAAGGTTGCAGTTCCGAATGCGCTGGCCTATGCGAAAGCTGGGAAGCAGAAGATTGTTAAGGTTGCAGTGGGATGTGACGGAGAATGTGGGAAGGAAGCGACAGTCACATTGAAAGTGACGAGTGAAGGTGATAAGAAGGTACAACGGACGAAGACATGCAAAGTTAGGATCTAGCCATTCAACATCTTCAAAAGTAGTCAAAGCGATGAGATCTTCCCGATCCACGCGCGGTGAGCAGTTACAGCGGCTATCTCTTGATAATGAATGATAAAGATGCAATGCCTCCCTGGGATAATACCTACGAAGCTCCGGAAACACCGATAAAGCGCTCGTGGACGTGCATCTGTTCTTATATCGACCGACCAGCATGAGACATCCTTAAACTCGATGGTCCCGTGGTTTGATGTAATCGCCGTTGACCCCAAGCCAGCGGGTGCTAGATGCACACTCACAATATATGGAGGACATGACTCATACGTCTGTTACCTCTTGAAGGAGATGATCGCTGTCATGCATGATTCTTGGGGTTGCCAGAGCGCTTATGGCTCGACACGGGACTGTGGGGTTCATTCGGTGTACCACTTTCCAACAATGCATTCATTCGTTTTACATTAGAATCAGCGGTACCATATATGCTCGTGCTCAATCCTAAAATGCATCCCAGATCCAAGCAATGCCATGCATCGCGCCAAAAAATATATATAATCAAGGTATCATCCATGGCATCAACACATCGTTAGAATGTAAAAGCTCATCAGAGCCATACGCAGTGGTCCCACAAATGCACAGACAACAACACTACGCGCTCTCCGCTCTCCCACTGCTACTTCCTTCCCGACTACTCCGTCTCTTCACCTGGGGTCTAGCTGGCGGTCCCATATCCCCTATGTACCCCTCTGCCTCTTCCCTATCAGTTATACTTTCCGCATTGCTGAGCATACTAGCCCTCTTGCTTTGCCATGGTAAGTTGCCCTCACTTGGTGTACTTGGTCTACTTCCACTCAAAGTCGGTCTAGTGGGAGGCTGTGGCTGTCGTGCAGACTGCGCGTTGCCTTGCGTTATAGACTTCTTAGTAGACGAAGAGCGGATAGGATTCTGCCGCGATGTAGTTGTCGTGGTGGCGCTGCCGGCTGTACTATTACTCCAGCGACGTTCATGGCCTTCTGTGGGTCGAAGCCGTCCATCGATATCGAGGTCGGGGGTGGGTGTTGTACTCCTTGAACTACTCCGCGAGTGGCTTCCGTCCCTTCCCCTCGCGCTCTGTAGCGTACTGGGCCTTCTTTTCCTCGAGCCCGTGTGCGCTAAGCCGTGGCTATGGCCGTGTCCATGATGATGACCCGTTTTCTCCACGTCTGCTGAGCGGCCTGTGAGGCCTCGAGCACGCTTCCAGCCCCGCCAGCCGGTCCACCACAACCATCCTCCTTCTTCGCGCGCAATCTCGCGCTGCCTAGCGCGGACGCGTTTCCGAAGCTCCGATCTTCGCTCGTTTTCATTGGCCCAGTACTCGTTGCGGTAGACCTCCCACTCCTGCCTGAAATCCGGAGTGAAAGGCTTAGGCAGGAGCAGTAGTTTGATATAATCGCCTCCGGGCGCAATGTCTTCTTCGGCATACTCCTTGCCATCCTCAACAATCCTGTGCCGTGGGCGGCCACCGTCTAGGGCATGTTTGTTCTCCTGGGCAATGTTGATGAAGTGATATGAACTGCCTCCCTGTTCACCGCCCCAAAGGCCACCGGAAAAGGGGACGACAAAGTGTGCCCACTCGACGAGCTCTCTCCACCACGGACCCCTTATCACCACAATCTTGGCATTCATACCCCGTAATCCACGATTCGCAACGCCGATCCAGCGTCTTGGCCATCTAACACCCCGCTCCCACTGGCCCGTCGCCCAGAACAGCAGGGCTGTAACAACGCCTGTTATAAATCCAACCTTCTGCAGCATATCCACGAGCCAGTACTGAGAGCCGCCAATGCCCTTCCCGTCTTCACGCGGCCGTAGCCAGAGCAGGTAGAAACAGAAGCCTATCCATACCGCGAGTAGGGTGAGGACGAAAGTGTTCTGCCGTCTTCGCGCTCGCAATGTAAGATACTGGCTCCGCAGACTGGCTTCCAGTATAAGCAGGTTCAAGTAGATCTGCGCGGGAGAGGAGGGGAGGAGGGAGGTCGGGTCGCTGAGGACGGGCGGCCGCGGGGCTTTGAGGGAGGGGATGCGGTCGTTCGCATCGTGTGAGGGCGGCGCGGCGAGAATCGAGTTGGAGTGTAATGTAGCGGGTGCTAGTGAGGCAGAGTGTGGTGGAGGGTTCCTTTGCGCGCTCTCTGCAACCTTGCCTAGACTTGTGCCTGGCGCCGGTGCGCCCTTGACTATCTGGTCCAGCGATTGCGACGCCATCGCGCCTCTCTTCGCGTCCCCCTAGCTCCTCCAAACGCGCAGCAGTCCGTCGGCGTAGTTTGGCGCGTATGACAATGACATGTGAAGGCGAGCGTGCGCAGACGTAATGGTAGTGAACACGGGTTCCTGGAGCGCTTTCGTGCGCTTTCCGCGGCGCTCGAGACTGCTCAAAGAATGCCTCGATTCCCTCAAGACCCCGTGTGTGCCTCGGGCAGATTGAGCGTCGCGTGGGAGGGGGAAACGTGCATATAACCATGGAGCCTCCAACGATGATGCAGCCGTTCGCTTAGCTACCGGTATGCCAGCAATCCCAGCCTCACCGCTCCTACTTGTGCCCCACAGAGTCAAGACACGCACTTCACAGACTAGCTCTCCTATAGGAAGGCACCTTTCACCGTCTGTTGTATCGTCAGTCCACAGCGTGAACGGCGCGTGAATACCCTGCAGTCGTTCGTCGCCTGGACTCGGGTGCGGGGGCTCTTGTATGCAGGGAGTCGGAGAAGGACATGTAGTTGCAGTCGCCGATTGACAACTGCACCACTTGTTCAATGCATCGAAGCTCTCAATCTCGAGCATAGGCACGAGCCCCTATCATCTTCTTGGTAGCTTACTACATAGCTGATATAGTATCGATCATCTCCCAGCAAAACAATCGAGTGTAGTGGTTGTGTAGGGACATTGAATCAGGGCCCTCAGTTCCTAGCACTCACAGGCGGGAATTGCACTAGCAAGGGCAGCAGGGACGCTACTAGAACCTTATCAAATATCACATGTCGTTATCCACCACACAACAACTGTCCCGTTCGATACACTATGGGTATTTACACTGCCATAGGTGTACCACTGTCTTTCTTGAGCGGGATATGGATCCCGGCCACTCTGCTGTGTTGCATACCGTGGGTGCAGAAACGTGAGAGGAGCTCCCGTACCAAGCCGGCATCTATCGGGGCGCGCTGACTTTGTATAGAGATGCTCTACCTGCACAATGTAACGTTTTTTCCTGGAAAGTGGTTAACCGAACCTGAAAGAGCAGGCTTCTTGAGTACGTTCAGTTTTTCTGGTCCCCATTCGACGGCGGAAGTAATTCAGGTTTGGGCAGCTGAATGCGCTCACTGGGTGTAGCCCGACTGACTCCATCTCCTTTTGCAATAAACTGTTGACGTCATTAAACTCAATGCCAATTGAGTTTACGGCCTCTTCGCTCTTATCTGTGGGCGATTTACTCACACGATTAGAGAATCAAGTCACGCCATTCACCATCGCGACCCAGGATGGCGAGAAGCTCTTCGCGTGGCTCGTCGCACCTCTCGGCGTCTATGCTAAGCACGCCGACGACTTCATTCAAGAGCAGTCAGGGGTGGAAGACATCGAGGAGAAACTTGCGTTTAAGATGTTAAAAAACGACCCGGACGCTAGGCTCCTGGTTTACTTCCATGGGAACAGCGCTACTATTGCACAACAGAGACGAACTGAAGAGTACCGATCGTATGCATCTGGTGCATCCGAGAAGATCTTTATCTTGGCTTTCGACTATCGCGGTTTCGGTGCTTCGACAGGTACTCCCTCGGAACCTGGACTTCAGCACGATGCTGCGGCTGTCGTCGATTGGGCACTAAATAGGTCCAGAATACCGTCAGATCGTATCGTGCTTCTTGGCCACTCGCTGGGGACAGCTGTTGCCACTGAAGTCGCCTATCATTACTCCAAACTAGGTGTAGAGTTCGCAGGCTTGATACTATGCGCTGCTTTTACAAATGCTGGCAGTGCATTCTCCTCATATTCAATTGGTGGCCTTATCCCCGTGCTCGCACCCGTAAAGCTTTCTGCCACCTTCCAAACGTGGTTTAATCGAAGAATGCGGGACACATGGCGAACAGACGACCGTCTCAGTCACCTCACTCGTAAGTTAAACTATGTTGATATATTTCTGGTGAGGCTCGAGAGCCGCCATGCAGTTGAATGCTATTCCGAGAGCATCATAAGTACTCCAGTTAGAGCATACGGGACTGGGACGACCTCTGCACGATATTTCGAGAGTACTCCTTGATACCTCAAATGGTGGCTGATAACGCTAGGTACCTGCTCACGGTTTCGATTGGTGTTAGTGCATGCTGAGGATGACCAAACAATGCCTTGGAACCAAACCGAGGAACTGTTCAAGTCCACCCTAAAAGCGGCCAACGAGAATATCTCGAGCACCGACGCCGAAGGCATCAAGGGACCTAAAATCATTGATTTGGGCGAAGCTGGCTGGCAAGAGGTATGGCAAAATGGGTCATGCTGCATCTCCAAAACGATCGTGAAGCACGGTGGTACGTACTCCCCCTACCCTCACTAGGATGCTAGCGCCTTATGCGGATGCGCTCGGCCAGGCTTCCGGGGTTTCACAGACCCTGATCTGCGGATCGCTACCAACTCCCACCACCCTGGCTGTATAATTTCCGCGCCCCAGATACACACTGTTTGCGCAGCTACAGAGTATTGCGAAATATACAGCCTACAGTCCCAGGTAGTGAGCACGCGTTACGCTCTACAATACCTACAATGGCGTCATGATACTGCTCTACAATGTTGTCATCGCTTGGTGGCTCACTGCGCTAGCTGAAAGAAGGCTAACGCTGCCAAGGTCATAACGAAATGATGAAATGGACGGCTGTTTCTCTCGTTGTCCTCCAGGTTTTCGGCATTGCAGCTCCTACAGCGCGCTCATAGCGTCTTGGGCTCGACATCTTGGTACGTAAGTCAAGTGCCACGCCAAACCGCGAGTCTCAGAATGGAGTCTGTGTGCGTCACTTTGCGCCATGTTCCGTGGAGACCGCATGACGCCGAAAGCGTCGCAAGAGCCGGAAAAGATACAAAGCCCAGCACGCGCTTCACCAGCACTGTCATGCTTTGTGATATACAGCTCCCTTTGTCAGTTAACTTAGGTCCCTTTAAGTGTCTTATTCCGGCCACTCAATGAACTATCGTTTTCTTTGTCACTTATAAACTCTCTCGTGTCCGCTAACTCGCTCGCCCACTACTACATCTTTGCAACGTTGTTGCGCCTTCGCTCGTGATTGTTCAATATCGCAGAACAACCTACCAAAAAATGCCTGCCATCGCCCACCTCCACCCGCGCTTTTTGGGAGAGTCGTCCTCATCTGGTGGAATCTCTGGCGGAGGCATTGCGATCATCGTTTTGATTGGCCTCATACCCGCCATCGTTCTGATCTGGGTTGTTGTTTGGCTTCTGTTCTTCTACGGCAACAATCGAACATGCTGGTGTACCAGGCGAAAGAGACGTGTGGCGGAGCCGGAAATGCTTGAAGAAAGGAGCAGTACCGACACGAGCCAAGAGATTCTGCACGAGAAGGCGGTCTACGATCTCCCACAACGCCCATTCGCTGCTCATGCTAGGACCGAATCTGGGGGCTCTGGCGGTGGCCTCTCGAAGCCCGATGCAAACAGGCCTATAACTACCGTTTCGAAATTCGACACAAGGATGTCCATGCAGAGCGTCGCCAGTGCTAGCACCATACCGGTTGTGCAGGAGCCGAAACGGTTCGTTTGAGACAGGAACCCAACCTCTCGACCATACAAAGCGACTTGTCACGATACTTGGGGCGTCGATTCACCGCCTTTATTATCGGGACGTCTGCCATGATGGGGCCTATCGCAATCATGTCCTCACGACCGACCCATCTTAACACCACCACCAACCCGGTCACCAGACTTCGAAAGCCGAACCCCCCATGAGCATTTTAGGCTACAAGGAACGAAGCGACGAGATTACTGGTGCCACGTTGGTAGGAATAGGTCGGGCGAGGTGGAACAAGATATACTGCAAAGCATGCAGCCTGGACAGCAGCGAGTCATCGCCGCGATCTGCTGAAATGATGCGAAGACGAGACATGCATGCAGTCAGTCACGCAGGATTATGGCCTCACCAGAGTTTGGAGGCTACCCAGGAAGCTCGCCATGCATTCGGACTCAGCGTTCGCCAAGCACATACGACTTCATCAGTGAAGGGTTTAAAGCGAACTTTCAAAAGCGGGTTTATTGGATATGTTGGCAAAATGGAATGGAAACGTTTACGTTATACGGAAACTATGGTGGTCGGTGTCTGAAGGTCATGCGTTTGCCTTGACCTGGTGAAGGAGCGTTACTTCGGGGTAGGGCCACCGCTTCACGGTGCCTCGCGCTCAATTAGAGTGCTAAGAATAATATTGGAGTAACAGTCTAAGAATCTATCTATAACAGAACAAAAGGAGTGTTTTTCTATGTTCAATGTACAACGAAGCTACTCAGGACCTATGTATGACGTACTGTGCGAATGGAATCCCGTTAATTAGTCCCTTCTTCCACATTTCTCGCAAAAAGATAAGGGCACGCACTGAAACCAAATCTGTCTCTCTCTCTTCTGGCAGTCGAATTCCTCCCAAAATACTTTGGCCAGTCTACCCCGGAATCGGCCAAGAAGTACGAAAACGGTTGTGGCATCGGATGCAGCTCAGTGGCCGAACTTCACCCGATGTGCGACCACACAACGCAAAGCCCCACAAATCAGCTGTGACATAGCCTAACTCTTCCTCCTGTCCAGGTCCCTGAGTACTACCAGTTTTGGCGAAGGTGGGCAGCTGTTGAATTCCAGCTTGGGGATATTTAGTATGCTATCTGACAAAGTCTCAACATTCATCGTCAGGCCGGTTGGCGCAATGGTAGCGCGCAGCCCTCCTAAGGCTGAGGCTGTGGGTTCGAGTCCCACATCGGTCGCTCGTTTTTTGTTTATTTTTGGCCTTTTTTTTTGGAGCCTTTTTGCTTCTTTTTTGGTTGATGTCACGTGGTATGATGTTAATTTGATATAGTGCAGATAGGAAGAGGAGTGAGCCCGTTCACGTTCATTCGAAGTGTTCCTCAACGTTCGAGCGCGTTGTTCTTCGCATTGATACATTCACTGTCTATTGTCCTGCCATTTTTACTGTACGACCATATCTAACTATGCTGTTCACAAGCTGTCCAAACACAAAGGTAAAATGAGTGCACCAGCCAAATTGTGCCCAGTACTCGATGTCTCCCTACTCTCCTGCGTGTACGAAGGAGCTCGTTTCTTTTGAGCGCTAGGCTCTAAGGGCAAATTCGGTGTCGTCCTAGCGCTCAAAACATACGGGCTCCTTCGTATATGAAGCGCTAGTTCGCGGAAGATTGGTGTAATAGTGTGTCTAATTGCTCTGCCTGCCCGTGCTGAACCTCTAAGAGGCGGTTGTTCCAACCATCTACAAATACTTGTCGAATACGACCCTGCATCCAAACGCCGATAGGATGCCAACCCGCAGGAAACTATGCTTTGTACTACAACTGACTTCGCTTCCTCTCCCGTTGCCTCACATCCTCCATCTCCTCCAACATTACGCGGTTGAACTGTTCCCACCCATCAAGGTATACATGGTGCCCAGCCTTGTTGATAATGATGACCTTCGCCTCACCATTCTCTCTCCGCTTCTCCTCGGCCGACGCGTTAGCTAATATGCGTTTCTGCTCTTGCTTGAGCTTCTCTTCGGCCGCGAAGCCGCCAGCTACGTCCATCCAGTCGTTCTCGCCATACATGAAGATGATCGGGAAGCCAGTCTCGCGCTGACTTTGCTGTGCGGAAGCGAGTGGTTGAGATGTAGATGATGCGGAGGTTTTGTAGGGCTTCGGTGGTGTGTCGCCATCTACGGTGGGCGTTTCGTGGGCTTGTATCCATTGTCGGCCTACGCCCTGGATCCTCCGGATTAAGGGACTGCGTGCAAATGCACCGGGAGCAAGTAGATAAGCGAGTGCGTATTCCGAGCTGCCGCGCTGGCGGAATAGCGCGTAGCTGTAATCGTGCAACGCTTGTGCTTCTTCCTCTGGCAGCATGGAAAACCGTCTAGACGTCCAGCCTGAAACCAGACGAGGCCCAAGAGGCCCGCTCCAACGAACGAGAGAGAAGGGTGAAATCATGTTGGATTCCCAGAGATATGTCAGCCAGCCAGGCAATCGCCTCCTGGGAGGTTGCTTGGCGTCCTTCGCGGCATCGTTCTTCTTCTGCTGGTTCATGAAGTTATTGCTGTCTGCCGTGGATGCCTTTGCGCCATTGTTGGTTTCTGCGGCATCCTGTGTGAACTCGTTCGCCATGGTCGAGTCTTGCGGTTCGGGCATGTCCTCGTTGACCGCATACGGGTCCTCTGGGATACCGACAGGCGACGCAAGGATGAGCTTGTTCAGATGGCCTGGATATTTCAGGGCATAAGCCACTGCCAAATAGCCACCCAAACTATGGCCCAGTAGCGTGAAGCGCTCCAGGCCCCGCTGAACCCGCCACTCCTCTAGAGCGTCAACAAACCAGGATTCAGCCTCTGCTATCCTGCCCTCCTTGTCTTTCGCATGGATCTTAAAGTTTGGCCGGGTGCTCCTGCCCATGCCAAGCAAGTCGAGCGCGAAGACCTTCCAGCCCTCGGCGCGCGATATCGACTCGAAATTGCGGTAAAAGAATCCCAATCCCGCCCCGTAACCATGCAACATGACCAGGTTGTTCTCAACCTCCTCGCCCAGACGCTCGACGGAGAACTCGTTTAGGGCGCGGTCCTTGCCACTCAACGTCACCATCTGCGAGTTCCATCGTCGGGGCCCGTACGGATCGTTGAGGCTGTTGGTGGTGGTGTGATCCTCGGAGTGCTTCGGTGGCGCTGTAAGATCGGCGGAAGAGGGACGGGTCGATGCTGGTGCTGAGCCTGTCTGCGTGTGTGTTGGTGGGCTTTGGAGGTGAGGGACAAAGGAAAGCACGCGGTGCTCGGTGGCCATGGGCGACAGGCCTGCCCACCACTGATCGAAGCCAGCCTTTGCGCTCAAGGGGAACCACTTGGCAAGCCTGCCCTGCTGCACCTCGCCCTGCTCCTTCGCCCGCTGGCGCGCCAGCATGCTCTGCTGCCCTCTCTCCCTAACCTCCCCATCCGCCTCTGTGCTTTGCGTAGCCATGGTAGCGTTACTCTTACTCTCGATCCTGATGGGCGTGCTCAGACTCAAGCTGATATAACTCGCGCCCCCGAATCCGACAGTCTTGTGCAGGAGGTCCGGTCGACTTCGTAGGTAGGTCCGCAGCATCCGCAGGCGCGAGGAGAAAGACGTCGAGGGTGGAATGGTGGCGGTATTGCGAGTGTCGCAGGACAGAACACCTCAGGACGCGACGTCGCTGAGGCGCTGCTGCGACCAAATATTTATATGCTGACGTATGTATGGCTCTGGACGAGTAGCGGTGATTCGTACACGGAGGCACGGCGCGTGGCGGACCTGGATGCGACCGGAGTTAGAGGGAGCGGACGAGCAATTTGGCCGCGTCCGTTGAACCTGCTGCCTGATGGCCTTGGGACGGGCGACTGGGCGTGGGCGACGCTGTTCCCTCCCAACCATGCAGCACTGCGATGCCTCTATTCATACTTCCTATCTGCCCCTCAGCAAATGCTCGAGGCTCAACATTCGGCAGCCTGCATAGCATCGTCATTGCACCAATCAGAAGCACGAGATCCGCCACACCGGAATAGGTAGGCTCTCATCGCCCAAAAATGTGCTTTCACCAGTCTCCAATACCCATATTTGAACACGCTTGTATCTAATTGGGATGGCACTGCCCGTATCAATATCCATGTGGCGTGCGCAATCAGAGGAGTGGGTGGTTCAGCATACTGTCCACGCCCCTCTAAAGACTACTTCCGCCGAAACACAAACAATCCCTCATCCTTGCCCGCAAAACTCGGCAACGGCATCCTGAGCGCCAGCTCGAATGCTGGTAGATTCGACTCTACCCATTCATCTACGACCTGATCTTGAAAGGCCGTGAAGCCATTCCCATTCTGTGTGCCTGCCACTACAATCGTATCCCCCTCAAATGCTCTCATCACAGGCCCAGTAAAATCTCCGGTGGCCTGGGGATACACCAACAACAATACACACCCCTTGCCGTTCAAGTTCCGTTCCAGATATGACATGCCGTCCATCTTGATTGTGTCTCCAATCCACGAGACGCGGTACTCGCTGAGCTGATTGTCGATGCCGCGCACTTCTAAAGTTTTGGCTCCTGAGATATCCGAAATGGGAAAGTTGCGCAGCATAAACGTCCAGTATCCATTTCCGCTCCCCATATCCAATATGGGCAATACATCCTCTTTGCTGGGCCTTGCAGGCTGTGCTAGTTTCGCAATGACATGAAGCGCAGCATACGACGGTACAACGCAGCCAAAGTGGTGGTAGAAGACGGGTAGAATGTGGTGGGCTATCCTGGTATATGTGGTGGATGGTACGGGACCTGCCCATTCAAGTTCGTGGCAGGAGTAGGCCCAGAGGGAGAAGTATGGGTTCACATGTCTCCGATCCTTCTTCGAGGGGAGTAGTCCGGTTGTTGTGTTTTGAAACCGCGAGTGGAGATGATTAGCAACCTGCGCTCGGATGGTGTTGGCTTTCGAATTGGCTTTGTATCCATTAAGAGCCTTCGGAAGATTTATTGATGGCGAAAATAGATCAGTATAGGCTGAGATTTCTTCTGTTGTTGGGTGCTGGGGCTCGATCTGTATGACAGTAAGACGATGCCATTCGGTTGAGCCGGAAGCACTTCAGCATTTCTGCCAATTGCTGGGGAGCTCTTGCACTGCTCAATGAAGTGCTCCATAGAAGTAGCTTACAGGTTTGCCCTCATCATCGTGATACCATCCGTGCAGGCCCTGTGCTCGCTTCGCTGAAATGGCTCTTTGGGCGATGTCCAATGTAGTCTCCGCTTGGGCACGGTAAACGTAGTTGTCCGAGCTGGGGATGTTGAAGGCTTCTCGGATGCACTGTGCAAATGTCTTTCCGTTGTGAAATGGGGAGTACTGTTCATCGGACCAGCTTGACAGTAAGACGTCCGGTTTGAAATTTTTCAGAGCCATCGTATGCTCGTGCTGACCCGAAAGATGTATGGTAGTGTCGATCTCAGAAGGGTGCTTCTCGAACAACCGATCTACCGGTCTTCTCGCTGCTTAGTAGAAAAGGCAGTAGGTAAACCATAGGCTGTTGGAAGAGTGCTAAATCATCGGCTCGATTCCGCAGTTGCATCGGCAAGCGACCAATCACATCTAGCTGATAAACTAGGCCGCGAAGTTCGTCATCCATGGCTAAGCATCCACGGCATCTCCACCTCCGCTGTCCTAGCTTTCTGAAGCCTTAGTCAATCATTGCAAATACTATGCGCAAGAAGATTTCTGATAGAAGCCTCGCCAAGAGGCATTGCACTACCATAAACCAGGCTAACATGTATAAAGGACCTCTCGTCCTCAAGGTCACAAGATTTCCTGTTCGAGATGAGAGACAGATTAACTAAACAGCAATTCCCAGCTGCACCAACTTCATTCTTCACTACAAAGACATTCACAGCGCTCATTGGAGTTTTAGTTATCGTTCTGGCTTTCTCAAACACCTTCCGCAGCACCCTCTCTTCTGCCATCACCAAACCACTCTCACGACCAATGCCGACTACCGCAACTCCCACTTCAATGAAGATCACCAAGAGGCATTGGGCGCAACGCGAGCATGCGAACTACGACTGGTTGTACACATACCATACCTTTTCCGTCGCCTCGTTCTCCGACAAGAACTGGGGACCACTTAGAGTAATAAATGAGGACCGCGTTAAGGCTAGCACCGGGTTCGGGTGAGTAAGATTGCGGCGCACGAGCGGTAATTCAGACACTCCTGGCATGCCTCAAGTAGCTCTTCATACACTATATAGATATAAAAGAGCGCACGAAGTCCTTCCAGGAATATCTGAACAACGCTGTTTGTCCATTTATTTCAGTGCAAAGCTTTGCTAACTATATCACCACTGGAGGCCGCATTCCCATGCTGAATTCCTCATCTTCAGCTATATCGTCAGCGGCACGCTCGAACATAAGGACAGTATGGGTAACATCGAGAACCTGAAGCGTGGAGAAGTACAGTTCACAAGCGCAGGGACGGGCATTCGACACTCCGAATACAACAGGAACCGGGACGACGAGGTCCACTTCCTTCAGATATGGGCCAGGCCAAACAAGAGAGGTTTGAAGCCACATTACGAGACCAAAAAGTTTACCGATGAAGAGAAGACGGATAGCCTAGTCAGGATCATGGAGTACACCGAACGTCTGGGTGACAGCAAGCACGCTATAGGGTTACAAGCTGACCTCAGCATGGACGCGTCTATCCTGTCGCCTGGCAAGAAGGTCACCCACGACGTTGTTGCTGAAGGCCCTCGCAAACTTTTCGCTCAAGTTATTATGAGCAAGAGAGTGCAACCAAAAGAAGGTGGAGCAAAGATCAAGATTGGAGAGACGGTGCTAGGAGAGGGTGACAGCGCGTTCATTGACGGTGTGAGCGGTCCGGGCAAGGTCGACATCGAGAGTGTGGGAGATAAGCCCGCGGAGTTCCTGTTGTTCGACATGGGACCAGACATTGCTTAGACGATGGCGCTCCTCCATGGCTGTACACTACAACCGTACGCTGACAAGTTCGTAGAGACAATGTAAATAAAGCTTGTAAACCCAAAGCTATACGTCAATCGTGCCACCTCGTTTGATTACATACAATGTATTCCCGTGAGCCAGCCACACATATACGCGCACATTCTGTATCTGGGCCATTACCACTTTATACAGCAAATCCTAATAGGAAACCCCCGCCCCAAAAGAGCAGGTGCCATATGAAGTGGCCTGTGATACTTCATGCACCTCTACGGGCATCTTCTAACTGTTGTCTTCTATTCTAAACGATACAAGGTGTTCTCACGCCAAGTCGCATCCCTGCTCTATTTCACTCCAGTAGAGGTCCTCGATGGCTTATCAACAAGATTCTGATTGGTTCTTAGAAGACCGGGATGTAACTCAGTGCGATACAACCCTGTAGATAGGTATTTAAAGACATCCCCGACGGCGGTGTATACACTTAGTGCACAGCAACACCATTGAATCTCTTCTTGTTCAATTCCAACACAATACAACCTTCAACCACTCCCCTTCTCTATCGTTTAGCACCTAGACGATCATCCTCTCATAAGTACTGTATCCCCGGGTGTATATTCTCCGCTGTCTGGACCGGACGCTCGCGCGTTGCGCGGAAATCAAAGTAAAGATCTGTTTGTGGATCGGGTTCGGGTGGGCCACCGTGGTAGTGATGACGCTTAATATTCTTTCGCCGGATCCAGTTCTTGAACTTCATCCAGTGGAAAATCACAGGAACGCCGAATACCATCGTGGGATTACCGAGTCGCTGTGTCCTCGACGAATTGGGTTCGTTATGGTCCGTAGTGAGGGAGTGGATGTCGGTATTTGGGTGCTAAATAGACGGATCTGAGCAATGAGGTAACTAAGATGAAGCGGCGATATTGTGTCAGGCGTTTGTAACTTGGGTATCGAAAGCTGATGGCCACGTCGCACGCAGCTCTTCACGCATGTATGCTGATTGAATTATACTAATGCTCACAGATATGTTGATGAAGAGTCGCAGCATGATAGCAACTCACTTAATGTTGCATGTGAATCAATTCACCGAGATCGTACATTTCAAGTATAATCACGACAGGGTGATACTAATAACGTATGACTTCCCAGCCGCCCTCGGTATTATAGGTGACTATACTGCCAGCAGTCGATGTGCCCTCAACGCCACCCAATGCCATGATATAATTAGTCGCTGAACATGCAAAAGCCAACGCCAATAGTGCAACATCAAACTGACTGAACTTTCCGCTGTCACACAGCCTCAACTCAAGTCGCCTAAACGCTACTGCCACTGCTGTAGACCTTGCCAAAAGCATCTCCCTCTTCCATACTCAATCCTTCGTCCAAAACATCGTGCGCCATGTTCACTACTGCGTCTTCAATGCCAGCTTCAAGCACTAAGCCTTCGCTGAAAGCAAGACGGGTTAGCGCCACTAGATAGGCATGCTGTCCGCCCAAGGTGTTAACAAGCTTGCTTTTGATGTCAAAGTCGGCGTTGGTGGTCGTGATATGATAGATCAGTTTCATAGTCGCATTTATAGAAGCAACTTTCTGGTCTTGAGTTGGCGAAAGCGGCTGTCGGTATAAACTCGTGATACAGTAGTCGAGGTATTTGATTAGCCGGCCAACACAAAGTCTGTTCTGCGCTAAGCGTATAGAGCCGTGCTGAGGAATGGAGAACTGTGTCAGAACAGAGAGGACGAGAAGGCGGAGATTCCAAATCTCACTCTCGGAAATTACTGTCGATGGTGTAGCCGGTGCAGCAGGATCGGGTATAGGCTTTGGTGTTTCGGTGAACAGGTTCGTAAGCCGGTTAACTAGGGCGTCCTCGATGCTAGCCTGGCCTTCGTGGGCCGAGTCTGCGGTTGTGATGGGCCCCAGCGAGGTAGCAAGAACAGATGTGCTGAGTATGCGCAACATGAGGGTAATTTGGGGTCGTGGCTGTTCCTTGACGAGAAGCATGCAGGCAAAGGTGGAGGGTATAGCGTGCCATAGACGGCTTGTAGCCTCAGAGTCGGCCGAGGAAACGCAACTTGTTGCAATCAAGTAGAGCAGCTCAAGACAGTCGAGGACATCTATCTGAGAGGCAGTCTCCCGTTGAGTAGCAGAGTATAGGTTAGCAATGGCTTTCTCGCCCCCTTTGGCTGCCTTCGAGATGGGGTCTGACACGAGATCGATGAAGGCGATGATGAGTGGCACGGCGCGATCAGCCACCTGCACGGCCGTCTCAGCTGGCTCACAGGCTAGGATAAAGTGCATGGCGTCGAGAATGAGGGAGGTGGGGGCGTAGTACTTTTCATTTTGACACCGCTTCCACAGGTCGAGGAAGATGTGGCATATGCGCAGAGCCAGCTCATGGACATTGGATGTATGTGTAGCTGCCAAAGCATCGTACACGATCGAAGACAGCTTCTTGGAGGGCTGCGAGGGGAATGCGTGCTGCGTCAGAGCCTCGAGAATACGGTCTGTGCCGTTCGAGGATGGGTGGGAGAGTAGGCGGTGCAGGAGGGTGAATCGGCGGTCGTCTTGTCGAAAATGCTGCAACAGTGCAGCATCGATCTTGGCTGCAACGGCTGGTTCCGGGTCGCTTTCCTTTGGGCGGCTCCGTGGCTCACTTAGCTGCAGTGCTGGCAACGGTATGGGGCTCTGATCCGCGGGCTGGCGCTTCCGCTTGCCCACGTGCTTGGGCGTCGCGGGCTTCTGCCTGTCGCGGTTCTTGGACGGAGACGCCATGACAACATGGTCGTCGTCGAAGCCGTCGCCCAGCAGGCCCCTCGACTTGTGCGCGCGTTTGGGCGTGCCTGCTGGGCTGAGCGTGGCTGCAGCACCAGACTTGGGCCGCGAGGGCATGGCTCGTCCTGGCCGCCGTGCCATGCCCACGTCGCGCGCGTCGTGCTGGTTGAACATGCTGTCCGTCTGGGCCGACTCCTTCTCGCGCCGCAGCTTCTCCATCTCGGCCCTGAGCCTGGCCATGTCAGTGCTGTGCGACTGCTGCTGGTCGGCGAGCTGGCGCTCGTATCGTCGACTGTCGGCATCGTGGCGTCGGCGGAGCGTGTCTGCCTCGCCCGCCTTGGTCTGCAGCTTTCCCTTCAGGTCGTCTGCTGCCCTCTTCTCGCGCGCCTTCTCTTGCTCGAGCTGCGATGGTCAGCGGGGCGGGGCATGCGTGAGCCTGGCAGGCACGGCAGGAGCGCACCTTCTTGATGCGCTGGAGCAGCTGGCTCGCGTCGGCCTGCGACGGGCGCGGCTGCTCGTCGCCATGCGTGTCGTCGCCATCAGAGTACAGCGGCGCGTCGTCCTGGTCCTGGGCGCCATGGTAGAGCTCGTCGTCGAGGTTGATCACCTCGTCGCCGTCGCCGTCGCCGTCGCCGTCGCCGTCCTCGAGGCCATAGTCCGACTCCGGGGCCGCGGGCGGCTGGTGCTGCGTCGCGCGGATGGCACTCGCTTCGAGGTGCTGCAGCGTGTTGGCGGGCAGGTCGTCGAGATCGTGGTCGGAGAAGCCAAAGTCATCGTCGTCGTCGTCGTCCATGATGGCTGCAGCTGCATGCCATGCCAGGCCAGGCCAATGCGGGGCTGCTGCGACGCCTTGTTTGTTTGGCCGGGTGTTGCGGCGAAATTCACATGCGGGCCG
The DNA here is from genome assembly GCA_021596325.1 of Parafenestella ontariensis. Lineage (NCBI taxonomy): Eukaryota > Fungi > Ascomycota > Dothideomycetes > Pleosporales > Cucurbitariaceae > Parafenestella > Parafenestella ontariensis. The sequence goes on from JAKGDA010000025.1 coordinate 456,874, forward strand.
CCTCGCTAAGCCTCACCTGGACATGACGTCTCCGCTGCCGTTCCTCGTCCGGGCGCTTTTCACACCCTGACGTGCGTTGCTGCTAGTCAAGTACCAACTGGCCAACTTCCTCCCAGCTTCACCACCGCACCCACCCCCCCGCCGTCGACTATTCATACTCACTACCTCCGCCGTGTCGCGCCTTCTTTCCCGCCCTCGCCCGTCCTCCTGTACGAAGCCTGCAGTACCCCCGACGCACCCGGCGTCTTCGCACATTTAGATGGCGCGTCCACGAAAGGACGTCAAGTTCCAGCACGCAGCGCGCAGCGGCAGCAATGGCAGAGCGCGACGGCCCTCGCAGAGCATGTCCGAGTTCAGCGAAGAGCCCGGCAGTCCCACCACGAATGGCGCCGTGGCACCTCCAGTGCGCCCGCCTTCCTTTCCCTCCTTCCTCATCGTCGCATCGCTGACCCTGCCAGGCACCGGAATTACCCGTGCAGACCGAGTACGAAAAGAAAAAGGCCAACTTCATAACGCGAACAGTATGGACCCTGGTCATGATAGGCGGCTTCTTCTGGGCCCTCGGCGCCGGCCACCTCTACATCATCATCATCGTCACGGCAGTGCAGGTCATATCCTTCAAGGAGGTCATCGCCATCGCAAATGTCCCGAGTAAGGCACGCAGCCTGCGCTTCACAAAGTCGCTGAACTGGTACTTTCTCGGCACTGCCATGTACTTTTTGTACGGCGAGAGCGTCATATACTACTTCAAGCATATCCTCATGGTCGACCGCTTACTGCTTCCGCTGGCCACCCATCACAGATTCATATCCTTTATGCTCTACATCATTGGTACGTCTCATCCCTAGTCCAAGCAGCCCACGACTGACTTTGTTAGGCTTCGTCTTCTTCGTCTTCTCCCTGCAAAAGGGACACTACAGGTTTCAATTTACCCAGTTTGCCTGGACCCACATGGCCCTCTTCTTGATCGTCGGACAGGCTCACTTCGTCATCAACAACATCTTCGAGGGCTTCATCTGGTTCATTTTGCCCGTGTCCATGGTCATTACGAACGACATCTTTGCCTACCTCTGCGGCATCACTTTTGGAAGAACGCCTCTGATCCAAATTTCACCCAAGAAGACATGGGAGGGCTTCTTGGGCGCGTGGTTTTTCACCGTCCTGTGGGGCATAGGCTTAACTCACTTCTTGGCTCAGTATAAGTACTTCATCTGTCCTGTCAATGTTCGTATCTCTGTCGTGTCCGCGTTTCCTTGTGCTAATCTGTCACAGGACCTCGGCGCCAATATCTGGTCCGGACTTGAATGCAAGCCCAATCCCGTCTTCATGGCGCGCAACTATGCGCTGCCCTTCGTCCCTGCCGGTGTCCCTATTCCGCGAACATTCAACTTCATGCCAGTACAGTTCCACGTGGTCATCCTGGGCACTTTTGCATCGCTCATCGCACCCTTTGGTGGCTTCTTCGCTTCTGGTCTCAAGCGAACATTCAAGATCAAGGACTTTGGTGACTCGATTCCAGGACACGGAGGTATGACGGACCGCATGGACTGCCAGTTCATCATGGGTTCTATTGCCTTCTTCTACTATTCAAGCTTCATCGCTATTCATCACACAACTGTCGGTGGAGTCATTGAGTCGGCTATCACGGGACTCACGCATGAGGAGCAGATGGAGGTCGTGAAGATTATGAGCAAGCACTTGGTCAACCAGGGCGTCATCTCTCCAAAGGTAAGTCTGGACAAGTTCCAGTATTACGCGGGCTCGACTGACGTTTTGCAGATTCTGGAACTTCTTTCAGCACAGCTAAAGAGGAGATAGGGTGGAACGCCTGTTCCCGACGCTCCATCATTGCTCAGCGTTCTTAAACCTTGCATACAGCCAACAGGTCTTCTTGTCGCTTGGCTACCTATTTTTTGTAATGCTCCTGTACGGGATCCGCGCAACCCAAATGATTGGTATTGGTAGCTGGACGTATATACCCTTTATGTATTCTGGCTCGAAAAACGGGGAATGGATTTTGTACTTAGGGTGGACGCACTTCGCATGGCGGCTAGTCTTGTGGACTTCAAAAGCAGTAAATCTGCACAGTGATGATTGAAGCCCACAAATTCACATGGTCTCTCCATGAATGACAGGTCCAAATTCGTGTTCATGTGGATGCTCGGATCCGAATTGAGTTGCTCTTGGCAGCCGAGGTTCTGATGACGCACCGGCCATGCTGGGTTTCTAGCTTCAAGGCGTCAAAAGTGTGAGCTGGATGATCCATATCATCGACGCCAATGCCGCCGCGCCCGTTCGTGAACGACGCGCTGTGGCGATGTCTCTGCCCCGGCTTCCCATCGAATGCTTCAGCTTCTCTTAACGTTGCAAAGACAGGAGCTAGCGTCCCGCTGCGCAATGGGCCCCGACGAAGTACGAGAACGCCCAGTGCTCATTGTCAATCACGCGCCTACAACACGTTGAGCAACCGCTTTCCGCCCAGCGAAGCCCTCTTCTCCCCCCAAGGTGTGCCCTCGACATCCTTCCCATCCTTTGACCGGCAGACGCCCCACCTACCGCCATCCCGACGATCCAAAGACAAGCCTCCCCTCGCACAACTCCCGACCCATGTGCTTTACGAACATGTGCGCGTGGAGGGGGCAAAGGGTCACTTTGACGAGGTGATGAACATTTGCAGAGTCCTGGTCAAGGACCGCGGAGAGGCGCTCAACAAGGACATGTACACGGCGATGCTGCACAGCTTCGTGAGCTCTAGCAATGGCACAGCAGGGAAAGTGCGCAGGGTGCTCGAGGACATGGGCTTCTGGGGATACGGCGAGGCGTCTTCAAGTGGGCAGCCCAGCATCGAGCTGGATGCGCGGGGGTGCGAGTGCGTACTGGAAGTCCTCGCCGTCCACCCCGACTACCTCCTCCGCACCGAGATTCTCGAGTACATGAAGTCGCGGTGGTTTACCCTGTCAGACCGTGGACAAAACTTTGTCGTTGCCGGCATGCTGCGCGAGCGCCACTTTGAGCACGCACTCGAGACACTGGAAGACATGATCAAGAAGAAGGTCCGAGTGGAAAGCTGGCTGTTTGACAAGGCCACGTGGATGCTTTTGGAGTTTGGAGAGGTAGAGGAAGCCTTCTACGTGCTCAGTCTCAAGGATGGCGTGCAGGGCAACGGCGGAGCAGGTGCCGTGAAGCTCAGTGATGCTCTCTGGGGCGCATTGCTAGACGCTGCTGGGCAGAAACAGTTGCACGAAGCCGCGAGCATGGTATGGATGGCACAAGTCCAGACGGGCTATTTGAAGCCAGGCACTGGTACCTGTCTCTCGGTCCTCGCCCTTGCCTCGCGACATGGAGACGTCCAACTAGCCACCGACGTATTCCGCGTACTCACCGAGCGCGAAACTACTTTCAACACCCACCACTACGAGCTTCTCGTCGCCACGTACCTCAATGCAAACGATCTCTCCGCCGCCCTGTCCGTCATCCTTATCATGGTCGACGCCAATCTCAAAGTAGACGCCGGAACATGCAACCCACTATATCGATATATGAGCACTGAAATGGTCGGCGAAAAAAGTCGCCCAATGCACGCCTTCAACTTGTTACAAGAGTTCGAGGCTGCAGGGCGCAAGGTGCCTACCGCCGTAGTGAACGCCTGCCTTCAAGCCAGCATCGCCCTCAACCGTTTCGAAGAAGCCATCGAAATCTACAAAGCCTTGCACACTGTCTCGCATGCCGGCCCTAATACCCAAACTTTCAACAACCTGTTCAGGGGCTGCCATCGCACTGCGCGCAAGGAGCTCGCCATGTTCCTTGCAAACGAGATGATCCAACTTGGACTCAAGCCAGATCGGATTACATACGATCGGCTCATTCTAGTGTGTGTGCAAGCTGGTGATCTAGAGGATGCACTCCTATATTATAAAGAGATGAGAGCGGTTGGAGCAACAGCTGGCGGAAAAGGACCAATGAAGCCTAGGCCGCGTACGTGGGAACTATTAATCCACAAGTGCGTCGTGCAGGGTGATGAAAGAGCCGTAGCACTATTGAGAGACTACAAGGAGGGCGTTGAGGAGCCTCGCAAGCGCGTGGAAAAAGCGGTTGTAGATCGCTTTAAGTATGGGATCATGCCGACTGAGTTGGAAGGTGCAGAGATACGGAATCCCGGGTTATGAATGCTGAGTATGTCAAGACCCAACTCAGAGGGTAACGACCGAAGATACGCTCGGAGCTTAAGAGTCAGCAAAGAAGGCGACCTTGAAAACTTCAGTAACGATATAGCGCTGCTGATGGAGGCCAGCAAAAGTACCAGACAAATACGATCATCCCAAAGCCAAAATTCGGCCTAGTTTCTCCCCATCTCGATCACGCGTACAGTTTCGAAGCTACGTAGTTGGACCAACACGTCCCGGACATGTAGAGTATTGTTCAACAACATATTAGTCACACATGAGCACCGCACGGTCATGGAATCACACAATCTGCCAAAATCCAATCTCGCCGGAGCTGCCATGATTAACTTAGCTTACGAAGTAGGTGGAGCTCACAGATACACCGAGGAGCTCTGGGTAGCGAATGAAGAACGGGAAAAATAAGCTAGCCAAGCTAGTCTTAGGAAAGCTTGACTTTTACAAGCCGTGCCGCAGAGCCGCAACACCATCCGGCCCACATCAAGCCTCAACGGCCAACATAGCGCTGCAAAATGAGGATAATTCTTGCCATCACCTGCATCAATCTAATCTGCCAAGGCCGAGAATTGGCCGTAGTTTGCCATTCTCTAGCTCAACACGGACATGATCATATCGCACTGAGTTACTCCCCGGTCATCTAAGAACATATTAGAATCGTAATTTTAGACTATCGAGGACCTCCTACTGGAGGAAATAGAGCAAGGGTGCAACTTGACGTGTGAACTCCCTGTATCTCATCCGCTTCTCTCCCCACACCAGCGCGCCAAACACGGCTCCGTTCGGGCCCCATCAGTATGTCCGATAAACCCCAACGTGGAGGCTGAGATAACGCCCCGACCGCTCTAAAATGGCGCCCACATTGTAATATTGTGGGGGAGAGTCTAAAGGTACAAGTACCTCTTGATTGTTCCTTCCAGTCTTCCTCGGTCTCTTCGTTTCAAACCCATTAATCTGTATCTCGACGTTCGATATGGAACTCACTGGTAAAACACTTCAAACCGCACAGCTTCTACTCGTTGTCCTCCCAGCATTCGTCCTCTTCGGATACAATCAATCTGGTGTGGGAGGCCTTCTCTCCCTGCGCGACTGGAATGACCATTTCCCCCAGATCGACACTGTTGATGCTACAGGAGCGGAAAAGAGCCACAAGTCGACCGTGCAGGGCGCAGTCGTTGCTACGTTTACCCTTGGCGCCCTTTTTGGTGCCCTATCGTGCTCTTGGATCGGTGATGTGCTCGGCCGGCGCAAGGTCATCTTCGGTGCGGCTGTGTTGACACTTATTGGGGAGATTCTGCAGTGCACCAGCTTTCATCTCGCCCAATTCGTGGTCGGACGGTTCATCTTAGGATGGGGAGTTGGAGCACTGAGTGCTACAGTGCCAGTTTGGCAATCTGAGTGTTCTTCCTCTGCCAATCGAGGCAAGCACGTCGTGCTTGATGGATGCTTCATTAGTTTGGGATACCTCCTCGAAGCTTGGATCAACCTTGGATTTTACGAACAGGACAACAAACCACTGCAGTGGCGTCTTCCCCTTGCCATCCCGACCGTGATATCGATGATACCGTTGGCGGCAGTCTTTTCGGTTCCTGAAAGTCCGAGGTGGCTCGTCAACAAAGGAAGGGTAGAAGAGGCGCGAGCAAGCTTGTCGGCTTTCAAAGGCCTCGGTCTTATGGATCCCGAAATCGGGGCTGAGATCAGTGGGATTGAGCTCGCTCTTGAAGAGACTGGCCGGAGCGCAGCAAAGATAAGCGACATCTTTACCATGGGCAAGGACAAGCTTTTTTACCGCTTCTCTCTTTGCATATTCCTGCAATTCTTGCAACAGATGTGTGGTAGCAACTTGATCTCTACATATTCGACTGTAAGTTGACCCTTTTTTCCACTTCGTTGATAGGTATGCTTACAGTTTATACTAGATCATCTTCCAACAAGGCCTCGGCATGAACAGCGAAACATCACGCATCCTCTCCGGCGGTGCACTGACTTGGAAATTCCTCTCCTGCTTCGTTGCCTTCTTCACCATCGACCGTTTCGGACGCCGCAAGCTGTTCATGTTCAGTGGTGCGGGCATGGCATCTTGTATGCTTGCGCTAGCCGTATCTTCCAGCTTCCCCAAGGACAACCTCTCCGCGCAGATTGCTTCTGCATTCTTCGTCTTTCTGTTCAACTTCTTCATTCCAATTGGCTTCCTTGGGGCAAACTTCTTGTATTGTACCGAGGTTGCACCGACCAGACTTAGGGTGAAAATGGCGTCTATAAGCACCGCGAACCATTGGCTTTGGAACTTCGTAGTAAACATGGTAACTCCTGTACGTTCGCTATGTTCCTCACGCTGCTACGAATCTAAAGGCTAACCTACGCAGGTCGCCATTGAGACCATTGGCTGGCGCTACTACCTTGTCTTCCTCATCATCTCCGCTATCATCGTCCCCATTGTCTTTCTCTTGTATCCGGAGACGATGGGACGGTCTCTGGAAGAGTTGGAAATGATGTTCTCGCAGGGCAACTCGATCACGGGGATCGTGCAGGAATCACGAAAGCCGTTAACGGGTTCGCTCATGCCGGGTAACATAACGGAGAAGGGTGATTTTGTGGATGAGGACGAGTATGCTTGCTAGGTTCGTTGCGCAGAAGGAGTACAATAGGGTTTGCTGAAGTGTTGAAAGTGTCGTATGTTTTGATATGAGAATATAACAATGGTTGGAAGGCTTTTGGGTCTTTATCGTACATTCAAATAAACATCAGTTCAGCACACGCTTAGTAGTAGAGGTCAGTTCACACCTCAAGGGATGCAAATAACACTGCGGTGCAGCGTAGATAAACGATTGCAAGATGCCAGCATACGGCATAGCGAGTGGCGTGCATAACGCGGAACATAACTAACAGAGACATACAGGGTGTTCGCACGCTAAGTTGCACTCTATTAGGAGGTTCTGGGGGTTCTCGATAGTCTAAAAAAGAAGACTCTGATTTGTTCTTAGAAGATCGGGAAGTAACTCAGTGCGATGTGACCGTGTACCTCAAGTTGGGTTGTGAGAGGAGAATTGGAGGAGCGCTACCAAGCGATTTGTTCTCTGCCTTGGACTGTTGGGGCGACAATCAGTTCTTGAGGACAACGGTGGATAGCCAACCCACATGTAGGTTTTCGACTACGGGAGAATTACCTCAGAGCCTGCTAAACGCTAGCTCTGCGACAAGCATCTTAGTCTACAGTACATTGCATGGACGCGATATTCTTGATACTGTAACAAATGAGAACTGATTCAGATCGAACGATTATAGCTAAACGTTTCGCAACCACGGGACGTTCGTCGCAACATCTCCGCCCCCTTCATTGGAATTCACACTCGTGTTATTTGGTTCTGCAATCCGTGGAAAAGTCCCTACGCAATGCCGTTATCGGCAACGAAATTCCCGTGCGTAGCGCGGTTTCCTATCGGCTCCTCCGGGCCCAACGTGATTTCGGACCTGATCAAGGAGAGCTCGGCTGATAACTTTACAACGGCATCGGCAACGAGATTACGAACTTGGATTCTGTTAGGGAGTGTCCTATAGAGACGATACGCACCGTGGGAGTGCATGAAGCAACTTACTGCTTACAATCTGTGCTTCAACCTCCAGCACCTGCCAACCCCTGCCCCCCGACAATGGGTTCTCGACAACGACAAATATGTGGAAATGGCTTGCCAGCATCATGCTCTAAGCTCGCAGTCGAACTTTGCAATAAAAGCAGCTTTGACAATTGCAAATAATGTCTTCGGGTCTTGTTGCTGACTTAAGCTGGGCCTTTAACTAACACGCGTGTCGGCTCGTCCTCGATTGTACTACTACCGAGTGTATCATGATCATGGACCAAGTGCCGGGAAAAACAGAGTTTGGCAGCCCACAGGCCATCAGCCACATTGTACGTAGTCAGTGTCCGAAATACCAGTGATAAGGTCTGAATGAACTCGGTTCGACCGACGATGACGGCTTCGGTAAACAGTTGGTGTAGGTTTGACTCCGACATTGGCATGACATATCGTTTACCCTTGGTCCATTCCTCCTGCCTAGTCGGCTAGAAATGGGTTTGCTGTAAGCTCGACGTATTGGACGCTGTCAAGTATTCCAAGTCCGCTTAAAGGTGATGTCGCAATCATGAACGGTACCGCTGGCCGCAAAACTTGCAGAACAAACTCCGATATATGTCTGCTCTGTGTATCTGAACGAACCACTTTCTGGGTTCGAAGATGACCTGTCGTCTCGAGGGTCGAGAAAAGGAGTCGTCGATGTAACGGCTTAGAGTGGAAGAAGGGTAGGTCCCGATTAGGTCGCTAATAGGTCACTTTGAACTGGAAGTTGACCAATCTGCCTTCTCAAGCCAAAGAGATACACTTTCCTCTCAAAACTACCCCACTCCTACTGCTCGTCGTCTTTCTTCTCACCAAGTCTCGTCCATCTTTAGCCTCAGATTCATCAACCTGTAAATCCCATTTTCGGAACTTCCTTTCCACAAGCCGTCTCGCAAGCCTCACGCTACCTAGATTCCTGGTCTTAAGCATATCATCAAGACGTTCAAGCACGAACCGCCGATGCTGTTCATTGTCAGAACTAGCGTTCCCTAGGACGAACAACGGCCATAGCAACGTTGGCGTTACGGGCAGCAACTCTAATTGCGATACGAGCGAGTGAACAAGGCGCTTGAGGTGGCGGGTGGTTACTTCAGGGAGATCTGAATCGCTAGGTGATAGCGAAAGGGGGTAGAAGCGGTCGTAGAGGTAAAGAAGTGCTGTCGTGCGCTTAGCTTCTGCCACTAGCGCTAGATTCGGGTTTGAGGTTGTTGAGGGCACATGTTGACGGACGGCATGGAGCGCACGCTCAAGGCGAGAGCGACTTTGCTCCATTTGTTGTATCTCGTCTATCGTGAGGGCTCGAGTGGAATTGACTCGTTCCATGTTGGAGCTGATGACGGAGATTTGGCTGATAATATCGAGTAAGCCGCGGGAGCAACCCATCAGCGGGTCTATCTCCTCCATGCTATCGTCTTCGAGCCAAGTGTAGGAACTAGACTCGAGGCTGGAGATCCCGGCTGTGTGGCCCATGATGTCGTGCGCTACAAAGTACATGAGACAGAACTTTCGGAGCATCTGGCTTTCGGTGCAATCAATGCTGATCTGGTTAATCAGATTTAATCCACCACGGAGATGTGTTCTCCAGGAGTCGTTACAACCGTCAGCAATGTCGCCGAAGCACAGCATCAAGACTGTGGCAATGAATGGCCAACCAATGGAACCAGAAGCGATGGTCATTTGGAGACCCTGTAGAGCTTGAGACTTATACCACCAAGCCTGTTTTTCGAACCTGCGATCGTTGAGCAGTTGGCGCTCGGTAGCTGCGATGGATATTACAGCGTTATATAGAGGTTGATATACGAAAGTCATAGGTGTAATATAACGGAGATACGGGTTGTGCGTTGAGCTTAGGGAGCAGTTCGGGCAGATGCCGGAAATAAAGTAATCCAGGAGGTATGCTTCGGTTGTAGGAAGCGCACCAAAGTGCGACAGGGCTGGTGTTGGGTTTGGATCCAGATACTGTTGTTCGAGCTCTCCATCCTCTTCGTCTTGTCCGTCTTCGCTCTGGCTTTCGAAATGTCGATAAGTGGTATGTAGGAATATCGGTTCTTTGATGGTTGTGATGAAGTACGGTGGCGAAGCCCGCTGCTCAGTTCTCGGCTTGCCTCTCTTTGACCAGGCGCCCTCACGGCCCAGACATATCCCTCGCTGGACGGCATCATCCTGCCACAAGAGCTTCATGCCATATTCACATCTTATACCCAGTCTCTTGCAGCGTGCACATTGGGGCTGTTCCTCGGTGCAGCGCACGTGCATATCTTTGCAGGGCCAGCAGCCGGTCCGGCGGCGGGCGCCGCCATTCGCACGCTGCTTACGTTGCATTCGATGGGCAGGTTCAATAAAGTTCGGTCTCAAGGGTCGAGATTCGGCGTCGTCAGCTCGATGTGTTCGTCCCGATTGGGAGAAAAGAGCATTGGAGGCGAGATAAAGATGAGGGGCTGCTCATCTCCAGGGCTATCGGATGCAAAGCGGCGGGGCTATTGCTCATGCAACGCTAGTCTCGGCACAAACAAGTGCCCCAGACGCTTACTCCCCGGATCCCGGATCACGTACATATGTAACCTACTTAAGCAGTCTGCGCAATTTCCAATATACAACGTTGTACATTTTACCTCTCCAAGAGTCTCGTTTCCTACAGCTGTTATATCGAAGCGACGAAATAATAATCTCCTAACCCTCTATCTACAACCTCGCCCTCGCCGCCTCCAAATCATCTCCCTTCCTACTCGTTTCCTTGATATCCTTCACTCCACCCACCCTCCAGTCAATATTCTCCTTGCCATTGCTATTCCACGCCTTCCACCTCCATCTCTTCTCCTTCTGAGCCAGCGCCTCCACCAAGTCAACCACCCACTTTCCGATAATAGGAAACATTTTGAACGCATGACCTGAATCCCCACCAGCGAGCACTAGTCCCGCATACCCTGGGACATAGTCGATTACATATTCGCTGTCCGCCGTATCTGCGCACCAGCACATGAAGCGCCTCACTAGCGGCCTTTGCGAGAATTCCGGTAGTGCCTCCTGAAGGAGACGGCGCATCAACGTCTCATCCTCGACCGGAATTGCACTACTTGCCTCGGCATGCTCGGGTGGGAGACTAGTCGAGCTATTTCGTGCAAATTTATTCGTATACCCACCCCCGTGCGCACACACCTTGATCAGCCACTCCTCTTCCCCCTGGCCTTCGGCTCCCCCAACAACAGCCGGTTCAAAAAGGAAGCCCAGATCCCGACAGTTCACGACGGGGAGACCCCTCAGGCGTGCTGCTTCCGCAGCGTTCAAGCGCACATGTCCGACCGCCCATGCCTTGGCTGTGAGTTGCGCTCCCGCGGCAGGCAGTAGGCGCGCTGTGTGAGCGCCCGTTGCAAGAATAACTACGTCTGCGCAGTGGATCTTATTGTCTGCAGAACGTATATACGGCTTCGGTGCTGGAAATAATTTTGCTGTTTTCTCATCCGGTAGTATGGCCACTGCGTCTCCAGCGACACCGAGGTGGAACACAACGCCCCGTGCGAGCAGCTCAGTATAAACGGCTTTTAGCGCAGGCGCAGCTGATGCATAGCCGGCGTGGTTGTTGAAATATCCCGACCAGCCTGTGAGCGGGCCGGTGAGGTACGGAACCTTTTTACGAACGGCGGTAGGGCTAGGGAGAGGAGTTATACTGGATGCTGGCTGAGAGGGGTGAGAGGAGATGGAAGCGATGAGACGCGAGATGTGAGATGTGACTTTGGAGGGAGCGGTGGGGGAGGATGCTACAAGGTAGCCGGTCTGGCGATAGTGAGGAGAAAAGATTGGGGAGGTCCGCCAGGTTTCGATTGCATTCTATTTTTGCACTGTTATTAGGATAGTTCTGGATGAAAGATGGATGAGAGATGGAAGGAGCAATACCAGGGCGTGAGTAGCGTAGAATTCATCTTCGTAGTCGGCACGGACAATTTTATTCAAATCGTTGCCCGCACTGTAGACCGAAGGGATGGTGGTTCCGCGGTCGAGGACTACAATGTTTCGGTAGCCACTGTTACTTAAGTGAAGGGCTGTCGAGAGGCCAATGGTACCGGCGCCGACAATCAAAAAGGAGGATTCTTTTGAAGGTCTTGTGGATGACATTGTGGATGGAGTTATGGAGTTAACCACTGCTTTTGAGAGGGTAAAGGAGGATGGCAGTCAGACATAGAAGATTCAGGTCAGTAGCGTCGGGATATCGGTCGACGATTGCTATGCGACTGCTAAAGGCATGACAGATCATCTATCACGGTCGCCTAATATACAATATCTCAGGATGCTCGTTGAGGGGAAGGTCGATACGATGGCCCCACTAACAGTAGTGCGTAGTATATTGCGCAGGGCTCAAAAGATCGGCGGCACCGGCGCCAATACTAGGCATCGATGAGATAACCGATGGCCGGCCAACCGACTTTAACACCGAGATGCAACGGAGGAGCAATCTAAGTGGTGGATGCGACGACGAAACCCTAGTGTAAGTTTATACCGCATGTCAGTGTAATAAGCAATTTACTGCGCAAGAAAAATCAGTCATAGACTCTTAAGTTCGCCCGCTATTTCCATGAGAGTTCTTCTCGACTTTTTTTTCAGACTCGCGCATCCTGCTAACCTCTAACATACTGGTAAATTTGAAGTACACAACTAATGCCCCATTATTCACATGGTGTACTTGAAGCCCTCCTGCTCAAAGTCGGTTTGATCCATCAGATCATCTAGAACCTCAGCCGCAGACATCCTCCTCTCGGTCTCAACGGTAATGCGCTTGTTCTTCCAGACGCATAGAGCCCAGTATAGGCAAATCAAGCCAATACAAACGCAGTAACACACGATCATAGCGACCACGCCGCCCGTGTATGCAGGAGCCTGCTCGGCACGGAACGTTTGCGGGCCGATGAGATTGCCGACGGCATAACCGATATATAGAATCGCGAAGACGACGGTCTTTTTGGTGTTTCCGGCAGTGTTTGCTTGTGCGAGACCGATTCCTACAACGTAGGGGCCAAAGTACGTGTACAGCAGGTATATGCCGACCATTTGGCCCCCAACATTACCCCGGTCCACGGCATATACGATCGCTGTGCCAATGATGGGCACGATGCAGGCCGCAACGGTAACTAAGCAGCGGCGATTGTGCCATTTGGCCCCAATGTAGCTGAAGACGAAGGCTGAAAGGGTTGACATGACGCCCGTGGGCATAGATAGGAGTGATGCATTGACACTGGTGAAGCCAAGGTTCGCTATAATAATGCCGTTGAAAGTTGTAAGGCCACCGTTAGGGATATTGATGGCGATCTAAATGATGTTAGCCCTGTGGGGTTCGCTAGCAAATGAATACACGAGCACTAACATTGAAAAGGAAGAGAATCCATGTCTTTGGGTCAATGAAGGCCTCCTTCACCTGATACCACTTCCATTCCTTGTTGGAGATACCGGTCTTGTTTTCAGCAACGCGTCGAATCATGTGGTACTTCTCTTCCTTGGTGAGAAATTTTGCATCCATGGGGGTTGCTGGCATATACCACAGCACAAACAGCGACCAAGCAAAAGTGACTGACCCGACAATCAAGAATAAGTATTGCCAGATGGAGAGCTTGGCGTCGATATGTCCGACGGCCCAGGACAGGAAGCCGTTGATAATGGAACTAGCGGCCGCAAAGACGAGAGCATTCCGTGGCGGCTGCTCCGACTTCTTGTACCACGACGCAATGATGAGCGAGATTCCGGGAACGATAATGGCTTCGAAAAAACCCATTAAGAAGCGAACAGCCATCAAGGAGCTCCAGTTTGTACAGGCGCTCATGAGGAGCGCCATAGCAGACCAGCCTACACTACACGTACACAGGTATTTTGCAGACGGGAGCCGGTGGATTAGATATGATGAGGGGAACATGCCCGTCAAAGCCTGTCCAGTATTAGCTCAACAACATCGATGAACGAGTGTGCAGGCAACTTACACCGAGAGATAAGATAGACCCCAGCCATGAGTATTGTTGGCCGACTAGATGGGTATCGGTTCGCAGTCCGTAGATAGCTGCAGTTCCAAGCGCTACTTTGTCAACGGCGCCCAACGTGGCAGTAATGAATAGCTGTGTTGGCACTGTGAGCACTCGATTGGTAGATGCTGAAAGCTTGATAATGAGCTTACGATGGGTATCATAATCCAATCCACTTTGCGGATCAGCTTTCTCTCGGCCTCAGGAGACAATGGCGGGTAAGTGTCCACCTCAACTAGAAACTCAACAGCCTTATCCACGTGCTGGCTGGGCACAGTTTTCTCATCGGTGTTGTGTTCCACATCCATATCAGCGGCCTTGGTGATAGCCATGGTACTGACGAGTGGCAAAGTCAATGTAAGAGGCGCAGAAGACAAATCAATGGAGGAGGGGCGATTCGATCCAAGGGGTAGAGGTTAAACAGATGGGGGTTTATATATTTTCTTCGGCCTTGGTGTTGACAGCCAGATAACGCGAATCGTCAATCGGAGAGGGCTAGCGAGAGGCACGCGGGCATAGATAGGCTCCAAGCCATGTCGTATACGATAGGCGGAAACAGGGTGGAGAAGCATTACCCCAGAGTCTTCTGGCTGTCGGAGTGCGTGAACCGACGTATCGGCCGGGGACGAGATGGATGGTCGTTACGATGGAGTGGGAGGCGCGGAGAAGCTAGCGACTCAGCCATGGATGTTTTTGTGGTCCCGATGCAGCGGACCAGATGCGCTAGTACCGAAGCAGGACCTCCAACCCTGGTCTAGCCTCGTCTCATCGTGTTGACCTTCTACAGGGTCGTTACTCCCCGGTCCTCTAAGAACAAATTAGAATTGAGACTTTAGACTATTAAGGACCTCCTACTAGACTTAGCAATAATAGGGATGCGACTTGGCGTGCGAATACTCTGTACATTCCTGCTCGTATCTACCTTCCACACATGTTATCGGCGCGTCGTATCCACCTTCCACACGTGTTATCGGCGCGTCGTATCCACCTTCTACGGTATTACCCTGTGCGGTTGGCTAGCGCATTTTTCGCACATTGGATTGCAGCTCACAGGCGCCCAGCTCCAACTACTAAGTGCAGTCGTGCACTCCCGACGCTTCCCACTCCCTATCCGACTTTCGCCCAGTGTCCATGGCTAATCGTATCGACCATCCTATCAAGACCGGCTCCCCGGTCTCGGGAGGGGAAGTAGCACTAGACATACGGTCTACAACGAGCATATAATAGTCTTCCATGATCCTTGATTCCGTAATACATTTCTGGAATCACTCCTTCTCATTCATCTCTTCTTTCTTGATTTTTAGCCTTGGCCCTGAGCAATCATGGGTTCCTACCCTGTTTCCGCGAACAAGCGCGTCAAGATTGCAATTGGTACAGACTCCAGACCATGCGCACCGTTTTTCGCTGACCTTGTTTTGCAGACAGAGGCGGCACGTTCACTGATATTTGGGCTCAGGTCGAGGATCAACAAGACATCGTCCTCAAGCTCCTCTCTGTGGATCCCTCAAACTACGATGATGCACCTACCGAAGGCATCCGTCGCGTGCTCTCCATTGTGCGCGGGGAAGAAGTGCCTCGGGGAACCCCGCTTCCGAAAGAGAACCTCGAATATGTCCGCATGGGAACAACTGTTGCCACCAACGCCCTTCTCGAAAGAAAAGGCGCAAAGCATGCCCTCCTCGTGACAAAGGGCTTTCGGGATCTTCTCGAAATTGGCTATCAGTCTCGTCCGCGTTTGTTTGACCTCAACATCGTAAAACCTGAAGTGTTGTACTCCGAAGTTGAGGAGGTCGATGAGCGTGTGACGATTGAGGGTTTCGACGAAGATCTGTTCGGCGTCCACAAGGCCACACAAGAAATCCCCGGCTCACTCGTCAGAGGATCGAGCGGGGACATGATTAGAATATTGACCCCCCTGGACGAGAACGCGGTCCGGTCAACCCTGAGAGACCTACGATCTCGCGGGACAGATACCGTCGCCGTCTGCTTTGCCCACTCGTACATCTATCCGAATCACGAAGCTCGTGTTGGAGAGCTTGCACTCGAAGAAGGCTTCTCTCACGTCTCCCTCTCATCAGCAGTGGCCGCGAATATGATTAAGATGGTACCAAGGGGTAGCTCAGCCTCTGCGGATGCCTACCTCACCCCAGAAATCAAGAAGTATCTCAAAGGCTTTGTTAAGGGCTTTGAAAATGGCCACTTGGACGATGTCAAAACAGACTTTATGCAATCTGATGGAGGCCTCGTTGGGCACAAGAGCTTCAGTGGGCTCAAGGGCATATTATCCGGGCCTGCCGGAGGTGTTGTGGGCTTTTCTAGGACGTCATACGTTCCCGAAACCAGGACTCCCATTGTCGGGCTAGACATGGGTGGAACTTCGACAGATTGCTCCCGCTTTGGAGGCGTTTTCGAACATGTCTTCGAAACTACTACCGCGGGCGTGACGATCCAGAGCCCCCAACTGGATATCAACACTGTTGCCGCCGGTGGCGGATCAATTCTAGCCTGGAGAAACGGACTGCTTACGGTTGGCCCTGAAAGTGCTTCATCACACCCGGGTCCTGCGTGCTACCGGAAAGGCGGCCCTCTTGCAGTAACCGATGCCAACCTCTTTCTTGGTCGGCTGGTGCCAGACTTCTTCCCAAAGATCTTTGGACCCAACGAGAACGAAGCGCTCGATACTGAGGCGGTCCGGCACCGGTTCATCGAGTTGACCAAAACTATCAACGCTGAAACCGGCAAGACGATGAGCCCTGAAGAGGTTGCGTATGGTTTCTTAGATGTGGCAAACGAAGCCATGTGCAGGCCGATTCGAGCCTTGACAGAAGCCAAGGGCCATGAAATTGGCAAGCACAATCTCGCCGTTTTTGGTGGCGCTGGAGGTCAACACGCATGCGAAATCGCGTCTAAACTTGGCATTTCTACTGCCATCATCCACAAGTACTCCAGCATTCTCTCGGCTTATGGTACGTACCTCTCGCTGTTCGATTTAGCTGTTGAGAAAATTAACCTCTTGTAGGCATGGCTCTAGCCAATGTTGTGCAGGAAGCTCAAGAACCTGTGAATGTCACTTACGGCGGACCGGCAATTGAAGCACTCGATTCTCGCCTAGATGAATTGAGAGTAAAGGTCAAGAATGCTTTGCTTAACGAGAACATCAAACAAAGCGACATCCAATACGAAGACTACCTCAACATGCGCTATCAAGGAACGGAAACCGCTATGATGATCCTTCGACCGGCTAGTGGAAGTTTCAAGGAAGCGTTTCTTGAGCAGCACCTTCGCGAGTTTAACTTCGTCTTTCCGGATAGCAGACCGATACTCGTGGATGATGTTAGAATACGAGGTATCGGTGGTAGTGGAAATGTCACTGCGGATGCTGATAGGCTTCATGCTGACCTGCAACATACCAACTTCGTTCCGGTCAAGGCTACAATGGCGGAGCGCGAGATCCAGACATACTTCTCAGGTGTGGGTACAGTCCCGACCCCTGTATTCCTGTTGGAAAAACTTGTCCCCGGTTCGATTGTTGCTGGGCCCGCCATGATCCTCGACAAGACTCAGAGCATTGTAGTAGTACCTCGTGCCCAGGCTAAGGTTCTATCTGCGCATGTTGTTATCGATATTCCACGTCTTAGCAACATACAGACATCGGCTACGGATGTGGATCCTATCCAACTTTCTGTCTTTGCTCATCGCTTTATGAGCATTGCAGAGCAGATGGGTCGTATCCTTCAGAAGACTTCAATGTCGCTCAACATCAAGGAGCGTCTTGACTTTTCGTGTGCTGTTTTTGGTCCAGAGGGTGGCCTTGTTGCTAACGCCCCACATGTCCCGGTACATTTAGGATCAATGTCGTATGCTGTCAAGTACCAGCATGAACTCTTAAAGGGGCAACTACAACCAGGTGACGTTCTTGTTTCCAACCACCCTGAAGCCGGCGGAGCCCACTTACCGGATGTCACGGTCATTACACCGGTGTTCTCTAATGAAAATGAGATCGCCTTCTACGTAGCTTCTCGTGGCCATCATACTGATATTGGCGGCCTTGGTGGAACTTCGATGCCTCCTAACTCTACTGAGCTATGGCAAGAAGGCGCGGCAATTAAGTCCTTTCGCTTAATACACAAGGGCGTGATTGACGAGGAGGGTATCAAAAGGCTTCTTACTGCACCTGGCGACTACCCAGGCTGTACTCCAAGCCGGAGGCTGGATGACAACTTATCGGATCTCAAAGCTCAGGTGGCGGCTAATAACAAGGGTATGACGCTCATCCAAGCTCTGATGGATGAATATGGCCAAGATGTTGTTCAACTGTACATGAGAGCCATCCAGGAAAATGCTGAGATTGCGGTACGAGCGTTTCTTCGCCAGACACTCGAGAAGAAGGGTGCATCTTTCAGCGGTGTCGACCAAATGGACAATGGTTCCGAGATGCGTCTTGCCGTGTCAATTGATCCTTCTGGTTCAGCGACATTCGACTTTACCGGTACCGCACCGGAGATGTATTCCAACATGAACGCACCACCGTCAATCACCTACTCAGCCATTATATATACCCTCCGTCTCCTCATTGGCATTGATATTCCCCTCAATCAGGGCTGCCTGTCACCGATTTCGATTGTCCTACCAAAAGGCTGCTTCCTGAATCCCTCCTCGGGTGCCGCCGTCTGCGCAGGCAACACGCAGACGTCCCAGCGGGTCGTTGACATTATTCTGAAGACCTTTGGAGCGGCCGCCGCTAGCCACGGTTGCATGAACTGTCTCGGTTTTTTCGGCGAGGTGAAGAATACCGACGGCACAGAGCATTCTTATGCCTTTGGCGAAACCATCTGCGGTGGATCCGGTGCCACCGCTATCGCCCACGGTGCCAGTGCTGTACATACCCACATGACCAACACGCGCATCACGGACCCCGAGACTCTGGAACGGCGATATCCGGTCATCCTAAGGGAGTTCGCGGTTCGCAAGGGCAGTGGTGGCAAAGGCCGATTCCGGGGCGGTGACGGGGCGGTCAGGGACATCGAGTGTCGTCAACCCATTCGCTTTAGCGTCATCAGCGAGCGAAGAGCTGTTGCGCCATATGGAATGCAGGATGGTGGATGTGGTGCCAAAGGCGTCAATTATTGGGTGAAGCGGGTGGAAAAGGAAGACGGGTCTGGCTTTGAGGAACGATGGGTCAACATGGGGCCGAAGAATATGGTGAGCATGAAGGAAGGTGATCGCTGTATTATCTTCACGCCTGGCGGAGGTGGTTGGGGTCTTGAGCGCGAGGGGCAAGTAATTAATGGGCATGAAAACGTGACGAAACAGCAGTATCCGCGCGCGGCGGGTAGTGTTGCCGCCATAATGGATGCGCAAGCGCAGTCGAGTTAGTAGGGCTTAATAATGGGAAGACATAGAGGTAGTACTAGTTAAGTTATCAAATAGGTTTTCATCAAGATCGATTTGATATGGAGGGTTGCCAGATAACGACTGGTGTTTGAGCCTGGCATCTCGAGGGCCGATCTTTTTATCAAGGTTCTCGTGCCGCACATATTCCCAACCCCTACGTGCTTCTATCATCAGACGCTGAAATGAGCACTGGGTTTCCCTTCCGACACAGAGTTGTGATGTACGAACCAACAGGAACGGTATTCGGGATGACGTATGAATAGCAAGCCTGATTGAAGAAAAGCTAGTTGAGGCATCCTGAATTGGCGCCGAAGTAGCGGCTGCAAAAGCCTTGAGTACTGTTGGAGTCAGATACGGCGCCGACAGCGGCATTGGCATAGTTGCTTTGGGGTCTGTTAGAGTAAGTGGTTGGTGCAAGGGGTGGGTTGGATTATTTGAACGATAGCTGTGGTTGTGGTTTCATCGAGGGGGTCAAGCTTTGGTGCGGTGTTATAGGGAGCATAATTTTATAAGCTAGTTCTCCTACTCTAATACAGCATAATTGTATATAGGTATATTACTCATTTAATTATGATAATACTGTAACTTTAGGATTGAACTTTAGGATTGGATAAGCTCTTAGACGTACTTTGGTCATAGACTTGCTCTTGCAGGGATCCATCATCATGGTCTGTCGTGAAATGACTGTGTCCTGTATCTTCCCGCTTCTTCAAATACAAGTTCAAGATATGAGCCGCAACGATCAGCGATGTTGACATTGAAAGAGAGAAGGCGTATCCATGAGGGAATCGGGGCGCTTGGACAGTTTTGTAGGCCAAAAGGCCCGTCCAGGCAGTCGAAGATTGCGCTATAATGTTTATGAAGACAAGCGTGAAAGACCGAATCTCAGGAGAATCTCGCAGTATGTTGTTGACCCAGCCGTGCAGGACGCTCGAGAGAGCGTACGACCAACCAAAATTACAGTATGCGAACCACTTGGCTGACTCTGGAACTTTCCAGATGGTCTAGATAGTTGTCAGTGTCGATATTGGATTCTTTCTTTGGAAAATCTGGAGTCAACTCACGAGTATAAGGTTTGTTAACGTATTCATCCCACTCGCGAATGTGATGCCCCACACTGGGCCCCACATCAGATCAGACGAGAAGTTTGCGAACAACACAAGGAAAATCCCCACTGCTGGGGGGACTGTACCGTACTCGTTGACGGTGGCACTGTCGAACCTCTTCAAGCTCTTCAGCCAGAGCAAAAAGGCACCAGAGTTGATGCCGCCATCCCAGAAGAGCACATCTACGAAAACAACAATCCAGAAGTGTGGACTGGACATAATTTGTTTGATGTGATAGAATTTCAGCTTCCCTTGCACCTTATGACCGTTCCGTTTAAGTCGTTGGCGGGCGATTTCCAGGTCGTTGTCCGACAAGACAAACTTGTTCGGCTTGTCGATGGTACCAGGAATAATGAAGTACCCGGCGAGTCCAACCGGAACGGTGATGATGGCGCAGATGATATACATCCACCTGACCTGGGGTCAGCTAAAGCGCTCCATCTCGCCTAGAAGTAAGGGAAGCAACACATATCTCCAGCCGGAAAGCCCATGTACGCCTTCAAGTTGCCTTGTGGCGCCCGCTTGCACCAGACCAGCGGTGAGGGTACCGAGGGGAAGACCGGCATACCACATGCCTCCACGACGACTGATTTCGTGACCGCGATACCAAGACCCTGTGCGCTTGTTAGCTTTGGGGTATCCCTCGGCACGTAAAGAAGCCAAATGGAGCGGACTGGTTTACCAAGAATGTAATGAACAGCTGGGAAATACGCAGCCTAACCAGCGCTGTTAGTTCATTTCACAGTACGTTGATCCAAGCTACAGTACCTCGAACCATCCAATAAAGAATCGATACGCTGCCATCTCGGCGTACGAATTGGCGCGAAACTGAAGGAGTGTAAACACACCCCACATGACGTCCATACCGGGGACGAGCCAATACATAGGAACATAGGTGAAAAGAAACAGGAAAGGAATCTGGCCGAGGACGGCGCCTATAATATACATCGTCTGTAGCTGGATTAGCTGATTGCCATAGAAGCCCAGATCTTCTTTCATGCCCGCGACATAGGCATTGTCTAGCGAGCAGGTCAGTGAAGTGACCTTCCCATTAAACTTTGTTTTTACTCACTAAGGTTGTTTTGATCCAGGTTTTTGACCCAGTATGTGACAAAGAGGTACGGAACGATAATGCAGTCGAGCTTTGTGATGAATTTTCTCTCTTCAAGAGTATCATCGTCCGCGAACCATCGGATCTTCCACCACCTCTGCCGTGGCACGCCCCAGTGGGATGCCATTGATAAGGTCGACTAGAAAGATCTGAGCCAAAGAGGAGAGCAAAGCTTGATGGGTTGCTCGTACACAGCTATCTACGCAATGCGAAGTTGAAGCCTTTTGTATGACACAGGCATATCTGGACCATGTCGTTAGAAGTACCGATATCGTTCTACATGACCAAAATGACGGCATAAGCTAAAGCCCACATATTGCGCATAGCGTGCTTCTAGCCTTGTTGATGTGCTCGGAAAATCTCGTATCCTGGGCCAGATCCTGCACCTCGAATACACACGCAGAAATGATTATGCTAATAACAGGTTCAGACGTGGAATTTTGGGAACTAACTCCAACAATTAGGGCATGCATAAGTACCTAGGTATCGCACAATCACGACAAACTCTTCCGCCACTGTGTTTGCCTCTTGCTTCTTCAGCTTCTCTCAGATATCTTGCCAATCCTCCCCACCATCACTCTCAAGAATTCAACTTATCCTTCCATTTTGCCCTTGGTACATAGATGAAATCACGTTGTTCAATCTACCATGTACATCGAATTTCTTTTCTTCTGGTGTAACTCGCATGCGATTGATGTCTCAAATCAGGTCCGAGCTGATAACTTTTCATTAACGGATGGGTTTAGCGTTTCCTGCAAGCCTGGAATCCTTGTGCAGACAGAACGGCACTGCTGTAGGTCCACCACGTCCGCCAATGCCGGTACTGATGTCAAAGTAACTTCGTCTCCGTAACCACGTTGTCCAGTAAGCGCGTGAGAGGCACTTCCCAATTGCTTTACTATGCACATGCGATCCCGGAACGTAAGGCCTAACTTTGCTTTATCGAAGTCTACGAAACGGTTCCGTCAAACCCGCAGCCCTCTTTCTTTCAACAGTGGCAAAATTCTTTTGCCGAAGTGTTTCAAGTCAGGCAAGAAATCATAGAAGCACAGCTGCACGCCATCAATACCAATTTTGTGCAATGCCTCAACCTGATCTACTACCTGTTCTGGACTTCCGATGATCTCAATATTGCCTCCGATGTTTAGGCCCTGCTTATATCTCCCATCTTTTCGCCCCTTCCACGCCTGTGCATCGCTTTCATAATGACTGTTGCCTCCAAATGACTTCACTCCCTCCTCCTTTGGTTTTCCGTCCCATATGGCCTGGGCGTATGCAACCGACTCCTCTGGTGTGTCCCGACTTACGACGATAGGGTTGATGAGCGTTTTGATTTCCCTGCCAATCCGCCGCGCAGCCTCCTTGATGGTCGCAATATGTGTTGGTAGCGTCTCCAGCGCGCTGTCGATGTGTGCACCGCCGGGAGAGGTGATGAAAACTATGTCTGAGTAACTTGAGGCGAAGTCAATGCCAGCAGGTGATCTAGTTGCATTCACGATGACAGGTCGCCCGAATAGCGGCTTGGGTGTTACCCACGCGCCATTGAGCCGCCATGTATTTCCCTTGCCTGTCTCATTGGCATCATAGTTCAGATCCTCATCCTCTGCCCAGAGCGAGTTCACCACGTGAAGGAGCTCGCCTGCCCTAGAGTACCGCTGATCGTGCTCAATTCTTCCGCCAGGTGGCGCGCCAAACATCTCGTGCTCGATGGCGCGGTGGCCAGTTACAATGTTCAGGCCCCACACCGTCCCTCGGACAAATGATCAAGCGTCGAACCCCACTTTGCTAGGTGGAGTGGGTGAAGTGGCCCATATAGTACATGGAGGGTCGAGATGAGGTGTATGATTTTAGTCGCAGCCGCCATGGCACCCAGAGCTATGAAGGCGTCCAGCGAAGCCGATCCATCATAGCCCCCTTTGGGTAGCCATTGCATGCGCGAAAAAGCCAGCTCGAAGCCCTGACGATCGGCCTCTTGAACGCAAGCCAGATTGTAGGGGAAAGTCCAAGAGTTCGTCGTAGGGTGTGCGGAGACATGAATATCTTGAAGATTTAGAAATACGCCGAGAAGCAGAGGTTGTGTGGAGAGGGCGCGGCTCGCTGGATAGTCCAATGGAGTTCTTAGTGGCGGACCGCCAGGACGGACCGAAGAGGTGGCCATGGCGATTGTAAGGAAGCAACTCAAGAATAGGTCAGTTTATTTTGATCTGAAGGTATGAGTTGAGACTGTCTTATAATAGCGTTATATGCGCTAACATGCTGGCGTGCTAGCATATTAGCGTGCTACCTAGGTAATGTTATAGGCCGATTGTGGTGCAATTATATCTATAATGTCGCTATTGCTACATACCTAAGCTATGTTATATGTTATATGTTATATGAGAATTGAGGTATCATAAGCTAGACTAGTATAGTTTAGAAGACTTGACATTTTCTTTTCTTCATTCCGTCTACTCTTCTACCGTTCAAAGTGCTGCTAGGCAGCAGGGTCACGTGCTGCACTTGTTCCGTGGTTGTCTATAAAACCTTCCGTTATTATTACTGCAACACCGCTTCTACTATCTACTGATAGCTCTGACGAGCTATAAGATATCTTTTTTTTCATTCTCTTGAGACACGGTAGCACAGGGTCCGTGGGCGGTGATAAGTTGGTACCTAGGTCCTATGGTAGCTCAGGCAGGTTGGTGATCGTATGCGATCGCACGGACCAAAGTCGTACCCGTTATTGCAGTTGACCCTGTTTTACGTATGCATAATACACGTAGCGAGGTAGGAGACCACAATTTTTAGATTTCAAGGTCTTATTCTACTCTACAAGCTAATTAACCGTTGCCCTATAGTATCTTGCTACGCTAATGCAAGAGTTGACCGACTTGTCTCTGGTCTTATCTCCAGTCGTAACAAGCTGAGCATACCATTGTTCAAGACAATCCGTTCGAGAGCCCAGTGCAGTGGGCGACGGGACATGGCTTGTACAAGACTGAGTTGTTGAAGCTGTAGTGATGCTCGCTTTGGGAGGCCGCGCGAAAGTGGCGTTGGCTTCGAGGAATGGGACGCTGGGTTGGCCGCGTCGCAAGCTGCTGTGTTGCAGACATCCATAATGCGACCCATGAATAGCCCCAAATGCAGAGGAAGTATTTGAGAACATTTCTAATTCTAATTGAGATATATAACAGTGGTCAGGGATTATCGAGCTCGACCAAAAGCTTCTCACACCTGAACTCTGCTCGACCTTCGGCATGCCGGGATTTATTCCCTAAATAAAGCGACATCGCCGCAATTCTCAGCTATTCTACTCTTGCCCGGCATGAACTACTTTCTATACCACATCCGCGTCGTCTTAGTCCGTCTCATCTTCTTCTGTAGCTGGAAGATGCCGTATAATAACGCCTCAGCAGTTGGCGGACAGCCTGGTACATATATATCCACAGGAATGATACGATCCACTCCTCTCAACACACTATAGCTATAGTGATAGTATCCGCCACCATTTGCACAACTCCCCATGCTGATCACCCACTTCGGATCCGGCATTTGGTCGTAGCAAAGACGAACTGCGGAAGCGATTTTGTTCGTGACGGTGCCAGCAACGATCATAACATCGGCTTGACGTGGTGAGGCCCGAAAGATGATGCCTAAGCGATCCTGGTCGTAGCGAGGCATTGAGAGGTGCATCATTTCGATTGCGCAGCAGGCGAGGCCGAAACTAAGAGGCCATAACGAGCCTTGACGGGCCCAGTTGACGATCTGGTCTGAGGTTGTACTAGTGGCTTGTAAGAATTGCTCGTTCGTCCCTCAAATACTTTGAAGACATACAGGACATGCTCAACGACACTGGTGCTTTTGCGGGCAGTCGTTGGCACATCGGATTTTGGCTTGATTGGAGATGAATAGCCTCGCTGCTGGCAACAAGAAGAAGATGCCAGCGGATACGTGTGTCCTAAGGAAGGATATGTGAATGGGATTAATGATCTCTGCAGTGTAGTATCTTGTTGCGTACATATTAGTGTTTTCCATCAGGAGCAGAAGTTGGTAAACTTACATTGCTGTATGCTGCGTCTCAAAGCATTTCTCATGACTGACATACTTCTCAGGTAAAATTCCAAAGGATACTGAATGAGCAATCTCAATGAAGGATACTTCACGGTGGAAGCAGGAAGCATTTTTATACTAGTCCCATTCGGGCAATAGCGTGGAATTTATGCTCGGGAAAATCCCACACTCGGGAAATGCCCACACACCGCATTCCGACACACGCTCCTGTATTGTGGCAACCATGACGGAACATGATGCGACATCTACTGAATCTGTGCAGCACCGATACTCAGAGTGCCCGAAAGTGTTTAGGAATCTCAATCATCTGCAACGGCATGAAGTCAGTTGTGCGTCGTCTCGGTCATCCCACCGCACAGCAAGTTGACGATGACCAGATACGAAAGACTCGTCATACCAATGCCAATTTTGTTCTCGAAACTTCGCCAGGAAGTAAGTTCTTCCTTCCGCCTTGTCGGCGCCACAAGAAAGCCCTGATTGACGATGTAGCGACGCTCTCCGACGCCACTTCAAGACATGTTCAAAGGTGGAGCAGCAGGATGCCATCCCAGTGGCGAAGCGGGGCAGAAGGTCTCGCGCGTGCGAGCGCTGCCGGTCCAAGAAGCTTCGATGTGATGGTGCTCAGCCTTGCAAGCGATGCTCGTCTGCTCATGTCGGATGCTCTTTCTCGTAAGTGACGATGCTTCGTTACGATAATTGTCGATGCTCGAGCCTCAGCGACTGATCGTGCTGAAGGAACGCGAATGATGGGGACAGTGGCGCCTCTCGAGTCCCCATGACCTTTATGCTCAACTACACGAATCCAGTGCTAGAGTCGGTGTCAGACGCATTTGCGATCTCAGAAGCACATGCTGAACCATCGGTGAAGTACTCCACGGGTTTCGATCAGCCTGCTGGCTTTCTCCATGATGAGTTCATGGCAGATTTGTTCTCGGGTATATTCTCAGATTTCGATGCGGGGCGGCAAATGGAGTCTATTGGCCGGACACAACCAGTGGTCATGATGCCTCCGGCGCCGGTGGTCGAACAACGCGCAGCGGCACTTGTCGCGCTACTCAGAGCTCAACACGACTTAACGCCCACCGCCTCCTCGTTCCCTGCGGGCCATTTCCCCATGAATCTAGCCAAAACGGTCTTCCACGGTAACAATCTGGTGGAGTATATTTCGGCTTTCTTCCATTTCTTTCATCCCCATACACCGTTCATCCATCGGCCATCATTCGATGTGAGCAAAGTGTCTCTGCACTCGTTGCTTGTAGTTGTTCTCGTTGGCTCCATCTTCTGCACGCCCCAAGATGATGCCTTGTCTGCTCGGTACTTCTTTGGTCTCTCGGAGGAGTACGTTTTTGAACGCCTGCGTGAAGTTATCGTACACGGCAAGAATTCGATCGAAGGAGACAATATCGACATTGTACAAGCTGCTGTACTCGTCCATGCACTGCAGGTCAACTCCAACCACGGAGGCGTTCGATTACGAGTTCGTGTAAACCGGTTTCCTGAGATCGTTGCTGCGATGAGACGGCTTGGCTTGTTCAGTGCTGTTCGTACGAAGAGCTTAGGTGGTCGGACTTGGGAGCAGTTCATTTTCGATGAAGTGAGGATCAGGTAAGGGAGACAACCCCCTGTCTCGTCCAAAAGACTGATGTCCAACAGACTGGCTCACAGGGTCTTCACCACTGACTGCATGAATACGTTGTTCTTCAAAGGCTCGCCCCAAATTACTGTTGCCGAAATGTGCGGAGATCTCCCAAGTACTGATGCGATGTTCGAAGCTGCAAACTCGACTGAGTATGAGCAATTGGTAACTACACTAGCTGACCTTGCGACACAAAGCGGGGGCCTGAAGGACTTGGTGACATTATTTCTCGGCGATAGCTGGCCCAGGCCTGATTCTTCGGATCTGACTGTCATCGAAACGGAGCATCTGATGAGTCTCATATTCGGTCGGCTGCTCACATCCTCCGCACATGTTTCGGCTCTTGCTAATTATCGACAGCCCTTCATTCCATCATTTTCGTGTCGCGTACCGGACTCCTCCTGTCATCGACGCGACAAGTCCTAGAGCGCGCTACAAGTCGTTGGAAAGACCTCTGGCAAATCGTAAATTCCAGAAACGATTGTGAAAGTCCACTTGTCGGTTTCACGAAGTACGCGCTTGAGCTATGGTGGCTCGCGCAGAAGATTCTCGAAGTTGCACAAAGCGGCGATGTGCGATGTCCATATATGACCAGCACTCCCACGGACTCGCTGAAGGAACTTCATGAATTTATTAGAGAACACCAAACGCCGTCGTAAGTTGTCTACTCAAAGTTATCTAAAATTAACTAATATAATATTTAATTAACGTACTTTATAGGCGAACCGCTTACTCTAGTTAGGCGCTTAAGAATACTAAGTATTTACCTCTAACTTTACCTTTTTATAACTTTAGATAGACTAACATACTTTACTAGTAAGCAGCTTACCCTAGTAAGTAGCTTAAATACTAAGCCCTTACTAAAACTATACTATAGGTAATAGTATATTATAATATCTTAATATAGTAATATATTACTACTTTTAAATAAATATTAGATATAGCTTACTTTTTAGGCTTTTAAATAAAATATAAAGCTATCCTAATAATATACTATAAAAATCTATAAAGTTTTTTAATATACTATTAGTAAATATATTATAGAATAGTATAGTAATCTAACTAAGCAGTAATTATATAAAACTATTTAATTAAGAGGATTAGGTTAGATTAGATAATTAAGTATCTAATTAATCCTATATATATATTTTAAGCTTATTAGCTCTATTTTCCTTAAGTAGTAATTAATATAATCTTTACCCCTAAGTTTATTTAGTATTAATAGTTATAAGCCTAG
This sequence comes from Parafenestella ontariensis, assembly GCA_021596325.1. NCBI lineage: Eukaryota > Fungi > Ascomycota > Dothideomycetes > Pleosporales > Cucurbitariaceae > Parafenestella > Parafenestella ontariensis. Next base: position 485,199 of record JAKGDA010000025.1, read on the forward strand.
CGCTATAAGGTTATAGATTTAATTCTCTCTATATACTAAGTAGCTACTAACTACTTAATTTAATTACTTCTCTTTATACTCTAATTTATCTCTATAAACCTCTCTATAAACTAATTATAATAGATAGCTATAATTAAAATAACCCTCTAGGTTTTATATTACTAAAAGTATAAAATAACTAGCTAAAATAGTTTATAGTACTTAAAGTTTATATACTTATAAAGTAAGTATAAGATTATATTAATCTAGATAGCCCTACTATACTAGATTTAATCTATAAGACTCTAAAATACTTAGAACTTCTACCTAAGCTAGTTACTCTAAAAAAACCTCTCTTAGGTATAACCTAAGAATAACTTAGAGATTATATATACTTAAAAATAGAATATAAGTAAGAGATTAAAATCTATAAAGGTAGAGTTTAGGATTAGCTAGAAATTATTTAAAAATAAAAGGTACTTATAGCTAAATAGACCTAAAAAGCATCTATAATTACTAATATTTAGGACTAGATAATTAAAACTATTATGCCTAATCTTCTCTAGCTAGTTTAGTATAAGCTTATAAATAATAATAATATAAGTATTTAATCTTAGCTTAAACTACTTAAATAATAGCTAGCTTTAAGTAAGATAATAATAAAGAACTAGATTAGAGTAGAGTACTATACTTACCTAGATAAGGCTAGGAATAGAAGGATAAGACTTAATAAGTAGTTTAATAATTAGTAAATAATATATAGCTATATAAAGGCGTATAATATACTAGAAGTATAAGGAATAATTACTCTTACTAACTTTTTAAATATAATTATAATTAAATATATGCCTAACTAGGCTAGGTAAATATAAGTAGAAGTAATTAAAAGGAGCTCTTTAAATAAACTTAATCTTAAACTAGATAATATAGCTACTATATTTAATATAATGCTTACTAAGTAAGTTAGTATTTTAGCTAAAGGGAAAAATTACTTAATATTTATAACTCCTTCCTTTAATAAGACTAGTACTAAACTAAGTAAGGATAGATTAAAGTCTAGAATAAAGAAGCCTTACCTATACTAGCTAAGATTATAAGGAGTATATAAGTAGGAGCTAATTACCTACTAAAGACTCTAAATAGTAGTTAAAGGATTAGCTCTATTTATCCTAATTAAGTTAAGTAACTTTAATAAGAAAAAGATCCTTAAATAATATAATAAATCTAATTAGGCTAATCTTTAGAATTAAGTTAAATAGTTAGGATAGAAGATAGTAGATAA